>CM075868.1:3488114-3995614 GCA_038021265.1 Cyprinella venusta
CCAGCGCCTCGATGCCCCGCAAGGGGGCGGATTCAGGGGCGGGGCTTGGGTATAACAGCCAATCGTGGAGCTTGGAGCTGTCAGACATGTGCTGCGCCGCCATGCACGCCAATCAGAAGCAGGAGATCCCTGTGACCTACAGTCCCCGTGTAGGGGTGTTTCTGGACCGGCCCGCAGGGACTCTGAGCTTCTATAGCGTGGATGACGAACTGGTTCCTCTGCACGTCTTTCGCGGGTCGTTCCCAGTCTCGCTGTATGCTGCGTTCGGGGTGGGCTGTGGGGTCGGCGTGGGGCTCGACTTCGCCATGGGTCAGTTCAACTCCACGTCAGACAGCATTAAAATCTGTCCCTTGTGAACGGAGACATTTTCACCGCAAAATCAAGATATTTTAGGGATAAAGAAAATCAAGTCTATTGGTTAGACAATTATTTTTTGGTCACACTTTAGATCAGGGTCCAATTCTCACTTAACTACGACTTTTGCCTTGAACTCCTAATTACAGTTTATTAATACTTGTAGATTAAGGAAAGGTAATAGGGTATAATAGGCTGGATTAAGGAAAGTAGAATATAGTCATGCAGGATAAAGCTTTATAAGTACTTATAAACAGCCAAAATCCTAGTAATATGCATGCTAATAAGCAAGTTAATAGTGAGAATTGGACCATAAACTAAAGTGTTACTTTTTAAATTATTTTTAAATAAATTCTCATTACTGTAATGATTTAATTTGTTTGTAATTCCAACAATACAATGATTTGTTTACTGCAAAACGGCAATAATAATCATACCGTCTATACATAAAAAAACCTGCAATAGTAAAAATAAAAAATCTAATTCTAATAAAAAAATCTATAAAAAATCTAATAAAAAATAATTACTTTAATATGAATTAGTCTTTTATCCAATTTTTTTTTTTTTTTACCTTTTGGCAGTTAGAATTGGTATGTAATTTTGCTTAATTGTTATAAAAAACAAATGGCACAATGTACAAATCATACAAAAGAAGCTTAATTTTACATCTGCAACAATATAAATATTTATAATCACGTTGTAATTATTTTTTTCCATTTTTTAATTATAATTGTTTATAATAATAATTATTTATAAATATTTAGTTCACATCACGTTATTATTTTTTTCATCATTCTAATTGGAATTGGGCTGTAACTTTTTATTCACTTTAAAATGTCAAAATGCAAAAATGGTACAAAACTGATTTATTTGCATGCGTTTCCCAGTTTTATTGTTTTTTTTTTTTTTTAGAATCGGGATTATGGCAAATAATTCCTAATATAAATGAACAATTGAAGAGTTCAGATGCAAAAGCCTCTAAGTGCCATTTGAAACTTTCTTCTAAAATGATCATTTTTATCAAGCTTATATATTCAAGTTCAGTAATTTCACTTGAATGACAATTAATAGGTAATCTTCATTGCAATTTAAGTGAAATTACTGAATTTAAATATACAAGCTTGATAAAAAATTTCAAATGGCACTTAGAGGCTTTTGCATCTGAACTCTTCAATTATCAATATACATTAAAACAATCGAATGCAACTTTTTTTTTACAATTTAATAAGGGAAATGTATCATATTGTTACTACGATATACTTAACAAATAAAATGAACAAATAAAAAGCACATTTTTAGTTTCAAATGTAGTTTTCAAACTCCTTTGGATGAAATGTCAGGGACACCAAAGTTGATTTTGTTCGTTTTATTATAAAAAACCCAACATGATACTGCTTATACAGGGTTCTGACAGCTAAACACAGGAAAACACACCAAGGCTGTGGTTACTAGCTCAACCGCACTAAAGAAATCACTTGGTGCTTAATGTCACAAATTATGGTGTCATCTTCAAGCATTAACCTTTGACCTGAACGGCAGCCGAGAGCTTGATGACATCAACAGCAGGATGGAAATAAGGACACTTTGATACTTCTATCAAATCATGCGTTTAGTACCATACACTTCAGCTCGGGTTCGAGATGTACATGTGCGGCAAGCATGCTGGTATTAGTCTGATGTATGATGCGATCCGAAACTGACGTTTAGTTTCAATGGTGTGTATTAGTTTGTGTTCTTGTTCACTGACACGTCTCACCTGTTAGTTTCTGAAGTGCCGTCAATGTGTTTACTAAAAGCACAAAAAGTCAGTTTACCACAAACACAAGTTTTAGCTTATAAAATGACAATTCAGGCAAATAAGACATATAATTTTGGTTTAAACCCAAAAAGGCCTTAAAATCTTGAGTCCCTTCTCAAACTCCACCAAAAACAAAACATATTAGATATCGCTCAGAATAAATCTATGAACATACTCTAGTTTTACCTCATTGTTAGATAACACATATAATGCCTATTCACTAAAAACACAATTTTAATGGGTTAAAACGAAAAGTGCATCAAATGAGACAAGCGACGATGACAAGGAAGCACAACTGAAATTCATTCAGGGGTCAAAGGTCATAGGCAAAGTGTCAAGACCGTCTCTAGGGCTACTTCTGTATTCACTAAAAATACAATTTGCATGTTTTATATTTAAGGGATGTAAAGGAGAATGAAAATACAACCCTAATAAATGGGAAACTGCAGCAAAAATCAAACGTTTGTTTCAGTCGCATAATCATATTAAGCCAAACTTAAAGCGTATAAATCTGCAGTGATGCCTTCAAAGTGTACATACGGACAGATCACTCGTTCCCTTAAAGGGATAATCCACTTTTTTTTGGAAATAGGCTCATTTTACCACTCCCCCAGAGTTAAACAGTTGAGTTTTACCGTTTTCGAATCCATTCAGACGATTTTCTGATATTTAGAAGAATATTAGTAACCAGACAGTTTCTGGTCTCATTGACTTTGTAGGAAAAAAAATTACTATGGAAGTCAATGAGACCAGAAACTGTTTGGTTACTGATATTTTTCTAAACATCGTCTGAAAACGGCAATAATAATCATACTGTCTATACATAAAAAAAACGTGCAAAAGTAAAAATAAAAAATCGTATTACTTTAATATGAATTAATGTTTTATGCAATATAAAAATTTAATTATAATTGTTTATAATTATTTTAATTATTTAATTCACATCATATTATTTTTTTTTGCTATTTTTTTTCTAATTGGAATTGGGCTGTAATTTTTATTCACTCAAAAATATAAATGTCAAAATGCAAAAAATTGTACAAAAATGATTCATTTGGATGCAATTCCCAGTTTTTTTTGTTTGTTTTTTTAGAATCGGGATTATGACAAATAATTCCTAATATAAATTAACAATTATCAATGTACATTAAAACGGTCAATGAGACCAGAAACTGTCTGGTTACTGATATTTTTCTAAACATCAGAAAATCGTCTGAAAACGGCAATAATAATCATACTGTCTATACATAAAAAAAAACGTGCAAAAGTAAAAAAAAAAAAATCGTATTACTTTAATATGAATTAATGTTTTATGCAATATAAAAATTTATTTTTTTTCACTATTTTTTTTTCTAATTGGAATTGGGCTGTAACTTTTTACTCACTCAAAAATATAAATGTCAAAATGCAAAAAATTGTACAAAAATGATTCATTTGGATGCATTTCCCAGTTTTTTTTTGTTTTGTTTTGTTTTTTTTTAGAATCGGGATTATGACAAATAATTCCTAATATAAATTAACAATTATCAATGTACATTAAAACGGTCAATGAGACCAGAAACTGTCTGGTTACTGATATTTTTCTAAATATCGTCTGAATGCATTTAAAAATGGTGAAACTCAACAGTTTAACTCTGGGGGAGTTGTAAAATGAGCCTATTTCCAAAAAAAAAAAAAGTGTCCCTTTAAATACACAATCCCTGAATATCATTTCAAAACATCTTTTAGAATAAGGTTACATGTAATAAACTCGAATCAATCCAGATGTGCTCTTTTGTGACAAACTTTCCCAATAACCAACTAATTTAGTGCAAAAAAAACGTCCGTATACACTATAATGATGAGGGACACACAATCTTGATTACACCTGTAACGATGCAAAAATACACACAATAAAAAAGACAATACAGCTGGATGCTCTACTAAATGTCAGAAACTCTCAGGAACTGCTAAAATGAGGCTGTGGAGACGCAAACTGTCATTTCACTTTCTATATTCCTTTCTCGTTTGTGTTCATCACCTCAATCTCATTTGCATGACAGAAACCTCTAAATAAACCTACAGAAACCTTCCCATTCCCAGTGCTTTATAGCATGAATCTTTAAACTTCAATCCAACATTCAACATCCTTCAACACGTACGTATTCCTTCCTAGTCTCCACCACCTCCCAACTCCACAGCCTCGTGAGTTAATGGACAGAACAGAAGTGCTAATGAGAGTAAATAAGGATAAAGGGGTGAAAATAAACAATAAAGATGGGGGAAATGGTATTAGAAGTCTTCATTTCCTCTTGAGTGCTATGATAAGGCCTTCCTCAACACTTTCCCTTCAATATTTGTGTGCTTTAAAAACCTTAAATGTCTTTCAGTTTCTTTTGTTGGCTGTATGGGGAACTGACGCTTTTAAGACCCCTCCCACATCCGTATTAATTATGCAGATGGGGCGGGGCCTGAGAAAGGGAGGCGGGTCTACGTATGCGGCACGGTTCCTTTGGGTTCCCCCATGGCGGAGTGGGAATGGCCAATGAAGTCGGGTGAGGGGGCGGGACAGGAAAGGACGGACTGGAAACGGATGCGCTACGGCGGCCAACCATAACGGGTAGACTTTGATTTCGCCTTAGCCCGTCCAATAAGCTGCCGCCTCCTGTCGCTAGGAAGGTGGCAGGTTCATGTGGATGGGCACCGTCGGCATCAGACCCTTGGAGCACTTTTTTATCCAAGCCTAGCTTGCGGAGATGCTCCACGAGCTTGACGCCGTGGTGGTCCGGTTTGGTTGACTGGGCATGAGGGGGTTGTTCAGGGCTGAGGAGATCCGGTCGCGAGGCACGACCGAGTTTCAGCCCGTAAACGTCTTGAAGGAAGAGCTCAGCGGGACGGGATGCCAGAAAGTTGTCCGAAGAGGTGGATCGGGAGTCGAAGGGCACCGGGGAGGGGCATGGGGAGTGGGAGGGGGAGTTCGGAGGAGTGCTGGGAAGGAGACGGAGAGAAAGAGGCTTTTTAGGTGCCGCCGCCGCAGTAGCGACGGGACCCTGAGCAGAGATGCCTTTCTCCAGCAGGAGCTTGGCGAGACCACCAGGGGGCGCTGCAGGCCGGCGAACCGGGAAACAATCACCCAGACTCAACCGACAGGGTGTGACTGGAGTGCTGGGACCGGTCCGGAGCGAACTCGGGGTGTTAACGCTGACAGAAGGACTACAGGCAGAGCTGAACAGAAACAATACACAGGAATACAATCATAACAGATCTATAAATCAACAGTGTTGGGGTGACGCATTACAAGTACCCTGGTTAAGTAATCGGATTACATTCAAAGTAACTAGTAATGAAACGCATTACTTTTAAGTTTAAATCAAAACATCCGAGTTAGCTTTTTTCAAATGAGTAATTCAAGTTACTTTGTTTTCCCATATATAGACTGACTCATCAAGGCAAGGCGAGCATTTGTGATTGTAAAACTTAAACTTTAACTTCTTAAATGAGCGATCGTTTTGCTAGATAAGACCCTTATTCATCGTCCGGTGTCGCTTAAAGCCCTTTGAAGCTGCACTGAAACTCTCATAATTGGAGTAAATTATCAGCAAAAGTTTTTTTTAAAAGTGAACTACTCCTTTAACCCTCTGGGGTTGTTCGTTTCAGGGTCACACTCGGGGTGTTCGGGTCCAAATGGACCCAAAGGGCGGGATTAATATTTAAAAAAAAAAAAAATTCATGATTTTTTTTTTACTCGTTTTTTTATAATATTTATATATATATATATATTTTTTTTTAATTTATTTTTTATTTCGAAATTTTCAAAATAATATATATATATATATATATATATATATATATATATATATATAATATAATATATATATATATATTTTAATTTATTTTTTTTTTATTTTGAAATTTTCTCAAAACACCAAAAAACACCCCGAGTGTGACTCTGAAACGAACAACCCCAGAGGGTTAAAGGACTAGTTCACTTTTAAAAAAAACTTTTGCTGATAATTTACTCCAATTATGAGAGTTTCAGGGCAGCTTCAAAGGGCTTTAAGTGACACCGGACGATGAATAAGGGTCTTATCTAGCGAAACGATTGCTCATTTAAAAAATAAATAACAAAAGTTTAAGTTTTGTCATAATTATTGCATTAATATTAATTATATATATATATATATATATATATATATATATATATATATATATATATAATTAGTATTAATGCAATAATTATGACAAACTTTCCCCCCATTGAACATAATAGAATTTATTTTTTTTAAAGCTGTATTTCATTTTAGAGTCAAGCCTAGGCCTCATAAAAGCAATTTTTGAAATGAGATGGATGCCATCTGGTGGACAAACTGAGCATTTTAAAAATGCAAAACACATGTATAATCTGATTTTTTTGGTGTGTTTGTGTGTCTGGATGTGTCTGTTTTGCACTCTTGATATTTTATAGATTCACCCCTTCACTGTTGTGTGCTTTTTTTCAAGATCGTGGCTGATTTGTAGATTGTACACACAAAAAAACGCAGTATTTTCACATTTTTGCCAATTTCCCATTCATTTTCCATGCGGGTCCATTTGGACCCGAACACCCCAAACGTGACTATTTTTTTTTTTTACAACAACTTAGACTACTCACATCCTGTCCCCATTTTTTTGGGTGTTCAAATACCAAATACCAACAAAGTCACCAAATTTCAGACCATTCCGAGGAAGCTGTGATTTAAAAAAATTTTTTTATTTAAATTCTTCGGGTTTATTTGGGCCGAACAACCCCAGAGGGTTAAGCATTCCTCAGCATTAATGCAAACTCAGAATATTAGAAAACCAATAGTTAATGTTAACGCAAATATTTGATAGAATAAGAAACAAAAATGCCCAGCCCAGATGAGAACAGGTTAATAAAAAGTTTAATAATTATAAGAAATCTGAATCAGTCTAATAACACTGCTTGCTCACTATAATCGGTCAGCTTCTTACTTCACTAAACTGCACATTTTTACTTATGTCACCAAACAGCTAACGGGGTTATAATAACAGTGTTTCTTCCACCCTTGAACTACTCGCTTTATTAGGACTGCAGTTGTTTTACCTTTGTGTAACCTGTGTGTTGTCACTGGGATGCATGATCCGGCAGGTGGTGAAGGTGTACGTGGAAAAAGTGGAGCTCTGATATTTCCCAGGGTTTATAGCTAAACAAACCAAAAGAGCATTATTATTATTATTATTCAGGAACGGACACATGGAGGTTGCAGTGGCAGCTGTTTACCTGTAGAGGACGCTGTAGAGCCGATATTCAGGTCAAACTGGGGAACTGCAGATTCTGAGACTGTGGGAGAAGCTGTCTGGTTAACTGCTGTTGCTAAGGACACAACCGTTGCTATGGGCACAGGGGAGTTCCTGAGGGATGCAGGAAGGGGCGGGACATTAGCTGGGCTTTGGACACGCCTCCTCTCGGTCTTCTCTTCCGGAGTAGATGATGACCGCACGTGAAATGTGATTCCTCCCTCCTCTTCTTCCTCCTCATCCTCTTTTGTTTTTGTGGCCTGTGTCGTCTCCTCCTTTCTCTGGTGTTCCCATGAGAGTTCATCTTCTTCAAGGTCATTCAGGTGATAAACACTGTCCTGAGGGAGAGGGCGGAAGCCTTTGGTAACTACACCTGGATGGGGGTCTAGAATAGTGGCCAGGTGGGGTTTAGCCAGCTGCTGCCAATGATGAAGAGTCAGAGAGCCTGTAAGGACAAACATTCAGCATATCAGGACGATCTCTGAAGGATCATGTGACACTGAAGACTGGAGTAATGATGCTGAAAACTCACAGGAATACATGACATTTTAAAAGGTATTAAAATAGAAAACTGTTATATTGATGGAACATTAAAGGGATACTTTTTTTGGAAATAGGCTCATTTTACAACTCCCCTTGAGTTAAACAGTTGAGTTTTAGCGTTTTTGAATCCATTCAGACGATTTTCTGATATTTAGAAGAATATCAGTAACCAGACAGTTTCTGCTCTCATTGACTTCCATAGTATATTTTTTTTCCTACTACGGAAGTCAATGAGACCAGAAACTGTCTGGTTACTGATATTCTACTAAATATCAGAAAATCGGCTGAATGGATTCGAAAACGGTAAAACTCAACTGTTTAACTCTGGGGGAGTTGTAAAATGAGCCTATTTCCAAAAAAAAGTGGAGTATCCCTTTAAAAATAATACATGCTTTTAGTTTATTTAAATCCAGGTAGTTAAACAATGCATTACCTAATATTAATGAATTAAACCGTACTATAAAGTCCGACAGTAAAAATGACAAAATCCCTTTTCATAAAAAGAGAAATGTATAATCTTAAAGGTGCTATATGTAACTTTTCTTTTAAAATTAACCCTTTTTTGGGGGTTAATTGCCTGTGTGTGAAGGGGTTGTAATCACAACATTACAATGATCCACTTGCCGGGTTTTGCTATTACCCCTGAAGGCCAGTATTCCCATTTCTACGTGAAGTGTCCGGGTCGGATTTTTAGCGAAAGCCGTCGGATTTGACGTCCCGAGCCTCTCTCCTTTATATATACAGTATATGCGACGGCACTGGAGTGAACGACATGAGTCTGATAACGACACTCCTGCCTCCATCACAACACACTCTCCAACACAAACTCCACATAAATATACAAAAGCCAAACGTGAATCGGATCGACTTAGGGCGAAAACACGGCTCAACATCGGCAGACCGCCGCTATTTTTATTGTAATAAATTACAAGTTTTCAGTTATGCAGAAATAATATTAAACTGTAATGAAATAGCAAGGTAAACTATAACATATATGTGACCTGAAATTAATACAATAGACTGTTCCAGGATAACAAAAAGGATGATGTACTAGATCTACTGTCTAACATCACTGATAGAGGCCGCTAAAAAGTACATCTAGCACCTTTAACTGATTGAACATAATCAATTTCAGAGAAACCTGGCGTGCTATCCTATCCTCACCTTCCATTGGTTTAACAATCTGCAGTTTTTCAGGAAGAAATGTCTTGAAACAGCTGGAGGAAAAGGAGAATTCTGATAGGTTGGTGAAAGAAGAGACGATGCTTCCCGTCGGTGAACTGCACCCGCTCGTGCCCGCGTCCGACTCCTCCGCCAACAGCTTCAGCTTCCGGTCTCGCTCCGCCTGGAAGAACTGTCGCTCGCACACGAAGTTCTGCCTCCGCAGGGAGAGCCGGTTCACGGCTGACGTCAGGTCACTTCCTCCGGGAGAACCGGGCTGACCTCGACGGGAGTTCTCTCTGCAGCAGAAACACACAAAAGCATTGTGGGTATAAATTAGGGCTGTCGCAGATGAATCTTGACCTTTTATAGTCTATGCTTTTGTCTTGACAACAAAAATTTGATTGTTTGACCAAAAATTGTTCAGTTTTTTTTTTTTAAATTCGACAAATATCCGAAATCCGAATTTTTATTTGATAGCCCTAATGTGAATACATTCTCCAGTCACACTCACTTGGTGACGTCCACATCTCCAGCTCCTTCCTCTGTGTTGTGTGTGTGTGATGGATAGGGCACTGGTGTCATGATCACGCCGCTGCGAGCGGATCCAGGGATCGGAGGCACAGCGGCGGCCGCTCGCATCACGGCCCGGTTCACTGACTGAACCGTCTGGAACACACGCTTATGGGTCGACCTTCAAACACAGAGCAGACGGGGTCAAAGGTCAGTACTGCTGAAGGACCACATGGCTACGGAAACGTGACGTGTGTGTAAGGGTGAATTGTGAGTGTCACCTCTGGTCCTCAAAGGCGATTTCTTCATCGACACTCAACTCTCTCCTCATGGTACCTTCAATCTCAGCTGCCAAAGAATCCTAAAGGACAAAAAAGCAATGATTTACCTGTTTTATTTAAAAATGTTTTGTTTAATTAAAAATAAAACAAAAATTAAACAAAATAAAACAAAAAACTGAATTAAACGAAACAAATGAAAAACTAAGTATTAAAATAAAAAACAAAAGCAAAGCAAAACAAAAAGAAATGAAACAAGAAATAAAATAAACTAAACAATAAAACAAAATTAATGGAAATACAATAAAACAAACTAAATTAAATAAAACATAGAAAAATAAAATAAAAACTAAACAAAATAAAACAAAAAACTGAATTAAACGAAACAAATGAAAAACTCAATAATAAAACAAAAAAACAAAAGCAAAGCAAAACAAAAACAAAGGAAACAAGAAATAAACTAAACAATAAAACAAAATTAATGAAAATACAATAAAAACAAACTAAATTAAATAAAACTAAAAAACTAAACAAAACGAAACAAATGAAAAACTCAATAATAAAATAAAAAGCAAAGCAAAACAAAAAGAAATGAAACAAGAAATAAAATAAACTAAACAATAAAAACATTAAATGAAATACAATAAAACAAACTAAATTGAATAAAAAACAAAAACAAAAAAAACAAAAACTAAACAAAAAACTGAATTAAACGAAACAAATGAAAAACTCAATAATAAAATAAAAAAACAAAAGCAAAGCAAAAAAAAAGAAACGAAACAAGAAATAAAATAAACTAAACAATAAAACAAAAAACAAAATTAAATGAAATACAATAAAACAAACTAAATTAAATAAAACACAATAAAACATACAAAAATAAAATAAAACAAAAACTAAACAAAATAAAAAAAATAAATACAATGAAAAAGACAAAATAAAACCTACTAAATGAAACGAAATAAAAGAAAACAAATTAAATAAAATGAGAAATAAAAAGAACAAATGAAATTTAATAATAATAAAATGAAATAAAACAAACAAACAAAAATGTATACAACAGTTTTCAATGGGTATTATAATGCGTAGCATGTGCAGGTTACTGAACAAGTTTCTGAACAGATGTGATTGTAAGAGAAGAAATGTGTGTGAGAGATGGAGGTGTGGAGCGAGAGCTCTGTGTTTCTCACCATGGGATAGAGTCCGTAAGACAGGTGTCTGCGCAGGCCTGCAGACGGAGTGTTCTTACTGCGCAGATCCTTAATCTCCTCCTGAGACTCGTGCAACATTCCCACACACTCGGCATTTCTGTCGGACAGCTCCTTAAGCTAACACACACACAGACCAATGTTTATTTCCCGTAGTCAGCTGGTATGCCTCATAATACAGCAGAGTAGGCCTGTCCTGAAAAATGACTACGATATATAGACATGACTTTGATTATTATTCGATTCATTGTGTTTACATGCTCGTTGTTTGTTAACACACAGTAAGAATGAATGTCACCAATGTTTTAGCCAGTCTTGACTGCATACCATCCCAACCTTAACTCATCAGACCTCAAGTTTCCACCCAAAATGCCATAACCAACCAGAAAAAAATGAGAAAAATATATATTTCTTTTCATGATCGCACATTGCACTCAAGTGCATTCCTAGATTTATTCATTTTGAATGTGTTTTTTTCTTGCATTCTAATTCCAATGTTCTTGAGAATTACCGTAATTATGTGTATCTCTATATCGCCCTCGTATCAGTTTGACAAAATGCTCATAAAATGACGATATGCGATATACAAAGAGATTAAAGGCATGCTTGCCATTATACTTCCAGTGAAATGATCACAGCATTGTTTATTAAATAACACTGTCCTGTGACGTATTATAACACGCCAGCCTCTACGGTCATATTTCATAAGTAAGTTCAACTGAAGTGCAATGATAAGACTAACACACCACATGAATGAATGAGTTTATGGCCTTTTCTAAATCACAGTGACTAAGCTGCTTTGCTGTAAAACTTTAAAACTGATATTTAAAAAGCTTTAAGACCTTAAATCAAGCGGATTAATCCAAACAAAGCCTTTAAAACAGAGTGATCGGTCCTAATCCAGTTCTTTACATCAGTGAGTGTGTGTGGCTTTACCTCAGCCGTAAGTTGCCGTTGTGCTTCCTTTGAGGCTTGAAGGTGAATTCTCAGCTCTTCCTTCTCTAGCGCCAACTGAGAAAACCAAGACGTACACGATTATACATCAACATACACTACTGTTCTGCTGACCATGGTGGCATTTATTTGATCCAAAATACAGTAAAACAGTAATATTGTTAAATATTACTACAATTCAAAAGAAATGTTTTCTGTTTGAATATATTGTGATCAAATCTGAATTTACAGCATCATTACTCCAGTCTTTAGTGTCACATTATCCTTCAGAAATCATTCTAATATGATCAGTTGCTGCTCTTATCATTATCAATGTTAAAACAGTTGTGCCGCTTCATATTTTTGTGGAAAACCGTGATACATTTCAGGATACTGATGAATAGAAAGTTCGAAAGAACAGTATTTACTTTATATAGGAAGATTTTGTAAAATTATAAATGTCTTTTTCACTTTTGATCATTTTAATGCATCCTTGCGGAATAAAAGTTTTCAAACTGTATTCTGGACAAATGTGGGGATTTATTTTTAAAAAATACTTCCCTTGATCTGAGCGGAACAAGACTTGGCTACTTTTCCTCCATTCCTTCCTCAATTCTACAATGTTAAGTGGGTGAAAAAAACTCCTTAATCTTGTATTTGGGTCAAAAATGGGCACCCATAGAAATGAATGGAAAAAAACTGTAATTTAGAGCATTCTAAAATAAGCCAAAATAAGACACCAGGTGACAGTAAAGTCACTTCATCTTTAGGTTTTAGCCCTAAGAACTTATTGGAATGATATTTTAATGTAGTAAAAAAAAAAAAAAAAAAAAAAAAAGCATAATTAACATTGAAAATATGGTACTTTTTGAAGTAAATAAATTCAAAAAAACCCTAAAATAAAAAAAGAACACCACAAATGGATAGACAAAACTTTATTGAAGACAGTGATATAAAAATTAGTCCTCTGTGCCCTCATTTGTCCACAATTACAGGATTAAGAGCTATAAAGTGAATACGGCTTGAAGGCTACAAAAAAAAAAAAAAAAAAAAAAAAAACCTAAATGTAAATGTGGCGTGATGCATGCGGACCTCTTTGACTCTGTGCTGGAGCTCTACGATCTGTGTGAGGAGTTGGGCGATCTCCTCTTGATGTCTCATTAAATCCTCGTTCTTCAGGGAGAGCTCGTCCGTCAGTGACACCATCTGACTGTTTGTCTCGCCTGTTTAACAAACAATTCTAAATAAGCCTACATCACATTCTAATAGTTTCCATGCACTCATTTTTGTCGATTAGAATGAATCCAATCTGATTTCATATTCTGAAAGTTTTGATTATGTGAACCATATACGTTGCAATACGATTCACTTAATCGTTAATATGTGCATTACAAGTATTTCGAACAAAACCACAGCGCATTCGAATAGCGAGTCTCAAAAATCAAAGGGATACTCCACTTTTTTTGGAAATAGGCTCATTTTACAACTCCCTCAGAGTTAAACAGTTGAGTTTTACCGTTTTCGAATCCATTCAGCCAATTTTCTGATATTTAGAAGAATATCAGTAACCAGTTTCTGGTCTCATTGACTTCCATAGTATATATTTTTTCCTGCTATGGAAGTCAATGAGACCAGAAACTGTCTGGTTACTGATATTCTTCTAAATATCAGAAAATCGGCTGAATGGATTCAAAAACGGTAAAACTCCACTGTTTGACTCTGAGGGAGTTGTAAAATAAGCCTATTTCCAAAAAAAGTGGAGTATCCCTTTAAGAACGCCACTGCAATAATGTCAGGTTGCGTGGTTTACATGATGACTTTCAGTCTGATAGACCCAACAATCTGATTACTAATAGATTATTTGGTTGTATGCAAGCATATCTGTTTTTTTTTTTTTTGTACCAAGGCTCTGTTCCAAACCCTAGAGACATTTTTAGGTATCATAGCCGGTCTTTGAACACGGAGGCTGTTTTAAAATGCAGGCCAAAACCAACAGCAGTGGCATTAATTTTTTGTGGCATCCCAGAACGCATCACAAAAAAATTTCATCCAAATGGCAGACAAATTTAGTGTCCATGAATGAGGCTCAATTTGATTTATGATGCTGCTGATGTAGACAGTATACAGAGTCGCTGAACACACTCACGTAGCTCTTTAACGCAGTCGTTCACCAGCTGCTGTTCTTTCTCCTCATAAGTGAAGGTCTCCTTCTTCAGGTGACTGGCCTGTAAAACATCAGAGGTCACGCTTTGGTCAAACCCTTCATCTCCCGAAACATCAGGCAGAGAAGAGCCTGTGCCACACCTCAGATCTCAGCGAGAGGTTCTCGTCCTCCAGCTCCTGGAGTTTGGCCTGAAGGGCCTCCAGCTGGCTGAGGGCGAGAGCGGCCCCCGAGGGCCCGGGGTGGCGTAGCGGCGTGGAGCAGCTGGAGTCGGTCTCGCTCTCCTCGCTGGCGCTCGCAACCATCCGGAGGAGCTCGTCCTTCTTCGCCAACTCATGCTGAAGCTGATGAACCTGATACGGAGAGAAAACAGAGAATCCACTATAAAATCGGTTTTAGTTAACAAAAAGCATATCAAATTAATTGAACGAAACTGGTAGAATTCGACAACAACTTATTAAAAGTTTAACCAAAATAAATTTTTTAGGACCCAATGAAATCTCTTATATTTTTTTCTAAATTCCATTTTATTTTTCCCAAATTCGTTTCCCCGTCATTTTAACTTTCCTGGGTTCCATTTTAATGATTTCATTAAATTTGAATGGTCAAAAACACATCTAATCAATTTTTTCTATCCACAATATGAGCATTTTGGCCGACACTGATAATTCTTTATTTTTAAAAGCTGATAAGCGATATATTGGCCGATAAATCCAAATTTGTATATCGTTTTTGAGAGCATGTTAACAAAAACAAAAGTCACGCCATTAAAAGGCATGTCCCAAACATTATAATTTTATGTAGCCTACATGACTTGGGCAGCTCATGTTGCAGTATTTTACATTTTTGTGATTCTAATCATATTTTAAACAATTCCAAACCACTAGTTGAAGGAAGAAATCCATTATTTTAATAATAAATATATAAACAATATATT
This sequence comes from Cyprinella venusta, assembly GCA_038021265.1. Classification (NCBI taxonomy): domain Eukaryota; kingdom Metazoa; phylum Chordata; class Actinopteri; order Cypriniformes; family Leuciscidae; genus Cyprinella; species Cyprinella venusta. The sequence continues at coordinate 3,503,278 of CM075868.1, forward strand.
TAGCTTTGATATATCAGCCAAATTTTCTTATCGGGCCGATAATTCTGACATTAAAAATGAACACATATCGGCCGGCACTAATTTAGTGGCCGATATATCGTGCATCCCTAATTTTTTTCAATAATAAGGCCCTATGAAATATTTCATTTTGTCTGAATTTCTGTGCTGTCTTTTAATTTTTCTGGATTTATAATTTAATACAAATTTACTGTCAAAAACGTTGTTAATCAAATACTGTATATGCATAAAAACATTAATTTAACATTTAATATTCACAGACACCCGTCCATATTCAGTCGCAATTACCTTACTCTTGATTTATTAATTCAAATTTTTCCAAATTCAACGACAAATTCCGCATTATACTTTAAATTCCATTTAATGACTGGATTATGTGATTTCATCCACGTTTTCCGCATTGTGGGAATTCTACTTGTTAGGGGTGTAACAATATATCGTGCCACAAAATTTTCGCAATACAAAACTAAAACAATACGTATCGTGGATAGTGACAATATATATCATGGATAAAATAAAATAAAAATGCTAGTTTTCAGAGTTTTAGTGCAAGTACTACATTAAAATACTATATATAATGTTGATTATAATGTAATATAATGCAATGAGGGAATATTTATGCATGAATATTTATTAGTCAGTGAAAGCGTGCAAGCACGTTCATCTACAATAACTCAGTAATTTCAACTTCAGAATCATGAATGTTGTTATTCTGGTGTCACCATTGTCCTTGGGTTACAAGCACCAAGTCCAAGCCTATTCATTTAAACCCACAATGTAAAATCAAATTTAGCATTTTAATCAACAGTACATTTTTTGTTAACCTTTTACCATATGTCTTGGAGTATCGCAATAATATCGTATCGTGGCTCAGTATCGTGATATGTATCATGAGGGTATCGTTACACCCCTACTACTTGTACACGTTTAGCCTCAATGTTTTGTACCTGGTCTACAGCCTGTGCTAGCTGCTCCTCCAGAGATTCATTTCGCTCCTGAAGCACATGGTTCCTCTGCAGGAGAGACTGGCCAATCCGTGCGGCCAATTCCAGATCCCGATCCCTCTGCGGGATGCAAACAGGCAGACAATCAAGAGTCATGACCATCAAAAGCAAACTAGACAGAGCATTCTGAATGATCACGTCACTCACTTCAGCCAGGAGGTGTGTGACCACGTCGATGTCATTGTAGGTCTTGGTCATCTGCTCCACCCGCTCAGCGCTGAGGACTACAGAGAGAGAGACAGGCAAAGAGTCACAAAAACAAAATAAGAGTTCATGCATCAAAAGAAATCCTACAAATTCTGGCAACTACACTAGCGGTGCATGGGGATATAGTTTCTTAGAATAAATAGAAAAAAAAAAAGTTATTTTTCTCTCTCGGCAAGACAACCCAAAATATGAAGGTGTGGAAACACCCACACGCCATATGGCAAGCTCTACACGTGCACCAAACACACACTGCAGTGATGTCATGCACAAACCCAAAGTGCATTCAAAAACATACGCATTCAGATTCACTATTAATTGCATGCACAACACACTTTTTTTGAGAGAAATTACTATTTTTATTTAACAAGGATGCATTAAATTGATCAAAAGTGACAGTAAAGACATGTTTACCTGTTTTCAACATTGATAATAATTAGGGCTGTCAACCGATTAATCGCGATTAATCGCATCCAAAATAAAAGTTTGTGTTTACATAATATATGTGGGTGCACTGTGTATAATTATTTTGTGTGTGTATATATATATATATATATATATATATATATAAATACACACACATGCTTGTATATTTAAGAAAAAAATATTTATATATAAAATAATTATATTTATATATAATATAAATTATATATAAATCTATAAACAGTATATACATGAAAATATTTCTTTAATATACACAAGCATGTGTGTGTATTTATATAAATATAAAGTAATTATACAACGTGCACCCACATATATTATGCAAACACAAACTTTTATTTTGGATGCGATTAATCGTTTGACAGCCCTAATAATAATCAGAATTGTTTAATGAGCAGCAAATCATCCTATCGTGATTTCTGAAGGATCATGTGACACTGAAGACTTATACTTTTAAAATGTACCGTTTTCCATTCTTATATATTTTATTCTGATAACATTTTACAATATTGCTGTTTTACTGTATTTTTGAACAAATAAATGCAGCCATGAACAAACTTATGAACTGTAGTGACATAGACTGAAATCTAAAGTGAGTTTACTCTACACTACAGATGAACTGCGTATAAACACTAAACTTTAAAGGGGTCATTTCCAAGACGTTTTAAGGCTAACTAATCATTTTTGTCAAAATTGCACCAAATGTTATTTAACAGGGTTTTCTTTGAATTTCCTCAATTGTGCGAGAACCTGTGTCCAAACCAGCTGCAATGCAACAAATCAATAATCAATGAAAACTGTTCATCCTGACAGATACAACAACAGCAAGACTTTTTAATCAACCTCCTGGTATCTATAGCATATAAATGCAATTTTCACATTCAGCATTGATAGATAAATTGCTTGCTGCGACATAATTTGACTACTGTACCTTTAAGGCTTTATGCAAATCAGATCTCTTACAGATCTGTGATTGGCCAGCCTCTTCACAATGAAATGAGTGAATACTACCAAATAGGTTCTTATGTTAATGTTCTCATAGTTCAGCTTGGTTTCAATAGATGTTCAAGGTGGAATGGAGACGGAGTTTTGAGTTTAGTAAATAACAGAGATGTTAACATATACCGACCGTTTTCCATATGACCCCTTTAATGCGAGTTAAGATGGCTCTAGGACACTAGACTACACAACACATGCTGTTTGTCCGAGGTCAAACACTAGCTCAAAAATAGAAGCAGAAACTAGGATGAAGAATAGACGACAGACAAGTGGAATATAGACCGATAAAGCATCAGACAGACTGGGTTACCTTTAGAGAGGCTGTTAGAGCCATTATGGGGATAAGGGGAACCAACAGCTAGAAAAGCTGCAGAAGGAATGAGAGAAAGAGAACGAGAGAGAGAGAGGGGAAGGAAGAGAGAGAGAGAAGTATTATATCCTGAGGAATTCTGGTAAACAACATCGAGCGAGGGTGAAAATGAGACACCATCACCAGCGGAGAAAGAAAGAGAGGGTTAAAGGAGGAATAATGAAGCACCTGACAGCAGTCACTGTCCCGTGAGCAATCCTGAATTAAAATAAAGTCATTCTCATTAGGTTTAAACACACACACACACGTTTCACTATATTAGTGAGGACAATGCATAAGACTTCCATTGATTTTATATCAGGTTCATGATATTTTCTATGGCCTAACTAGGGGTCGGCCGATTATCGGCGTCGATATTTAGCATTTTTAGGGTTATCGGTATCGGCCATTTCCAAAACCGATTTGCCGATAAAATAATTTTTGCTCAAAAACCTCCACGGCAACCTGTCAAAATAAAAGTTTGTTTTTTCACAAAGCCCAAAAAAATGTAATTTTTGTTAAACTGTAAATAAGTTTGACGATTTTAATTAATTAGTAATGCTTTTTGATTACTAAAATTTCATTTAAACATTAAAATAGAGTGTTTAAGTTTTACAAAATGTTTACAGAATGCTGCTGGGTGCTCCCTGCTCTTTTTTACAAGTTATTATTATTAATAACAGTTCTCAGATTCAAAGATATGTTCAAAATCATTAAAAGAAAGTATTTGTTAAAACCCTTTGTTATTCTTAATTTTGACATTAATTTACAGTTTTACACCAGACATAGGCTATTATATATACAGTATATATATATATATATATATATATATATATATATATATATACATATATATCAGTTGAAAATATCAGTTATCGGTCTATTTGATCTGCAATAATCGGTATCAGCCCTGAAAATCACATATCGGTCGACCCCTAGGCCTAACTCAACCAACCCATCACAGACACATGTGCGAAACACTAGATTTAAAGAAAAACATGTTTTGGCTGATTTATTAGCCTTTAAAGGAGTAGTTCACTTTAAAGAAAAAAAAAAAAAAAAACTTTTGCTGATAATTTCCTCACCCCCATGTCATCCAAGATGTCCACGTCTTTCTTTCTTCAGTCGAAAAGAAATTAAGGTTTTTGATGAAAACATTCCAGGATTTTCTCCATATAATGGACTTCAATGGGAACCAATTTTTTTTCATTTGGTTCATTCAACGAATGAAATAATTCACAAAAAGATTCGAACAGGAGAGTCACGAACGCTCATCACAAAACAGAGCAAGGCGACCATTTGAGCTTATAAAACTTAAACTTTGTTAATTATTTTTTAAATGAGAGATCGTTTTGCTAGATAAGACCCTTATTCATCGTCTGATGTCGTTTAAAGCCCTTTGAACAGTTTGCACTGAAACTGTCATTTGGTTCCCATTGAAGTCCATTATATGGAGAAAAATCCTGGAATGTTTTCATCAAAAACCTTAATTCCTTTTCGACTGAAGAAAGAAAGACATGGACATCTTGGATGACATGGGGGTGAGTAAATTATCAGCAAAAGTTTTTTTTAAAAGTGAACTACTCCTTTAACTAGCGATGATGACCAGTAAAATGTCCCCACTAGTCGGTTGTCCTCTCATTCACACTCACACACACCCTTACCTGATGCGAGATGGTGAGCTGTGAACTCTTCACTCAACTGAAGCATCCTGACAATCATTACAATACTTCACTGACACCAACTCATAACTCTAACCCGACCCAAACACACACACCAAACGTCAAGCCTCACAAACACTCTTCATGCTCTGATCCGCTCGGTGCAGTTCAGACGTATACACATACCAGTGTCATGGACCTCAGCAATAAGTGACGCATTGGTAATCAGACACAAGGAGAACTTTGACCTCCGGTAAGACATCAGGAGTGTGTCAGTCTCTGCCCAGTTCACTTCCAAGATCAATATCACAGTGGCCCGTGCAAAACTGTTTGCCACGAATCTGAGATAAATTGAGAGCTCTGGGACTTTTGCCTAAGCGAACAACAATGACAGAGCATAACACAATAACACTGTAATATGGACATTTGACCTGGAATCTCCAATCACGGGAATACCTGTGTTGTTAATGTTAACTAATAATAAACCGTTAACTAAAAACTATTGAAAAAGCGGAAATAAAATAAAAAATATTAGATGAAAACCCCATTTAAAGGAGTAGTTCACTTTTCAAAAAACTTTTGCTGATAATTTACTCACCCCCACGTCATCCAAGATGTCCATGTCTTTCTTTCTTCAGTCGAAAAGAAATTAAGGTTTTTGATGAAAACATTCCAGGATTTTCTCAAATGCTCGCCTTGCTCTGTTCTGTGATGTACGTTCGTGACTCTCCTGTTCGAACTCGTTCATCAAAATGAACAAATCTTTTTCCGAGTCAATTTGTTCGTTTCGTTTGTTGAATGAACCAAATGACTCGGATTTGAGCTCATAAAACTTAAACTTTGTTATTTATTTTTTAAATGAGCGATCGTTTCACTAGATAAGACCCTTATTCATCGTCTGGAATCGTTTAAAGCCCTTTGAACAGTTTGCACTGAAACTCTCAATTGGACCTTGAATTTTTTGGACCCCATTGAAGTCCATTATATGGAGAAAAATCCTGGAATGTTTTCATCAAAAACGTTAATTTCTTTTCGACTGAAGAAAGAATGACATGGACATCTTGGGTGACATTGGGGGTGAGTAAATTATCAGCAAAAGTTTTTTTCAATATTGAACTACTCCTTTAATGCAGTTAGTTATTTTGTTAAGTTTAAGTACTAAAATTAGCGAACAATTGAAATAAAAATATAGCTAAACAGAAAATAATTAAAAATGGCAAAACCAAAAAAAAAAAAAAAATTAAAACTAAATATAAATATATTAAATATTGCCTAAAGGGAATCTGATTTGACTAATTAGATAAGCTTTAATTGCATTCGCACATACTAAATTGGCTGATCTCCTATTCAAAAAAAAAAGTACTGTAATGGCTATGGTATTTTTGTGAATATTACAAGTTGATTCATTCAATATAGTCTAAGAAGTGAGTGAGGAATCAAGTTTTTTTAATATATATATATATATATATATATGCACCTGCAATACTGTTTATAGTCTTAAATTAATTAAAACATGGTAATGAGCTATCCATGGTTTTGCACATTACATTGGTTATAAAATAAATGTTAAATTTTCATGAAGACCTTAGTAAATGGAGTACTAGGATCCTCTATTATGTCTGTCCCGCTATAAATATGACATTGAGCTCTTGTTCATGCACTCTCATGTTCAGCCCTCCGTTTATAAACCTGAAATAGCCTCCATCTGCCCCCTCTCGGGTTATTCTTAGTGTCACATCATCATCCAGCTGGGAGAAACTAGGGCAAAAAGTCTCAGCAGGACTCTGGCTGTGTTCATACACACATACCCTCACTCATTAGTGCTCTAGTACACATGGTTTGATGTTTCAATAGTATCCAACAGCACCAGTACAGGCCAGCTGTCTCAGACTGGAGATTACAGCCTCATTAAGAGTAGGGTTAGAGGTGGGGTGAGGTTAGCTATTTGCTCGGGTGGAGTTGAAAATTGTAGCGAGGTTAGGAGATCGTCAGCTGATTTCTGGTCTGAGACAGCTGGTCTGGTACTCACATTAGATATTTAAAAAAAACTGTTTCAAAACTTGGTGAGCAGAATTTCAAGTCACAGGAGTGCTCTCGAGTCTGATTCAGCCAAATTTGTATAATTATTTGGCATCACACACATCCTTCATCGAAAGGACAAGCACTGCGAAAATTTCAGTGAAAAAAAAAAACAAAGTGAGATAAATTTAGATAAAATTTGCATTTAAAAATGCATACGAAAAGTATCAATAACAAAAAAAAATTATATTTATATCTTCACAATTTGCAGACTATATTATTGAACAGGTCTATATATAATGTTGTATATATAAATGTACTCACTATATACCATTTATACACTATATACTCACATAAAGTGATGCCATACAGCAAATCTCTATCAACTGCTAGATTTTTAATATCATAACATAATTTAAACTACTTTATTTCCCAGCTCTAATCAGCCAAATGCAACCTAATGAACATTGACATCATGCTTTTAATTAAAACAATAGACTTAAACTGTATTTGATTAATCAGATGAAAAGTAAAATAATAAAAAAAGACAAATTTTAACACATTATTTAGAAAATTGTTATTACACATCCTGGCCAGTGTTGTAATCCAAACAATGTGCAATTTAAAGACAAAGACAAATGTATCTGTGTAAGCTATGTGCACAAAAATAAAAACGTTAAACATTAAGTGTTGCTAACGTTAAACTCCATTAAAATCAACTAAGTTGAGTCTCCCATATATTTTCATTGTTACACTTCTGAGGTTTTATGACAGAAACTTCAATGACTGCCATGTAGACACGCTAGGGTTTTGAAACAGAGCTAATTTACAGTAGTATGTAGTATGGACACGTTTAAATCCTGGAGGAAACACACAGAGCATGTCAGGTCATGTCGGTAAGCTTAAAGATGACATCAGCACAACATGAACTCTCAGAGATGACATCAGCACAACATGAACTCTCAAAGATGACATCAGCACACTCATCTGATCTCAGAGACGCAGAGATACACGAGCCCTCACTTCAAGTACACACTGCAGAATCGAGCCAGCACACACCCTCAACAAAACTGCCACAGCAATTCAACGGAAGCATTTAACAATGCCTGCATGCAACTACGCAAACAGACGGACACAACACTTACTGCATTCACACAGTCAGAAACACACACACACACACCCCACGTGTCCAGTCCGTTATAGATGACCTTGAATTCCTGTCAGAAGTCCTGTAGTGCCTGTAAGCAGCACAAATACTTAAAAATAAAACACACACACACACAAAAAATATACAAATCCCGATATCGTCTCACCTTCTGCAGCACATTGATCATAGAGCTCCTCATGTCGTGTGTTTAGCACCGGCATGACCTCTTCTTCTCTCTCTATTCATCCATCTATCCATCCATCTGCCCCTCTCCCTCCCGCCCCGTGACGCTGTCAGCTGCACTTAAGAGACCTGACCACTGAATTCCTGCGCCCTTGCCAGGGACGGGCACACACACACACACACACACATGCAAATGCAACTACATGTTTCAGCTCAGCTGTAGATTTGAGATAAAGTAGATTTGCCAGTAACAAGCCACTTTTCTCCCGAGGTGCAACTATAAAATAATTATTCTGATACCATATAAGTATTACAAGCACAGTAAGTAATAAATTAAGTAATAAATATTTGTGTCACACACAGCTTTATAGCGGAGTTAAAAAACAAACATTTCCTCTCGTTTCTTTGATTTTAAGGAATCGGTTTGTTCTGGCAACTCATGTGAACGATCCTTTTTAAAAGGTTTAAATCTTCTATGGAGAAAGGAAAACATGAATTATTAACTGAACTATAAAACAAACTGTGCAACAACGATACACGTACGATAATATTATTTTATATTTTTGTATTTTTAGGGGATTTGATGCACTGTAAAAAATATTTTCATGATTTGTAATCACAACATTTTTTCTTTTGTCAAATCAACCTAAATAATTTATGTAGTTCAGAGAACATAATATTTTGAGTTTCTGATGATTAAATCAATCTCCTTCATTGTATTAACTCAATCTTTCCATTTCAATGAACTTAAAATTTTAAGGCAACCAGTTGACTTCATTTTTTAAGTTAAACCAACAATATTTTTTTTTACAGTTTGGTAATATATTATATTTATGCAGCAGTTATAATCAATCTGTTACCTGTTAACAAATTTGAGCATAGACCAAAATGATATTTCTTTTAGGGCTGTCAAAACGATTAATCGCATCCAAAATAAAAGTTTGTGTTTACATAATATATGTGGGGGCACTGTCTATAATTATTTTGTATATATATATATATATATATATATATAAAAAACACACATGCATCTATATTTAAGAAAAAAATATTATTTATATATAAAATATTTATATTTATATACAGTATAATATAAATTATATATAAATCTATATACAGAATATACATGAAAATATTTCTTAAATATATACAAGCATGTGTGTGTATTTATATATATATATAATAATTATAAACAGTGCACCCACATATATTATATATGTGGCTGATTATTGCTGAAGTGAAAAAAGAGTTTATTGTTCTGAAAAATGCCCAGAAATGCTGTTTTTAATTTTTATATGAAATATATATTTTCCAAAACACGTTTTGCTCTAAAATTGCAAGTTAATCAAGGCCATAATCTAAAGTTGTGTTCCAAATTTGAGGATGTCTCAGAAAATAAGCTTTCAGTGTGTGCAGTACCAAACGTTTCCACTAGATGAAATTCCAATGCATTCATTTTTGACCAGAGAAGTACAGTACAAGTGTGTGAATCATGTCCATGTTTTTTTTCTTTTTTGTGTCATGTACGTACCAAACTTTGTACCATTCCAATGAAGTAAAACATCCTTTGCATTTTTTGCTAACCAGCGGTTAGCTTCCACAACAATGTTAATCCTGACAGACATAGCATAAACAGTCACGCACACGTGTTTGGCTGCCAACACACACTCTGTGACTTACTCATGTAGCGGAAAGTTTCCTCAGCCAGCATGGGTGAGATGGCGCTGGGTTCCTCAGGAGAGCAGGAGGGGGAGATGACCCAGTCCTGACCCTCGTAGAGATACAGCGAATCCCCGCTGACACCCTCGTCACACACCTTACTGCCCTCATCTACAGGACACACAGAAATAACTCAGATTCAGTCAGGGGTTCAATGAACTTCACAGGTCAGAAGAGACACACTTGCACATTTTCAATCCATCATGCACGCCATCTGCTGTTCATTCAACTCAGGATACACTTGGCCATATCATGAGGAATCATAATTTCCATATGTTGAGAAAAAAAAAATAACTTTCTGAACTCAATACTCCCTCCACAGACCAGTTGTGGCGTAATGAAGAATGTGCAAAACATGAAATTTTCATGAATGATTTACTAAACGACTAGTTCATTAGTCTGCAAAGATGCAAGCAAAACGTTTAAACAGACAGGTTAAAGTCACCATAAAATAATAATAATAAAATAAATAAATATATATATATATATATATATATATATATATATATTTATTTATTTATTTTTATGGAATATTCCAGTATTATAAATGATTTATCCATAAACATCGTTTTTTTCTTTTTAATTCAAACATCTCTTCTGGTACAAAGGCCTCTTCTATGTCAAAAGATCGAGGCACGTTTGATTTTTATCATGTCATGAGCCCTGTAAGGCTTAAATTTCCCCTAATATCTTCCTTTTTTTCGTTGCCTGGTTACATTTTTCCGGTTGGGTGAATATGTGGTTCAGTGGAGCAGTTTACTGTAGTTAGTAATTCAGTGTGATGTGACTTCCTCTTTCTGAGTCTCACACACACACACACACACACACCTGTTCCCGCAGCTGTGTCCTTCTTCTCAACGCTCATGGGCTTCACCTCGAACATTCTGATTGGTCAGCTGGGCGAATGAGGGCGGGGCTTCTCACTCATGCCCAAACCGCACCAGCAGAAGATGTCAGGCTGCTGAGGTCACATCCTGTCAAGACACCATGGAGATGTGCAGACTCCAGCCTATCCCTGAAAGACAAAGAAAATACCATGACATTTACAGTAATACACACGTGTGTTTTCAGAAACGTGTATAATCACTCCTCATTCTCTCTCTGCTGACATTTCAGTGTTTCTCCTCCAGCTGTTCGGCAGATTATCTCTCCGCTTCAGCAAGCGTGTGTGTGACCGAGCGAGAGACTGAAGGGTAACATTTGAACCATTATGTCATGCGGAGAGCTATGGGGACGGCTTCAGTCGTACTGTACAGTTTTAGATTTTTTTATGACTGATACTTTTTGAATGTTTAAAGGAGTAGTTCACCTTAAAAAAAACAACAAAAAAACTTTTGCTGATAATTTACTCACCCCCATGTCATCCAAGATGTCCACGTCATTCTTTCTTCAGTCGAAAAGAAATTAAGGTTTTTGATGAAAACATTCCAGTATTTTTCTCCATATAATGGACTTCAATGGGGTCCAAACGGTTCAAGGTCCAAAAGAGAGTTTCAGTGCAACTTTAAAGGGCTTTAAACGACACCAGACGATGAATAAGGGTCTTCTCTCGCGAAACGATCGGTTATTTTAAAAATAAATAAAAAAGTTTAAGTTTTATAAGCACAAATGCTCGCCTTGCTCTGTTCTGTGATGCACGTTCGTGACTCTCCTGTTTGGACTCGTTTATCAAAATGAACAAATCTTTTTTCGAGTGATTTCGTTGGTTTAATAAACCAAATGACTCGAAAAAAGATTCAGTAATTTTTTATGTGAAATCCATTATATGGAGAAAAATCCTGGAATGTTTTCATTTGCTAATAAATTATTAGCAATTTTTTTAAAAAAGTGAACTACAATATCCAGAACCAATTTAATTAATTTTATTAAACGGAAATTAGCCAAATAACCAAAATATCATTACATAAAAAATATGCATTATGAATAAAAACAGAAACAATAAAGATTGAATATTTTGATTAGGATTTTTATATTCATAATGTACACATGAGTTTCACATTATGCGATTATTAACGTATCATTACTCTTATTATTGCTATATTATTAATAAAAACTGTATTCATACTTTTACTACTTATTATGTTAGTGTAACATCTACATAGTTATGAGTGCAGATTGGATATTTTATAATGCAGTGTGACACTGATTGAAGTGTGACTTTTAATAGTTTCTGGGACGACTGTCTCTAAAGCGTGACTGTTTTCCTCAGGACAGGCCACAGAGGGGGGGTGAGGGCCACTTCCTGTTGTTCAGAAAATGAAAGGCTCAAGAACGGTTTAAAGAAACACACATAAACTTCCTGTCTTGAGGTCTGGAGAGAAGAAAACCCCATAGAAGTGTACATGATGAGGTTTACAGAACACAGGATTCGTACTATAAATGTACTATAAATCACAAGCCAACCAAAAAAAATAAAGACAAAAGAGAGAGAAGTATATTATATTTTCTCATCATTTAGACATCATTCAGTTTCAGGTTTCATTCATGTTTGTAGAAGGTGATTCATGGAGCGAATCACTAAGATAATTTTTATGTTTTTAAAAGATGATTCACCATGTGATCAAAATAATACAGTAGAAATGTGAAATATTACAATTTAAATCCTTGATGATCCCTAATAAATGTTTACGATTATTATCAATGTTTAAAATATTATTGTGCTCTTACTATTTAAGGAAACCATGATAAATAGGCTGTATATTTTATATAGGGCTGTCAAAGATTAATTGCGATTAATCGCATCCAAAATAAAAGTTTGTGTTTACATAATATATGTGGGTGCACTGTGCTATATATATACACGCATGTATATTTAAGAAAAAAATAATATTATTGATATATAAAATATTTTTATTGACATATAATATAAATTTCATATAAATCTGTATAAACATGAAAACATTTATTAAATATATACAAGCATGCGTGTGTATTTAAATATATATAAAATAATTATACACAGTGCATCCATTCCATATATATCATGTAAACACAAACTTTTATACTGGATGCGATTGATCGCGATTAATCGTTTGACAGCCCTAATTTTTTATGTTGTTTTGTAACAATGTGCATATGTTTATAAAACTAAAATGTGTATAGACATGTCATACTGCAAACAAAAGTGAAAATTAAAATTGAAATGCAAATTTTGTGTAAATTATTACATATATTGGCCATCTCTTCTGCTTTCATTTCCAACTAATCCTCAGAACATGATCCTAAGCACTAAATCCTCAGTGTTGGACCGTCCCTCTCGTTTCCCACAGAACTCCAGTATTTATTAAAACTGAAAACTTGATTTATTCTCTTGTTATGGTCAGGAGATAAGCATCTATTCTACAGTATGCAAGGCCTTTCTGTCAAATAATTCCCAACAACGATATTTATGTTCTTCCTCTTTTTGTCTTTCTTCAGGAAGTTACTGTTACTTGGGAAGAGCAGAGATTGTGATGACAACCTCTGTTCTTTTAATATCGATCGAGCCTCATGTCCACAATGTCTGACCAGACCATTACAGGAAACAGATATTCCAAAGCCTCAGACGGTCATAGGGTTATTAATAATCTCAACCTGACTCAATGCAAAACCAGCATCACTGGATTAGAAAAACAATACAAGTGGTTCTGCTGTTCAGACACTCTTCAGGATTGTGTCTGACTCTGATCCAGATGTTAATGCAGAGCTCATGACAGCCGCCACTCAAATTATACCAGCAAGACTGCAAACTCCATCTAAATGACACCTGAAATAAATTATTACACGTCGTCCCATATATTCTCATCTCAGCCTCTCGGGTCGCTTAAGGGCGAGGAGAAGTGGAGAACTGTCAATAAACCTCCATTAGCCTTTGTTCATCAATCTCCCCAATCTGCAATCATATAACGGTTAGCCTACAAACTAACCGAAAGATCTGAAATATGACTGAAAGGAAACTATTAGAGTCAAACACATGAAGCATGATGTGCAATTCTTGCCAATATAAGGCATCATCATTAAAGGAAACAAAATGTAATATAAATTAATTATTTTTTAGCTTTTTAGTTGTTAGATCTGAAAAATGTGAAATATTATTAACTGTAAAACTGTAAAATGTAGCCTAATGTATTCCTGTGATTACTCCAGCCTTCAATGTCACATGATTCGTCAGAAATCATCCTGATATGATGATTTGCTTCTCAAGAAAAATGTAACGTTATTATTATGAGTTTAGCTATAGGTCTAGCACAAATTTAATCTCTCTGTGTGTGTGTAATATTATATACACTTAAATAAATACATAATAGTAAAAGCACTAATGTCAAAAAAGTCAACAGGACGTGTTCAAAAAACTAAAATTCATAAATCATCCGCTGTTAGTGATGACGATTGATTGATTATTAATTGTCTCTGAATGTGAATGAAATCATATATAACACCTGAACACAAATACATGAGCAAAAGCAGCACAGAGATGCTCTGTGTTGCAGCCCATCTGATCTGATGCAACAGATTTCATAATCCCTGCAGATGTCACACAGATTATCCAGATCTTTAAAACGCGCAGAATTATAACAGAAAACACACATACACGTCTATTGAACACTCGATTAAAACATACAGAGAACAATATGCGTTAAACTAGATGTATTGATCTGAATTCCAATGGCCATAAATATGAGCATCAGCACATCGGTGAACCGTTAAACTCATCCACTCATCCTACAAACACACACATCTCTGTACACCAGCTGTGAAAGAGCTCAAAATATGTCTCTCTCTTACCTTTAGTTCACGTAAAATCCGTTTATCCGAGCGTTAATGGTACATGTGGCTCCTGTCAGTTCGACCGTTTGAGACAATAGCGAAAGGAACGTAGAGGGAGGGGTATTTGGGGAAGAGTTTGGGCAAAACTGGCGTCAGTTATCCATAAATACGTCATACATTGCGCGACATTTATTTTGTGATAAAAGTCCGAGGGATATTTATTTATTACAATAATTCTTATACATTTTCGATGTTTCATAAACAGCATATGTTAAACAGACTCTGACAAATAAAACAACAACAACAAAAACAACAACAACAATAATAATAATAATAATAATAATAATAATAATAAGAGAAATTGTAAACATTAGAGTGGTCAGGAATTATATTTATTTTTACATATTTATTTTGCTTATTATTTTATGTATTTATTTTGTGACAGAAGTATTATCTTGTCTTATTATCTTAATTATTTACATATTATATGTCCCATATGAAAACAAATTAATGTAAGATCACCTCAGTTTTTAGATCACCACCTTCCTATTATTAAAATATATATATTTAAAAGGTAGAAGCTGAATTAATTGGATAGAGTATGTGCTTTTATTATGTATAGACTTTTATTATATACAGTCCTCTGCTGCTCATGCTCGTTTACGACATGTATGAAAGACCTTTATTATGTAAATATCTCCGGTACGTCGAACGTGATCAGCTGGGACTGTAAAGAAAAGCTTTGTCAAGTCCACTTACAAATGTTAAATGTTAGACTCATAGAAGAAAACTGTGATGTGAACAAAGTGACTGTAACTGCCCAGAAGTGACGCTCGCCGTCAAAAACAAGGGTGCTAAAGCAATTCACAGATGAACCTCCATGATCCATATTCATAACAATGGTGAGTTGTTTTTATTATAAATGGCTTTAAGCGTCACATCAAACCCAGAAAATTATTGCTATCCATAATATGAGAAAACAATAATTATGGTATTGTGCAAATAATATTAAACGTGCATTATTACTCTCTAGTACAGTCACCAAATGCACTAATGCAACATTATTTGTATTTAAATTAAACAAGGTGGGTTTAATGTTAAAATCCAGATTATTCTAGAGCCTTCTAGTGCACCATGGCTCTTTCTTGAAGATGTTTCTTTTCTAAACCTTGTTAACCTACATGCATTCACTGTCAAGGACTAGGAAGGGTACCATGCTGTCAGTTGCTCTGATAACTACATAATTAATAATTAAGATTTCATCCAATTTGGGGATGTAGTAGATCTGTCTTCTGTATTGCATTCATTTAATGTAAAATTGCGATATACCCAAGAATTCTAGTCTTTTTGCCTTAAATATGTAATAATATGTAATATTTCCCTTATTAATTTTGATGCTTACATTAATTACATAATGGCACAAAATGGACTGTAGTTCCCAATGTCATCTGTGGCGATATGAGAGCTGATGTGCCTGGACAGATGTGACATCCTATCAGCTGAGATAACTGAAGATGAAGAAGATGATGATGATGATGTGTGGAGCAGAGAGGAGGTCAGACTCATAGACTCATTCAAGCGGAGCAGACACTGAATCCGGCTGCTCTGTTCGTGGGCACAGTGCCGCTCCATGCATGGATGCTGGGGAATTTCAGACAGGATATATTTGAAATGAAATAATCAGCTCGATATATAGTGTGTCATATCATATGCAATGTTATTTAAGCCCTGGAAAATCTGATATTTGCTTGAAAGCGTTTGGTTTCTTCCATAGGACTCTAATGGAGGAGCATGAAATGAGATGAAGCCTGTCTTTTTATGCGGTGAAATCCGAGCAAAAGCCAGGTAAGCGGAAAAACACTGTGCTTTTCATGCAATTGATGACAAATGCAGCGTGGCACAAAGCTGGAAGCTATTTTTTTTTTTGCAGATGCACTCATTTTTTTTTCACTGTCTCCAGAATCAGATAAATGAACTCCAGTGAAGCATCAGCTCAGCCAAAAGCACCTCATGTCGTTTCTGGTGAGAGTCGAATCTTTTTTTGCTAAGCTTATGATTCATGCTTTCTGTGTTCATTTCTTCAGGTCTTGTTTTTAGGTATCAGATATGTTTGGTTTTGATTCTGGAGTGGGTTTCAGTATAGTTGGATGTTTTTATGGACAAAAAATGATTTTTTTTCTGGCAAATTTAGATTTGCTCTGAAAGTAAGTCTGGCAAAGAGCTCATTCAAGCCCATTTCCAATCCGTCAAAATTGAGGCACCAATCAGAAACGTTGGGGCGGGCTTTACACGATGATGACAGCACTGGGACTTTGAAGCAGATTTTGAAGCCTACATTACAAAGATGGACGCCGCCGTCATACATCACTCATTCAAATCAGCTATCGCCTCTGTTTTAAGCGATTTGAATGTTTCCTTTTTGTTAAAAACGGAGCAAAGAACAACACTTGGAGATGTTTCTCTGCTGCTCTGCATATGTCATCTTCTTTCATCGCTCTGATTGGTTTTACGTCATCTGTTGGTGACGCCCCTCTGGAAATTATTTGTCTACGGCGCTTTGCCAGACCATGCTAGGACTGAAGATGAACAAGGACTGAACAAAATCCATGGCCTGATTCTTCTCTAGTCCCTAGATATCAACACATTTAATAATAAACGCCCTCATTAATATCCACCAATTCTCCACCTCACGTCTGAATCCAAGAGGATTGTGTCAATGTCTCACTCATGAAGGAATGTTCTGGATTCAATAAAGCTTCTATAGACTTTATTCAGAGCAGCGATACGAAAATTTTGCCTGATACTGATAATTCTTTATATTTGAAAGCTGATAACTGACGTATTGGTTGATAATTCTAAGTTTTTATGTAATTTTTGAGAGTTGTAATCTCTCAAAAATTACATAAAAACTTGGTGAAACAAAAGTCTCAGCATTAGGCACAAAGGCATGTCCCAAGCACACAATTATTATGTTCTCATAATAATTGAATGAAGCCTATGATTGACTAGTGCTGCATATGTTGCACTTTTAAAAGTGTATCCAATCATATTTCAAGCGATTCAAAACCATCATGTTGAACAGTGCGCATCTGAAGGAAATAATCCATTATTTATCGGCTTTAAGATATCGGGCAAATTTTCTTATCTGACCGATAACGTTAACGAAGACTAGAGGCTGTTAGTGATAGATAAACTTGACGTGTTTTCAATCCACTGTAAAAAAAAACTGTGTAAAGCTCCTAGATCACTTATAATTTTCCACAACTCAGGTTTTGTCGACTGAAGATATATTAGCTGTGTTTCATCAGCAGAACAATACAAAAACACAAGTACAATCCACTGAGGAGATGTACGTCTGTCCCTCACAGCCTCGCTTTGATCCACTTTGATAAAAATCTAAGATGGCACTGCTGTGTGTGAATAAGGTCTATATTAAGCATGACTTGTCCCTTAGTGTGTAAAAACACACACAAGGCGTGTTACACTTACAATGGATCCTGTTTCACTCAGTAATACAATAAATAAATACTGTGATTAATAGCCATGAAAACAGATGTTAATTTGGCATCAGTACAAAATATCCATTGCATTGTTTTTGACTAATGTTATAAAAGAACATTTTGACATCAATTAAATTTTAAAAGAACATTCTGGAAAATTACCATTAAGTGTTCTTCCACCATTATTCATTATCAAAATGAATAATCATAGGCCTAATTCATAATCAGGGTTGGGTTGAATACATGTAGCAGGGTAATCTAATCAGGATACAAAAATTACTTTTTGAAAAAGCGGGGATACTTTCAGGATTACAATGGTTTATTTAAAACTGAATAAATCTGTATTTTGGTATAACTTGATTAAAAACTCACGACGCGAGTCACGTGTGCCACCCGCTGGTGCACGTGCAAAATAACAGCTAACGCTATATATCGCTAGAAACGATGTAAACATGCTTTAATTTCTTGGAATGCGTGAAGAAACATTTCCATTGTCTAAAAATTCTTTATGATATTTGCTTGAAAAAAAAAATCAATTTGAATTCTCTCTTTTCCAGTTGAAGAAACATTTCCATTTTATTTTTTTCCTCGTGCATGTGAAGTTAAAAATAAAACAAAGTAATCTGTAATACCGTACTGTAGCCACTAGATGTCTGTATAGACCTTTACATAAATATTTATTCAGGGCTGTGGAATTAATTCTTAATAAATAAAAGTTGTTAAAAAAAATATCTCTCCTTGAAGTAATCCAAAAGTAACCAGTTACATTACTTTCATTACTTGGATTGCGTTACTAAATATTTTTTTTTTATGAATTAATTTGTAACTGTAACAGAATATATTTAAGTAACCATCCCAAGCCTCTTCATAATTATATATAAATTCATTATTAATATCATCATGTGTCCATTAATGTCTCGCTCCTCGGTTCTATAAGCATGATTCAGCCCTCAGTTTGTAAAAGCAAACACATAATGCACTTACAACGGATCCTGTTTTGGAAGTTGTCTCTTTTTTTCATGTTGACTTTTTGCATTGGATCATTCCTGTGACCAAAGCAAACATGGCTAGTTTGATTTCCATAATCATCTCTTACTTTTGCCTCGTCTTGCTTTGCCCTTCAGCCCACCCTTTAAGGCATATTCATACTTTGGATGTTCATATTCACCTCCATATTCATTTGTGGGGTGGGGGTTGTGTCTCATCTTTCCTCCCCTCTTCCCCTCAGGACTGCACCTGTATCTCGTCCCACTCACACGTCCAGTCCATCAGCATAGAGGAGCAGTATGAAGACATCAGCCATCAGTGCTCGGTCAGTGGACTTTAATAGTAGATCATCATGGCCTCAGTGGTGTGTTTAAGGCATCACTCTTGGAAAATTTACACAGATTGTGATTTTACACAGACTGTTGATCGCTAACAGGACTGAGTCACAATTGTAAATTTAGGAATTGGCTCAATGTGGTGTCAGGTAGAATTTGAATTGAATTGGCCACAAACCACAGGGTCTTTAAATACAGTTTAAATGGGAATGACAGGAAGACAAATTTATGGAAGTTGCTATTTTAAGAAATGTAGTCACACAGTGATTGTGTGACTAAACATGTCAGATATATTTTAATTTATTTAATCTACAAGCAAAACTGTCAATATTATAGTTGTGTATATGTATATATGCATGTTTCCATCTATCCGTCCACAATTCTGGATAAATTAAGAATCACAATTGTCTTTGGTTTCAAATAGAGATCGCGATTTAATCATGTTTCTGAACGGACAACGTAATAAAATAACATGTACTATAAATTACTCGAAGTTCTGACAAATTATTAATCTTTGCAGTCTATTTAAAAATGTAAACTAAACTAAATTGGTTCAATGACTCACTCATAAATACTTCACTTGTTTCATTATTGAATGATCAGTGTTTGTGAACGAATCTCTAAAATGTAAAAAAAAAATATATTAACACTCATTTTAGGCATTATTTAAAGTGACAATGTTACTATCAAAAGGGGATTTGCTATATATTATATTTATATTTCAATCAAGATAACAGTATAATAATATAGACTATGAAAATAATAACTCTTTGAGCTCAAATATATATATATATGTGTGTGTGTGTGTGTGTGTATGTATATATGGGCTGTGCAAAAATTAATTGTGATTAATTGCATGCATCCAAAATAAAAGTTTGTTTCCACAATATAATATGTGTGTGTGCTGTGTATAATTATTTTGTATATAAATACATATGCATGCATGTATTATATTTAAGAATGATTTGCATGTAAATACTGTGTATGTGTGTGCATATATATATATATATATATATATATATATATACACAGCACACACAAATATATTATGGAAACACAATCTTTAATTTTGGATTAATCGAAATTAACCTTTGCACAACTAAAATAAATAAATAAATGCACATAAATAAATAAATGAATGAATTAATGAATTAATTAATTAAATATAATTTATATATATATATATATACACACACACACACACACACACACATAATATTATTGCTCACCAAGGGTTTATTTATGTATTTATTTATATTAAACAGGATACAATTACAAACTATTAGGTGAAATAATATTTTATAATGTAAAATAACTGTTTTCTGTTGTAATATATTTTAAATCACATTTCAATCATTATTAATATCATTATGTTTGTGTTAATAATAATAATTCCATTTTAAATCTGTGTCCTGTTTGAAACCTAAATATCCATTATGAAATTTTGAACCCAGCTTAACTTTGTCGCATTGCCATCGGCCTCCGTTGCACACGTCGCTTTAAATTAGATTTAAAATCAATGACTTCCAGTCACTTTGTCGCTGCAAATCGTTGTCAGTGTGAAAGTCCTGTAGCGGACACTATGTCTTGCGATGGACACATCAGTCATTGGATATTCAGCACAAGCTCCAGTGAGTTTCAGATAGTTGTTTTGTAAAAAGGTGTTCTGAGTGGATCCATTGTGTTGAGCGTCACAAAGCAGTTTTTCTGTCCCATCTCCTCCTGGATGAAAGCTCACTTGTATTTTTGTCTTTGTCTAAAGGCGTTTGTGATTCCCCTCCTGTGACAGGAATATTTAGTCTTTTATTGCAGCCTGCTGAGTCACTTTCCCATTCATGGTCTAGAGTTATTATACATGGTCTACTAGTATTATTCAATACAAAATTTATGAGCTGAAGTTGGCTGTAGTGTTGACATATTTATAGAAGCTACATGAATAATATCAAATCTGGCTTAATTGCATTTGCAACACACCTCAACCCCTTAAAGTGCAAAGTAATGCAATGCATTTTCTGTTTCTGCAACAAGACTTGCTTATGAAATTCAATATAACAATATTATTCAAAGCAAGAAAAAAACAATGTGTAAGACTTGTACTAACGAGGAACACCAAAGCCAAGCTTTAAAGTTTTAACTTTTTCATCTAATATTTAGATTTTATTTTATTTCAGCTTTAAATGTTTTTAATTGCTTTAGTGTTCTTGTTTCTCAGTCATTATACTATCATGCAGGTTAAAACTGATCTGAGACCTGTGAATATTCTTCTATGATACCTGCTCGGTCCTCCAGCATCACATTAGTGTCATTCACAGGACAGAAAGTGTCTCATTACGTTCCCTTAGCAAACATCTAACAGATTTACCCATGTACAGTAGTAGAGTTCTGTGTGTATGTGTGACGTGTGTTTCTGTCGTTGATTTGCTGTGTTTATGTGTGTGACAGAGCAGTGACGTCTCTCCGTGTTCTGTGTTGACGGATGGAGATGACATCACAGATCTTTCCACTGACTCCGCCCACTATCAGCTGCTGTCGCAACTGGGTAGGCATCATGTCTTAATGAATAGTATGATATAAGTTAGTTATCTTGTTTATATCATGTATAACCATATGTCTTACTAGCGTGTGGGTATTTTTGTATATATGTGCAGGCCGGGGCTTTAATAACCTCAGTCAGGTGAACATGGCACGTCACACACCATCGGGCAGACTGGTGGCAGTAAAAAACACAAACCTGGACGAGTGTACAGAAGATGAGCTGCTGCAGCTGATGGTGTGTAGGACACTTATGAGAGCTCACCATTGATTAATACTAGGGCTGTGAAACGATTGATCGCGATTAATCGCATTCAAAATAAAAGTTTGTGTTCACATAATATATGTGTGTGTAGTGTGTATAATTAATTTGTATATATAAATACCCACACAAGCATGTATATATTTCAGAAAAATGTGTCATTAATATATCAAATATTTATATTTATATATAATATTAATTGTGAATAAATATATATAAAATATATACATGCATATATTTCTTAAATATATACATGCATGTGTGGGTATTTATATATGCAAATTAATTATACACAACACACACACATATATTATGTATTGTAAACACAAACTTTTATTTTGGATGCGATTAATCGCGATTAATCGTTGCCCATCCCTAATTAATACTATTTGAAAAGCTTTGACATATGAAACAATAGTCCAAAATATATTATTTAAAATAACATTGTTTTTTGAAACTTTAGAGAAGAATATGTAAAAATATATATTTTTAATTTTCTGACATTTATGGTATTGGCATTTCTATTGATTTAATCTGTTTTTGTTTATGAATGGAGCATATATATATATATATATATATATATATATATATACACACTATATATATATATACATATATATATACTGTATATATAAATATATATATATATATATATTATATATATGTATTTACAGTATACATATATATATATATATATATATATTAATATTTATATATATATATATATACACACACTGTATATATATAAAATATATATTTATTTTTTTTATAAAATATTTTTTATAAAATAAATATATATTATTTTACTATATATACATATATATATATATATATATATATATATATATATATATATATATATTTTTTTTTTTTTGGCCCTGTTATGATGATTGTCCTCAAGTTGGTTGAAGAGGATTGACTAATTGTGAGGGCATTTTCAGATTTTAGACACATACACACAACTTTTTCTCAAAAAAGTCCTTTGTGCTTGTGCATTAATTACAGAATGAGGTTCTGCTGTCCAGACGGTTCCGTCACCCGAACCTGCTCACGTCCAGACTGGTGTTCAGCTCCTGCTGTCAGCTCTGGGTTCTGTCTCCGCTCATGAGTTACGGTAAGAGTTCGCACTCATCTGTCTCTTGCTGTGTGTTTTCTGTCCCCATCCATCCCTGGTGTGATTTCTCTGCTCGTGTTTCATTCAGGTTCTGCAGACTATCTGCTCAGGTCGTACTTTCCGGATGGAATGAGCGAGTCTCTGATGGCGTACCTTCTCTACGGGGTTCTCCGAGCGCTCGAGTACCTGCATCACATGGGCTACGTGCACAGGTGAGCGCATGAGGGCTCGGTTTCACAGAGGGGATGTTTACCCGAAAATTCAGATTCTGTCATTTTACTTGGCTTCATGTCATGCCAAAAGCATCAGACTTTCATTGGGAGAACAAAAATGAAAGATTTCTGTCTCTCTTTGAAAGTCTATTCACCCAAAACTCTGATGCTTCAAACGTTCCCAATTCGCCTACTTATACCATGCTCTCCTGCAGAGGTGTGAAGGCGAGTCATGTGCTGCTGTCTGCTGAGGGCCGTGTGTGTTTGTCAGGGCTTCAGAGTGTGTACAGTCTGATGAAGGATGGCAAGAGGATGAGAGCTGTGTTTGACATGCCTCAGCACAGTCCGTCTCTCCTGCCGTGGCTGAGCCCGGAGCTTCTGCGACAGGTGACAATCCACATGTGAAAGCTGGTCCAAACAGCAGCATTATAGACAGTATAAAACAAAAAAGGGTTTGATTGTGACAGGTGCAATCTAAATGTAAAAAATGAGCATGCACAATTAAATATCCCAAACTTTCTGATATACATGCTATCTTTCATTAGTTTGGCGTTACTAAGATTTCTTTTAACCCTCAAACCGTATTCACTTTATAGCCCTTAATCCTGTAATTGTGGACAAATGTGGGTACAGAGGATTCAGGTGTGATCTTAATTTTTATTAATTATAAATGTTATATCACTGTCTTTGATAAAGTTTTGTCTATCCATTTATGGTGTTTGTTTTTAATTTGGGGGTATTTTTGAATTTATTTACTTCAAAAAGTACCATATTTTCTATGTAAATTATGCTTGTTTTTATGTTTTATTTTTTAAAATATCATTCCAATAAGTTCTAAAACCTAAAGATGAAGTGACTTTGCTGTCACCTGGTGTCTTATTTTGGCTTATTTTAGAATGCTCTAAATTACAGTTTTTCCCATTCATTTCTATGGGTGGCCATTTTTGACCCAAATACAAGATTAAGGAGTTTTTTTCACCCACTTAACATTGTAGAATTGAGTAAAAAAAAAAGTGTGTGTGTTCAGGAGGCAAACTTAGGAAAAGTAGTCAAGTCTTGTACCGCTCAGATCAAGGGAAGTATTTTTTAAAAATAAATCAAAACTATTTTGCCCACATTTGTCCACAGAATGGTTTTAGGGTTAAAGAAATTAATATTTTTATTCCGCAAGGATGCATTAAATTGATCAAAAGTGGCAGCAATTACATTTCTAACGTTACAAAAGTATTCTATTTCAAATAAATGCTGTTCTTTCAAACTTTCTATTTAGCAAAGAATTCTGAAAAATATATATATTTTACGATTTACACAAAAACATTAAACTGTTTTCATGATTGATAATAATAAGAAATTTTTCTTGAGCACCAAATCAGCAAATTATTATACATATTTCTAACGTAAACACTACTGGTCAAAATTTTGGAAACATGAAGGTTTTTTGAAAGTAGTCTCTACATGTTTGTGTGTGTGAGAGAGAGTATATGAGTGTGTATATATATACTAGGGCTGGGAAACGATTAATTGCGATTAATCGCATCCAAAATAAAAGTTTGTGTTGACATAATATATGTGTGTGTAGTGTGTATAATTATTTTGTATATATAAATACACACACATGCATGCAAACATTTAAGAAATATTTGCATGTATATACTTTATATATATTTATACAAATTTAATATTATACATAAATATAAATATTTGATATATTAATAACACATTTTTCTTACAGGGTATCCGCGGGGTCTTGAAAAGTATTAAAAGGTGATAAATCAATTTTGGGAAAATTAAGACCCTTAAAAAGTATTAAAAAGTCTTATCACAGCTTTATAAAGTCTTAAATTTTGAAAGTATTTTTTCTAGGGATATAACGTTAATGATTCACTCGCAACCGGTTGAAAATCGATAAAAATGTGTGACGATTCAAGTCGGTTGAGATGTTAAACGAATCGCGATACACGTTTTAAACAGCAGGAGCGTTTACTGAATAGCCTACTGTGAAGTTGTGAACCTCGCTTTTCAGGCAGTGAGCACACACTGGCGCCGCGCAAACCTAGCGAGTGTTTTCACTTCATTCCTAAGGAACTTGAGCTTGTGTGAGCACTCATAGTAATGAACTGAAAACGTTTGGTTTGCTCCGCTCGCGCCGCGCAAAAGTGTGCCATAGACTGTGTGCACGCGCTGTCGACGGCAAGCTTAGATGTTGACTAATTCAGTTCGGAGCTGTGGCGGCTTTTTGACTCTTCGTGGACTAATAATAATCACCACCGTGAGAAGCGCATCACCTCCGTTTTGACGTAAAAGTCATTAATACGACAAGTGTGAGAGCTACGGAGATCACAAGGTGCGTCAGTGTTTCCATGGCAACCACGTGTTGTATTTATTTTAATATCTCTTTCTCTCTATGTCCTGTACATGGATTTATTTAGTTTTAAAATAATTTGTTGAGCGTTATGGCATATTTTGATAAATGTGTTCTTTTTTTAACTCTTTCTATTTTAATGATACAAATTATGACAAAATTAAAATCTTTCCTTTATTACATTGTAAAACTCCTGTCAATGTGGTAAAAATTTTACAGCCTTTTACTTAGTGTGCGAAGGTACCTGAGTGTCCAGCCTCTTGACTAGACCGACAGAAACAACCTGGAAGGGAATTTTATTTTTCAATGTAGTTTTGTTATTTGACAAATATATTTAAAAATGAAAAAAGTGCAGATTTTGTTAGAGAAATAATAAAAGAGACACTTTTTCATTTATAATAATTTGTCTTAAATGTCATTTGTTAAAAAAAAAATCATGAGAAAGTCGTATCGTGAAACCGATATCGTGAATCGTATCGCATCGTGAGTTGAGTGAGTCGTTACATCTCTAATTTTTTCTGAATTAGCTGTCCAACAGTTTGAGTCCCAAAAACATCATAAAAGTGTGTGAATTTAGTCATGTTTGTTAAAAAAAAAAAAAAAAAACGAACAGATACTTAAAAACTATTTTGGGCTATTGTGGGTGTGTTCGTAAATTGCCTCTGAGAGCGGTATTACTACGCACCAAAATGTTTTAAGAGAAGGTTGGTGAACACACAAACAGAATGGGGAAGTTTTTTAGTAAACTTTGCTTTGATTTACTATCCCAGCCTTTTTGATTTTTTGTATCAGAGTGGTCTATAGTCTTTATCACAAACTAAAACTCTTAAGTTAAAAGTATCACTGATGTAAATGGTTATAGCTTGAAGTGGCGGTGAGGTATTGAAAAATATTGAGAAGGTCTTGAAAAAGTCTTGAAAAGGTATTAAAATTAACTTCAAGATTCCTGCATATACCCTGTCTTAAATATATACATGCATATGTGTGTATTTATATATATAAAATAATTATACACACCACACACACATATATTATGTATATGTAAACACAAACTTTTATTTTGGATGCGATTAATCGTTTCCCAGCCCTAATATATACACAAAAATCATCCTATAGCAGTCCACTAAAACAATTGGTTTACTAGTTTCGGCCGATATAACCAATACAATACATTCAAGGTCAGGACCAACATCAATTCTAAACGTATCGCTTCATGACACATAATGATGGATTTTTGCGTGTCTCTCTTTCTGTGATGAAGGATCTTCATGGCTATGGAGTGAAATCCGACATCTACAGTCTGGGAATCCTGGCATGCGAGCTGGTCAGTGGCAGAGTGCCGTTCCAGGACATGCCGCCCACTCTGGTACTGCCGTTCTTCTTCACCTGTGCCATCTGTGAGCATGCAGTTATGATTACTGAACGCTGTTTCTTCTTCAGATGCTGCTTCAGAAGCTGCGGGGTTCTCACTGTTGTCTCCTCGACGTCCCCCCTTACCCGCTCGGAGACATGGGGGCGCTCAAGGTGTCGCGCTCCGGTGTGGATTCGGGGATCGGCGAGAGTGTTGCGACTGGAAGTCTGACTCGTACTGCCACCGCAGAGAGACCTCAAAGCCCCGCCCCTAAAAACCACTCGGTCACACTGCACAACCTGGTCCAACTGTGCCTGCAGCAGCAGCCTGAACGCAGGTAGAGACCGCGAGACCCTTCAAAAACACACTACACACAGTCAGCGCTCAAAATAGACACATGAAGCTTTTAGACGAATTTTTTATACAAAAGTTTTGGGTCTGTAATGTTTTTGAAAGGCTCTTCTGCTCACCAAGGCTGCATTTATTTGATCAAAAAATACAGTAAAAATAGTAAAATTGTGAAATATTATTACAATTTAAAATAACTGTTTTTTTATTGTAATATATTTTAAAATAGAATTTATTCCTGTGAATTTTCAGCATCATTACTCCAGTCTTCAGTGTCACAATTCGATTTCTTCTCATTAAAAATGTTAAAACTTTACTAATATTATAAGTGGACTTTAAATAAAACAGAAACCTAAACTTTAGGGTTGGATTTTATTAGTACTGTAGATGTGAATAACCCCTCAAAACTTGACATTGAGATTACATTTTTATAATCAAATTGTTTGTATTTTATACAAATTATGTCAAATAAAATAATTTTATTAAAAGAAAAATTTTATTAAAATAAAAATTTTATAATTTTATAATTTTATTATTTTATTTTATTTTTATTAAAAAAATAAAAAACGTTTTATGGTAATTTATTGATTGCAACATTTTACTATTCTATTACTATTCTGTTACTTTTTTTGCACAAAAACTTTATTAACATTAGAAGTGGACTTAAGGGGAACCTTTGAATAAAAGTTTGACATGGCCGCTTTATTAACAAAAATGTACTCTTAGAAGTTTAGTTTATACAATGTGATACATTATCTTGTGAGGGCAAGGTGAAAAACAGCTAAATAATTCCTCAGTCATAACACAAAAAATATATATTTTTAATGAAATGCAAAAAATATATACATTTTATTTATTAAAGGGATAGTTCACTTAGAAATTAATTTTTGATATGTTTTAGCTTACCTCAAGGGCATCCAAGATGTAGGTGTCTTAGTTTCTGCAGTATTTTCAATTTTGATATTTTTTGGTCAAACCGTTCGTCTATCAGTCATATAATGGAGGTCTATGGTCACCACCTCAAAGAGCATGCACAGAGAAGTCCAAATTAAACATGATTTAATGACTCATAAATGTAAGTACACATTGATGGCCTAAGACACCAAACGAGCGGTTTGTGTGAGAAAACCAACAGTATTTATATCGTTTTTACCTCTTGTAACCACAGTCATGTCTTTGAGGTGGTGACCATAGACCTCCATTATATGACTGACAGAACAGTTTGACCTAAAAATATCAAAATTAAACTACTGCAGAAACAAAGACACCTACATCTTGGATGCGCTTGAGGAAAGCTAAAACATAATTTCAAAGTGAACAATCCCTTTAAAGTGATTTACTAAGCGTTGCGCTTGTCAATTTACTGGTATTTGTGCCATTATTTACCACCCCCCAAAAAGCACGTCTTAAACCAGACGATAATTTGCTCTGCTCGTGGTAGATTGTGTTGGCCATTATGTCTGTGTTCATTAATCTGTGTGTCCTCACCCAGAACTCTCCACTCCTATTGTGTTCTCATGCTAATTTGCCCTATTTGCCCTTTATCTTTACTGAACCCCATGCGATATGTGTGTTGTTCAGGCCGTCTGCGACTGCTCTCCTCAGCCACCCCTTTTTCAGACAGGTAGATTCACCCTTTCATCAAGCTTTCACTAAATCTTCAATCTTCGAGTGTAACCTAAAATCTTCATGCATTGATCCGTGTGTCCGTCTTCCAGGTGAAGAAACACACGAGGGACTCTTTCCTGAGTTTGATGTATCCGGCCGTGCCAGTGTCCTGTCCTCCAGACACACCTCCATCCGGGACGCCGACCCAGACCTGCAACACCCCGTCTCCCAGCGACACCGAGCCAGAGGACGGCATGTGGGACTTCTCCTAAACATGGCCGTCCCTCTCTAGGCCATTTCCTTCCTCACACAAACCTTGACCCGGGCAACTAGCGATACATATTAGGGATGGGCAACGATTAATCGCGATTAATTGTTAGCAAAATAAAAGTTTGTGTTTACATAATATATGTGTGTGTAGTGTGTATAATTAATTTGTATATATAAATACCCACACATGCATGTATATATTTAAGAAATATTTGCATGTATATACTTTATATATATTTATACATCATTAATATTATATATAAATATAAATATTTGACATATTAATAACACATTTTTCTTAAATATATACATGCATGTGTGGGTATTTATATATATACAAATTAATTATACACACTACACACACATATATTATGCAAACACAAACTTTTATTTTGCTAACGATTAATCGCGATTAATCATTGCCCATCCCTAATACATATAGTCCATGTTAATCCATCCTAACCAGCTGCTACACTTTGTTATTTTGTCGTTTGTATACTGCGGTAGCCCACCCACGGTGAAATCTCATTGGTCTATATTCCCTCTCTTTACGGACCAAAATATCAATGACATCATCTTGCACTTATGGGCGTATCTACATTTTTAGCCAATCAAATGCTGCCTAGACATTTCCTGAATATCAATAGCAGGTAGAAAATCATTGTTAATCTTTATGACCGAAACTAAAAGCGTATTAGCCAGGGCTGCACGATTATTAAAATTTAAATATAAAAAAATAAATATTAAA
Organism: Cyprinella venusta; assembly: GCA_038021265.1. Classification (NCBI taxonomy): domain Eukaryota; kingdom Metazoa; phylum Chordata; class Actinopteri; order Cypriniformes; family Leuciscidae; genus Cyprinella; species Cyprinella venusta. The sequence goes on from CM075868.1 coordinate 3,533,397, forward strand.
ATGTATTAAAACTGAAATTGTGATATACTGCAGTTATCACATTTAAGTCACATTTATTTATATAGCGCTTTTCTCAATACAAATTGTATCAAAGCAGCTTCAAAGTGATAACATGAAAGTAGTAGTAAAACACAGATCAATAATATTTTTAAATATTAGATATTAAATATTAAATAGATAATAAAATATTCATAAATATTAGATATTATATTATTGATATATATATTATCAAATCATAAAGGCTGCTATTTAATTAAATAAATATATGCGCTGCGTGTATTTCAGCGGCTTCATTCACAGTACATTTTTCTTTAATTTACAGTGATATTACAAAAGTAATATTTTGTCTAATATTACTATTATTATACTCATATTGATATATAATCACTACGTTTTGGACAAAATTGAGCACAGCAAAGCTTAGAGCTTTTTTATTGAATCACTAGCACAGTTTTTATCAGAAAAATCTCAAGTTTTTATTCCCCGAAATCGTGCAGCCCTACTATTAGCTATTTGGGACAAGCAAGTCCTTTTGATAAACAGGAAGTGTTCAAACGTCAAATACTGTATGCCCAGATTGACTGTGAATTTGTTCACTTTATGCAACGGTTTTACTTTAATTATGGATAGAAAAATGAAAGAAAGACACGTGACTTGTGTCTTATTCAGTGTTCATCTGTATGCTGCACATTCTGACTATGTAGTGGGTCACCCAAGTATGTACTCCCATTAGACCATGGCTGCGTCCAAAATTGCATATTCTCTTGAGTAGGTACTTATTTTGAATAATTAATTACTTGACTGCCACTAAAAAAAGTATGTTCTATGTGATCTGGACTACATTTGCCATGTTTTCATTATCATGTGACCTTCCAGTATCAGTTACTTAGCCTCACTGTGATTCACTAATCCTCTCCCGTGGCCTCATGGGATATATCAAAGCCTCGCTGTTTATGAGTACTGTGAATTCAGACTTACTTCTTTTGTCACATACTGTTTTTCACCTACTATATAGTAGGGAAGTATTTGATTTGGGATGCAGCCTGTGTCAGTGTGTGATCAGAGCTTCCTGTTTGATGTTCACAGCAGCCAATCACAACATGAACTAACTGCAGATCACTGGATTTGAGGTCATCAATCTGAGCCATGAATGCTGAGAGCCAGATGTCGTGTGTGTGTGTGAAGGTTATTAGTATATCACCCACTCAGCCTGTGACCGTGAACGTGTGGGTGTGTGTACAGTACATGTGTTGTGTGTGTGTATCCCTGTTCAGATTTCCATCTCTTGCTCTCTATGAAGAAACTGCATATGTTTTAATCCTGTGAAGAACTAAACCAAGCCATCAACGCTGTGCTGTTCAAACGGCCGTCAACACTGCCTCAACATGTGCTCTGGAACGCAGTCATGATCAAACCGAAGGACTGAGCAGGTTTAACTGTGACTGATATTGTATTCACTGTATTTAGACATATGATAAATATATTCTTACTTTGTTTCTCAACTTTTTGGTGTCTAGTCATTTTTTTATTTTTTATTTTGTGTGCCTTTTCTTAGATAAATAATTATCGGTAACACTTTACAATTACGTCTCATATGTTAACATTAGTTAATTAGCTAATCCCTCACATCGTGAACTAACAATGAGCAATATACTGTATTTTTACAGCATTTATTAACCTTTGTTAATGTTAGAGAATAAAAAAGTAAATGTTAGCTTGCAGTGCATTAATGTTAACGGAGACATTTTTTAATCTTAAAATTGTATTAGGAAATGCAGGGATTATCATTAAGTAATGTTAATAAGTGTTGTAGATTGTTTATGTTAACTAATGTAGTTAAACCTTATTGTAAAGTGTTACCTATAATTACATTATTTTCCTTTAATTGGTCTTGATCACTTACTGACCTTATTCCCTGATCTAATTTTTGTGATTTTTATTTTTGAGCTCAACAGTAATATTTAATTTCCAGCAATTTGTGTTGCATTTGATAAACTGTAGTGAAGTATTTCTGTATGCGCTCTTTGGCCAGCAGGGAGCGCTCATATATCATATATATATATATATATATATATATATATATATATATATATATATATATATATATATATATATATATATATATAATTCAGCATTTTTATTTATTCATTTATTTTTTTTACACGTATTAATCTTATAATGTGTTTATGTAAAAAATAACGTAAACGTTACAAAGAAATTATATCTTTAATTACACGGATTTTAGATCTAAAAACATCGACGGTTGAGCATTTGTGAGCCTGAACTGAATTTATCTGTCCCAAGTTTTTATAAAAAAGTTTATTTCCAAGAAAATATTACATGCCATTTCGAAAGATACAAATGAATTACCAGATACACAAGAATTCAATAGCGTCATAAAAACATTAATAACATGATGTTAAATATCAGCTATTGTATATGAGGATAACATTCATATCAAAGATATTATAGAAATGTAAATTCACATATTTACCTGTCCTTCTGAGTTGAAGGCATCTTATTAATATTAATTACGCACGGTCATGTTTCTGCAGTGAGCCTACTTGATTGGCTGACCGGGAATACGTTCTGACGTAGGCATGTGATCGCTATTCAGTTGACGAATAGTAAAAAGCGTCCTCATGAATATTAATTAGATTACGTAATGAACGCGAGTTTCAGGCACGCCTTTGCGACTCACATGAGCTCCACATAGGCAACGTAAAGGAGTGCGGCCTGTCGTAAAACATCTACGAAGAAAAACACACACACGGGCGCGCGCGCTCGCGCACACATACACACATACACCTTCAAGCTTCCCGAGCCCGTGTTGTGGCTTTGTAATGAGCCGTCGCAATCCAGTGCGATGATACTGGTCAAATGCATCCAGTCTGTCAGGCTGATCTGGTTACAGAATGAGTCAAAAGCCAGTTTGTGGTGATTAAACTGACCGGGTTTAAATGTCAGTGGTGCTTTCGCTTCATCCAACAACATTCCTGGATTCGTAACCAGAACACAAGCTTCGGCTCGGGAGTTTCGACGGGCTGCTTTTGTTGAGGCAGGTGAGTTTCAGACTCATAGGAAACTGATGTATTAATTCGGAGACATCATTAGACTAAACTTGTATACCGTTGCCATTTGTTATTATGATATGAACTAATGTTTATAAAATTACAAGCCATGACATTAGTGGGGGTTTCATAAGAGTTATATCAAAATCTAAGTCAAGAAATATGCTATTGGTCATATCTTTACAGAATAGCACAAGTGTTGAATGTTTTGAGACCCTCAAAGAGTTTAAATATAGAGTTAGTGTTTTAGTCTAATAACGTTGTACAATAACAACACCCAGAGTTCTAGATCAAGTCTTTTACTTTGCATATTTTTGGACTTATATAAATAATATGATCTTTGTCAATCCTAGAGTTAAAATATAGTTTACATGACTTGCTCTTTGAAAGTCAGGAATATAATGTTGGCTCTGTGAACATGTTGAGTTGGCTTGAGATGATGTCATGGGTCTCTGTTTATTTTGGGATATTTTTTTTCCTTCTCAATCCAGAGTCATGCATTGCAAATTTACTGTTATCCGTGGCATGCAAATGTGCTTTTGGGAATTGCAATGCATTCATGCAGCGTCTAAACACAGGGCTGTTTTTAATGTGTGCTCTATTTGTCGACAGGGCTTGGAAGAGCTGAGGAGTTTTTTGGAAAGTGCCGGAAACGCACAAGTCCAAGCCATCTGGGATTCGTATCGTTCACATGATGGATGTGATTTCACCGTGCACTGAGGAAATGACACGATCTGTCATCCTGGATTAACACTGACTTCTATTCACCCATTGGTGGGATTTCTGATCCACGAGCGAATGTGGTTTTTGGGCAAACTCCTTTCGCCAGGATGTTAACACCATGAGGACTCAGGAATATTGATCACATCATCATCATCATCAGGAAGGTTTCTGCCTACATGCTCACAGCTTGCAGTGCAGAATGGCATCGACCGAGAGACTGTATGAGGTTTGGATGCTGTACTGCAATAAGGTAAACGGCTTGCACAGAGTTAATGCTTTTAATTTCTCATGCAAATGTACATTGCATCACAAAGCGTGACCAGATAATCCCTTTGCACATAAGAAGGAGCGCTGTTTTATTTATTTATTAATCTCGTGCAGTGCATGTGGCTGGTACACTGTGTTCCGTGGAGTGTGTGGACGCTTGTCATGACATCTGAATGCCCTCTGGAGAGATCCAGTGACCTCAGGTGGTTGTGAATGTCTAGTCCGTCTGATCATTGATGGAGATTCGACCGACTCCCTCTGTGGTGTCATGTGATCAGAGTTAACTCAAAATAATTCAGTGCATAGTGTCGGATTGTGTTCTGGATATTCTTCCTTGTTGACCCCAGATGCATTTCTCTTGGGTTATAGAAAAAATATGTTGTTTTGCAAATCATATATATCCCGGTTTGATATATAAACCTTTAATATGGCAGTTTCCCCCAAAAGTGAAATTGTTTGTTTGTGCATTGGCTCAACTAATGCTAATTGTTTGACTAACCAATAGGAGTGTTCAGGGGGAGTGTTCAATCTGTTTTAAAACATTCTTTCTGCAATTCTATTGTTTTGTTAGTGGTTCAGAAACTACACATTTTAGCTTTAAAGGTCCTTATATCTACTTAGAAAATGACCAGACTAGATAATTTGGACGTCCTCTGAAATTGTGTCACCAGGACCATTTTAGGATACATATACACATGACAACGCTGTAACATAAATGGAAAAGTTTTTACTTTGCATCTTTTTGGAGATGGTCCTCACTGCAGAACACGAAATCCAAGAGGAGGAGTTGGATCTAGAGTTGGTACTTAACCCCACCCCTAATCCTACTCATCTCCGCCCCCTGATCGCTAACCCATCCCTAATCCTACCCATCTCCACCCCTGATACTGAACCCCACCCCTAATCCTACCCATCTCCACCCCTGATACTGAACCCCACCCCTAATCCTACACTCTAAAAAATGCTGGGTTGTTTTAACCCAACGTTGGGTCAAATATGGACAAACCCGAAATGTTGGGTTAAAAATGTAATGTAAAAATTTAACCCAACTGCTGGGTTAGTCCATATTTGACCCAACGTCGGGTTAAAACAACCCAGCATTTTTTAGAGTGTACCCATCTCCACCCCCTGATCACTAACCCCACCCCTAATCCTATCCATTTTCACCCCCTGATACTTAACCCCACCCCAAATCCTACCCATCTCCGCCCCGTTCCGTAACCCCACCCCTAATCCTACCCATCTCCGCCCCTGATCCCTAACCCCACCCCTAATCCTACCCATCTCCGCCCCTGATCCCTAACCCCACCCCTAATCCTACCCATCTCCACCCCCTGATCACTAACCCCACCCCTAATCCTATCCATTTTCACCCCCTGATACTTAACCCCACCCCAAATCCTACCCATCTCCGCCCCGTTCCGTAACCCCACCCCTAATCCTATCCATCTCCACCCTTTAGATCTGGATCCAACCCCGCCCCCTGGATCTCGTGTACTGCAATGAGGTGATACCGTCTTTTTGCGTACAGGCGACAATGTTGTTAAAACGATCTCCGTTCACACACTGATCTGCGAAAATGACTAAAACCGCTGTATTATTCATGCCAGGCCAATAGTTGGCGATGTCACTTTGTAAAGAAAAATAATGCGCGTATAGACTGAACACTTAACACTCATTTGCATAACGTCATCTACTTTTTCACCCTTGATAATGTGTTTGCAATATCACGTCAGTGTTATTTTACCATTATTCATATATAATTATATCATTTTTTTTAATTTCTAGCTTTATTTCAATTAGTAATTTTAGTTCTCCGACTCAAACTTAACTAATTCAATTATTTACCAAGGCAACATTTCTTCAAATTTTCTTTCAAAGTGTTTCATCTAATATTTATATTTTGCTTTATTTCAGTTTTATTTTAGTCGTAACAATATCCTCACTGTTTAGCTGCAGACTGACCTTTTTGGCGAGTAGTTAAACACAATAGAGCACTTCCTTGTCTTTGTGTTTTGTGTTGCGAATCCAGTTTTTTAACTGTTAGCACCCCGCTCGTATTGTCAGATCCTGTCGTGATCATCAGACTGCGACACTGGTCGCTTTACAGGACATTTAACACTGTGATAATGTTCCAGAACAAATGGAATGATAACACATTTTCCAGAGTGTTATCGTTTCTACGAGAGAGGATATTTTGCTTCCTCAGGAGTGTCTGCTGTTGTCAGCAGTGTCTTGTGGGTCTGTCATGTCAGCGTAATACAGTGATTAGACCCTGAGCCCCTCAGAGCCGCTGCTGTCCACAGGGACTCAGGATTTATCTAGATGACCTGTCACATAAAATAAGATTTCTAAATCTGAACATTAGCCTTCGTTTGTGGCAGCGGGCGTGTGATTTAGGTCTAAAAGGGTTTAAAAGAAGCTGGAATGAGCCATGTGCACGTTTCCCTGATCAATCAAGATTTAAATGATATGGATTTATTTGAATAGGAACAGAAACAATATACATGGATAAAACTGAAACAACAGCCATCCAATGGAAGTATTATTAGTGATTGCAGCAAAGACTAATTTGCGACGCTCGCCCAAAAGGTCAAAGGGTTAGTTCACCCAAAAATGCAAAGTATTCCATAATTTACTCGCCCTGAAGCCATCCTAGGTGAATATGAATTTCTTCTTTGAGTTATATTTAATAATGAATAGCTTCCAAGCTTTATAAAATAAGCACATCCATCCATCATAAAAGTAATCCATATGACTCCAGGGGTAAATAAAGACCTTCTAAAGCAAAGCCATATGTTTGAAAGAGGATAGAGCAAAACCAAAAACAAAGTATCTCAATTCTTTAGAAAAAAAGTCAGAATTGCAAGATATGTAAAATCACAATTCAGACTTTTTTCTCGCATTTGTGAATCTTTATATTGCAGTTGTGGCTTTATATCTCGTAATTCTGAAAAAAAGTTGTGCTATAAACTAGGAATTGAGATAAAGTTGCTTTTATTTATTTGTTTATGATTATTGGCAGACACAAGCTGCCATAATATTCTGTGAACAATTCAGATTTTACTCAAATGGCTGTGCAATAATTTTTGGTATGTTTTAGCTTACCTCAAGGGCATCCAAGATGTAGGTGTCTTTGTTTCCACAGTATTTTCAATTTTGATATTTTTAGGTCAAACCGTTCTTGTCATATAATGGAGATCTATGGTCACCACCTCAAAGAGCATGCACAGAGAAGTCCGAATTAAACATGATTTAATGACTCGTAAATGTAAGTACACATTGATGGCCTAAGACACGAAACGAGCGGTTTGTGTGAGAAAATGAACAGTATTTATATCGTTTTTACCTCTTGTGCAGACTGAAGCGCCCCGTGCCTTCAGATCACTTGGACGTAGCTGTGATTACAAGAGGTAAAAATGAAATAAATACTGTTCGTTTTTGTCACACAAACCACGTTTCGTGTCTTAGGCCATCAATGTGTACTTATATTTACGAGTCATTAAATCATGTTTAATGTGGACTTCTCTGTGCATGCTCTTTGATTTTTCATTATATGACTGATAGATAAGAACGGTTTGACCTAAAAATATCAAAATTGAAAATACTGCGGAAACAAAGACGCCTACATCTTTGATGCCCTTGAGGTAAGCTAAAACATACCAAAAATTAATTTCAAAGTGAACTATCCCTTTAACATGATTTCCCTCATGAGCTGACAGTCACAAGTCCACTGTGTCTTTGTTTGCTGCAGAAACGACCTTTGCTTTTGTTTATGGTTTCTGCTCTCATGCATTAACCGGCCTGTGATCTTCAGAACGTAGCGTGAACTGACATTTCCCTCTTAAGCACGCTAATGCAGCCTAATGATAACTGGATATGTCTGTCAGATTTACATTTACCGGTATGTATGCTGAATGAGTTTTTCTCGATTGTTCACACACATTTTCATTTGGATCAGGTTATTTTCTCTTGGTTTTGTGGGAAAATGAAAAACACTGATGTTTCCATTTCAGACAGTAATAAAATTGTCAGCCTGTAAATAATAAAATAAAATGGCGTTACAACCCCATAAAAACAATTATTGTCCAATTTGGGTTAGTCTCCATGATCAGTGTTGGTGGTTTCATGTGATTTTTGCCTCTTCTGCCTGAATGCCAGATGGACAAATGTCGGCATTGTAGATGAGTGAATGAGACAGAGTTGAAAACAATTGAAGAAGGAACCGGACGGACTGAAACTGAATGAAGCATGCATGATGAAAGTGTCTTTTCATGTGGTCTGTTTAATAGAAGCTGGTCTTTGTGTTTCCTGGTTACAGTCGTGAACCCATAAACACACACACACACGCCCCCTCTGAGATAATGATAGACTGCACAGAGTAACCAAACACACAGTGTGACAGTCTTGTGTGAATGGGACGGAGCTACTTGTGTGCTGACCTTTGACCCAGTTGAGACCAGTGATTATCAGGGCTTGTCCTTCAGTGATGGCTATAAACGGCTTTTACAGGGCAGTGCGCTATTTATACACGTACACACTGGTACAATACTCACCCATTAGTCCTATTTAAAGCGGCACGATTATGATCCTCTTCCACTCTCTCACCTCTCTGAGATCAGGGCAGAACTTCTACACACCTGTGCTGTTGCTCTGAAAGGGATACTTCACCTCTGGAAAGATGAATGTGTATTTAAAATGGGTCATTTATGTACAAGAATATGAAATTATCTTTGAATTTGGAGCTTTTTAGACTGAGAAAAGCCAGAAAATGTATTTTTGGCTTATGTGGGTGAAAGACACCAACTCCCAGAATGCACTTGCTTCGCTCCCCTAGGAGGCCACGTCTACCGGTAACAGAGCGCAGTAGTTAAACAACAAGTCTAGGCTACTAGTGGGTCTCCGTGATGAGTCTGCCCGAAAATGTGTTTCGAGATCGCCCAAAATGTCCGGGATTGGGCTTTTGCGTTCTACAGTCGCCATTTATCATGTTTACTGTGGCAATTGAGGGACGTGGGAGAACGGTGCGAGGCCGGTGGCGTGATTACCGATGAGACGCACCGGTCTTGTATCTCTCATGGAGGAGCGGGAATTTTCTCAGCAATGATAAAATGCACATTAACCGATCACTTGTTTGGCATTCATGTAAACACTAGATTCAGATTCACCAATCGGATTGAAACAAAAGCTGTGCATGTAAACAATGAATGACGACTGCAGAAAGCAAAAGCTGAATCCCGGATTCCCATCGACGGCTGAACATGTCCGGGAAAAAGAGGATGGTAACCCCTACTACTCAGCATTCGTCACAGAACAAGAGTCCGCTAGCTTAGCTTCCAAAAAAGATGGCTGACACTATATGTTAATTCTGTGAGTGAGATCGCCCTCTATGGGCGGGTTGAGGACATGCGGCACAGACCCTACTACTGACTGTAGTCTTTAGCCTCTGGCCAAAAAATCCTCCGATGATGCAAAATGACTATTTTTGCGTCATCAGAGGATTTTTTCCAGACATAAAAATACATTAAAGCTGCAAGCAGCATTTAGCGGGGTTCAAGCAATTAAGGCCTTTCAGTGGAAAAACATTACTCAATAAAAGTTTTATTTAGTAAGACCATTTACAGTCAATACTGGCAATTTACCATAAGAAATACATGTTTTTTTTTTTAGATTTTTAACAGTTATAGCGCCACCTATCGTCTGATCTCCATGAAACTTTGCATGCTTGCTAATAATGTTATGTCACATATTCCCACCAATTTTCGTGAAGTTCTGAGTTTTTGTTTATGATTTATAGGCATTTGAATTTATTTTGCCACGCCCATTATTTAAATGAAATGTTTATGGCCAACCAAATGCAAAAGTTCAACTTTTTTTTGATAAGTATTGATCTAGAGAGTCCAGAGAATTGTCCGAGACTGTGCTGGTTCCGGCGGGTTGAGAACATGCGGCACAGACCCTACTACTGACTGTAGTCTTTAGCCTCTGGCCAAAAAAATCCTCCGATGATGCAAAATGACTATTTTTGCGTCATCTGAGGATTTTTTCCAGACATAAAAATACATAAATCTCTCGTCTCAGGGGGATATGAGGTTGGAAAGCACGGCAATTCGAAAATACAGGTTTTCTACGAATATAAAACTTAATGCTAAATCCTGACGTATCCCTTTAAAGCCGACGTCGATGAAGTGAATCCGGATGTTGATCATGAGCTCCATAAATCATCCTGGCTGCTTTGTTTTGCCATGTTGTCCTATCACCATCTTGTCTGGTTTGCAGGTTCAGAGGGCACTGCAGCACACACACACACGCAAGAGAGAGAGAGAGGAGATAAGGACAGCAGGATTCAAAATTAAGTGTGAGAGAAAAGTAAGAAAACCGAGATAGTGGGGTGAGAAAGAGGAAAACGTGTTAGAGAGAGAGAGAGAGAGAGAGAGAGAGAGAGAGAGAGAGACTGGAAAATGCTGTGCCGTCTCACTCAAAATACCCTCTTTCCTCACCATGGTAACAATCCTTATACGATCCTCACAGGAACTCGAGTTCCTGTTGTGAAAGATTATTTGACTACTGAAATGAACATGAAAGATATTAGATGAGAAAGAATAACTGTAGAGAAGTGACCTCAAGTCAGATAGGATTTAAGAGAATTGCTTCAGAAACTAATTTCTCATCTTATGGGGTTTAAAAAACGTTATTATGCAAGTTATGCATGCATTGATATCAATGTAATTGCTGTGAATTTACTTTTTTAGCTTGTGATCGAGTTGAAGGAATAGCCTAAGTTTGCATGGCTATTGCTCTGGTGGTCTCTTGCTAATAAGCATGGAGAGGTTGATGTGTAGGTGTTATATGAGGTAATAGCTCTGTTCCAAAACCTGAATTGAGCTGCCCCTGACTTCAAATTGGCATCAAATCTTGTTTCTCCCAATTATGAAAGCAATTTCCATCCTTCATGGAGAAACCGACCATAGAACATTTTTTGGAATAAACTTTTGGAAAATCGCACAACCAAGAGTTGTGACCCTCACACGTTTTGTCTATCAAGATAATTTTTTCAAGTTAATCCAAAATGTATTCATTTTGAAGCCTATATAAAGTTTTTAAAAAACCACAAGCAGGTTATAACTGTGTGTTTTATGTCATAGATCAAAACCGTGAAAATATTTAGAGGCTTTGTTCTCCACAGACATCCTTATTTCAGGCGATTTAGCAAAAACCCATTCAAAAATCCATAGAATTTAGAGCGAGGGAACCGGGAGTGCTAAAATGCTAACTCACTTCACGTTTTGGCCCACAAAGTAACGTTGCAACTTCGATACTTTATATCACCGTAAGCTTACGGAAACGCTTTCAGTTTTTATTTGGAAATCCATGTTGGAAAGTTTGAGTGAAAATTATAATCAGGAGTGCAATTATTAACAAATCAAGGCTGTAAAAGTGGACTAGCAATTAGATGAGTTTAACTGTTTGCCTGATGATGTTTCATTTTCCAGACAACCTCTGTAGTCCCATTTAGCCACTTGTTAGCATTAGCAACCATGTTTACCAACCAAACCAAAACCAAACCAAAGTATAACTAAATGTGTTTAAAAGGCACTGAGCTTGTGATAACTACAAACAAGCCATATTTCAGACATTTAATACTAATACTCATTTTTTTAGACTCTGAGTATCTTCTTGTTAGCTTAGCAACAATGCTAACACAACAATGCCTTTAGGAGGCTGCTAGTCAGACAGCGAGTCAGGTTTAAGAGGTTTAAACCTTTACTTAGTTGTTTGCTAGGCTTGTAAATGCATGTTTTTTACTAATTGAGGGGTGAGGCAGCGTTATTTTCTGCGGAAATGTACATCTCAAGCTTGAGCAAGTAATTTCTTAAAAGAGAGGATAATGCTTACAGGAAAGAGAATATCCTGCATACTAGAAGTCAAATTATTATGGCATGTCAAATGGACAGGATGTCTAGCCCATGTGATGTGAGTGAGCCCAGTGTTGTGGCTGTAGGTCATATGCCTGGCATTAGTGAGGGTTTGGATTGCCCAGTGTCTTTGCCAGAGTCCATGAATAAATCAACATTTCTGAAAGAAGCCTTAGGGATGAGACTGTTAGTACTAAGTAGTCATTTATCAGATGCGGAAGTTATTAAAGTCACCTTATTATATTTTTTATGGAATATTGCATTGTTTATTATAAGATATACATCCATGCATATTATTTATTTTTTATTCCTGTGCCTTGTAATATATAATCAAAATAAAAATGATGGCGTGAGAACCTTTCACTCTCATGAGATCGACCAATAGCAAACCACAACCAGTCAATCAATTCCTCACGGACAAAATCAAGCCCTGCCCTACATTTGTTCACAATAAGGGAAAAAAAGATTATTATCATTGTTCACAGCTTTTGTTTCATGATGGCTCTAAACTGTAATCTAGACACTGATTTTACAAGATCAAAGTAACCATCTTACCACGCAGGACTCATTTTACAACAAGTTACAACAAAATAGTTCTCCCAGGGCGTACAATACAGCATAAAAGTCAACTTCGAGTTAATGTTTAGTGCCTTTAGGAATAAAAAGCCCTTTAAATGGGAAGGTAGGAGAATGTGACTGACTCGCCCCACACCCTTCAGCTGGAAAGGGCATCAGGAGCGAGGCAGTGTCCATTCTGTGGTGTGAGCTCTAAATAAACTGGGTGTGCACCTTCGACCACATCCAGACGTGTGTCTTCCCAAATGAGGCTTTTATTTTGGATTCTTTCTTTTCTCATATATTCTCACTTTTTGTGTTTTGAAGAGTCAAAAACTGACTTGTCTTGTCCATGTGTCTTATCGGTCAGCTATTGCGAGTTGTTTTTTTGGCGTGGAGTTGCATAGCTGTTCTGATGATCTCACCGAGAGGAATTTTTGAGCATGATTTCCTGTTCTGGATATCTGAGTGTAACACGGCTCACAAACGGCCACATTGAGTCGTGACACACTCCGGCCACATCAATTAGAGCGTGACGTGTCCCATAAATTCATTAGATTGCCGTCGGCTGTTGATCGAGATTTAATTCTGGGTGAAGCTGGGTGAACGGGTTTGTGTGTGGACATTTCTGTTGTAGGTCAAGCTACTCTGTTTTCTGGAGGAATGTGGGAATGTGTTCCAGGTAGGCAGTCCCTGTTGAAATGCGGTCAGGCCAGTTTGTTTTTCGACAGGTAGATCGTGTTGCACCTGATATAATCCACCTACTAACCTCAAACATTTGGACGCACCAAGAGTTGATTACTAAACGCATTCCTGTTAGTCAAGGTCAAGGTCAAGGGTTTGATTGCCAGGGAATGGATGAACTTCTAGACTAAAATATAGGCTATACCCGAATACAATGCAATACAATACAATCTGCCGAATGAATAAATGTGTTGTATTTCAATGAATAATTCTTTCCCTGAATAACTCATTCATTTTTCTCTCTCTGTTGTTTTCTGAAACTTGTAGAAGGACCCGGACTATCTAAAACTCTGGTTGGAAATCTTCATCGGCTCCTATGAGAGATGCGTGGATGTGGATTTCGAGAAACCCCCAACCAGGTAGACTGCAATCCAGCTATGCTCATCCATCAGTCTGAGGCACTTAAACCTCATGAAGACATTGTGTGTTAGTTCACAGACCTGTCCTAGTCACCTTTTGTGTCATCGAAGGGTAACGCCCCCTTTTGGGGGAAAACACCTCTATACTTTCTATGGGAAAACAAACGGATTCCCATGAGAACAGAACTCGCACTAGATCTGCAAAGTTTATTGATAGCAAAAATGGCACAAACTTAAAGAAGCTAACGTTACTGAATACGGGCTTTAAGAGGTGTCCTTTTGAAATGATCGAAAACTGGATTAATGACCCCACGCAGTGGCCAAATATGGACTATTCAGACATCTAACGTTATCTCGTGGAATCACCAAGTAAGCACGTAAGTTAGCCTTTTTTTTTCATTAACACTCACAGTATGACAAACTAGACGATGAATGGATCATATTTAACTTGATTTAAGCTATTGACACAGTCTAACAACGTAACGTTAGCTGCTAACAGCTTAGTCTTTCTAATAGCTAGTCGACAACAAAACTGTCAATAGCTTAAATAAAGTTAAATATGATCCAAGTGACATGGCCACATCGTCTAGAAGTTTGTCATACTGTGAGTGTAAATAAGAAAAAATACATAAATAAAAAAGGCTACTTACTTGGTGATTCCAAGAGATAACGTTAACGTTAGATGTCTGAATAGTCCATATTTGGCCAATTCGTGGGGTCATTAATCCAGTTTTCGACCATTTCAAAGGGACACCTCTGTAACCCCGTATTCAGTAACGTTAGCTTCTTTAAGTTTGTGCCATTTTTGCTATCAATAAACTTTGCAGATCTAGTGCAAGTTCTGTTCTCATGGGAATCCGTTTGTTTTCCCATAGACAGAGGTGTTTTCCCCCAAAAGGGGGCATTACCCTTCGATAACGCAAAAGTAGCGTTGCCTTGTTGACTTATGGCTAAGCCACGCCCCCTCCACTCACTCATACAAACAGTCAACATTCGGGTACAGGCGCCATGGCAGCTGTCACAGTTAGTGACATTTCATAAGAGGCAATTGGTGATTTTTGGAGACATAAAGATTATATATCATCTCGAAGTCACCTAAAGGGCCTCAACCATGCATCGGAGGGTTATATTAATAATTTTATTGTTGAAAAGGTTGATAAAAAGCGTCAGCTCCAGGCAAAAAATGTACTGGTCACAGTGTAAACGTGATAAAAACCATTGCTATCACCGTTTGGTGCTACACTGTAAGAAAATCTTGATTAGTAATTAGTAATGACAACATTTTTTCTTTTGTCAAATCAACTTAAATAATTTATTTAGTTCAGATAACAAATAATTTTGAGTTTCTGGTGATTAAATCAATCTCCTTCATTGTATTAACTCACTTTTTCCAGTTCAATGAACTTAAAATTTTAAGGCAACCTGTTTACTTACTTTTTTAAGTTAAACCAACAATATTTTTTCACAATGCACAGTATTTACATGAATCTCGGTTATTTACAGATGCGATAATGAAGCTAAGTGACATGATCTACAACGCAACTAGAAGCTAACGTTAACGTTTCCTAATCTTAGGTTAACGTTACATCAGAGATGTTAAAGATAACGTTCAAATACGTTTTTGACTTAACTTAGATCAGATGTAGACATTTAGTTGGTATTGTGGTCTAACTACCGCATAACTTAATCCAGATCAGACACTTCTCTCGGTTGAGATGTGGCTTGGGAAAGGGGAAAAAAAAATACACACCGTCGCCCAGCCTCTCGGTAACCTAGTGTCGGAGTTGCACATACCCCATGCACACCGTTTGACCATTTACAACTCAAAATGACAAGAAAAAATGAATGAAAACTGACTAACTGCAATGCATTTCAATGGATGTGGAAGCAGAGAATGTCCGAGTGTATAGAGAGCCTAAGTCCCGCCCCTCCGCTTCCGGCTCATGGGGCCTTATTTCGGAAAAAAAATATGTATGATAGTCAATGGCGAGAGACAACTTATCTTTTTATTCCGTCTGAACTGTGCCCTGAATTACACATATGATGTTTGTCAATTTAAAAGATAATTCTAAAAGTCAAAAACGTCACAGTTTGCCAAAAAACAGAAGAGTAACATTTAGTTTTATGTGAAAATCGCTCGATGAACTACATCTCCCGGGAAGCGAAACAACCAGCGAGATCCGCTGCTCATGTGTGCGTGCAGTCTGGTACAAAACACTCAGGTATGACTGGGGTTGGGTATCGAGAATCGAGTATCGATTGGAACCGGGACTAACTTTTAGTTTTTCCCGGAATCGTTCAAAAGTTAAAATTTCGATTCCTAGTTTCGATATTCACAGTCGGCCGACCAGAAGAAGAAACCGCTGAACAACACCAGCGAAGAAGCGTCTACCGGGAGTGTTGGCATAACTGCGCGAGTCGAACATGAGTAGCTTACGTCGGCGGTCCAAAGTGTGGCTTCACTTTTCTAAAAATAACGAAATCTCGGCAAAATGCAAAATTTGTGACAGAAGGATTATTTCCTTCAGAAAGGATTATTTCCTTCAAAAAGACCTTTGGTTAACAAGGTTAGCTAAACTTTTTTGACCCTGCCTCTTAAAAGAATTGGAATCGAGAATCGTTAGGAATCGGAATCGAAACAAGGAATCGGAATCAGAATCGTTCAAATTCAAACGATACCCAACCCTAGGTATGACGACTTAACGTTACGATTATAACGTAAGACTAAAGAAACAATGACAGACATTAGCCTCGGTAAAGCTAGCTTCATTCGTTGAGAGAAAATGTGCGCCTTTGGGGTTTGTAGTCTTTGTAATTATGTATTTTCACAGTTTTATACCGCAACAGTTTTACATCAAACTGCGACTTTCTTGACTTTAAAATGTATCTTTTAAATTGCCAAACATCATATGTGTAATTCAGGGCACAGTATTTTGACAATATTTTTTCTGAAATAAGGTCCCATGGTGGTTGACCGGAAGGGGAGGGACTTAGGCTCTCTATTGGGTTAGCTGAGCACTGTGATTGGCTCATCGCATTTGAGGGCGTGGCTTAGCCATAGGTCAATCGTCAGCTTTTTCTAGACTAAAATAAGGGCCTGAGTTTTGCATATCCACTAGTCTGGTCCACCTTATTCAGGCAGTCCAGTGACTTCTCAGTTTTGAAAATGTGTAGTTTTGCATCCTGAATCACGTGGATTTTCTTGAAATTGTGCAGAAGCAAAGACTGATTAGGGCAGAGATGGTCCTCTGGTACATATATGAATGAGAGCAATCATAACGCCTAATAAGGCGGCTGTAGCCATGTGTGTCTGTGGATAATGACCCGTAGTTTACAGACGCCCAGCCATCATGGTCATGCTCTGATGCAAGTGAGAGGCAATACAGAGAATTCAGCCAGCCCAGTCTTTGTGTGTGTGTGTTAGTGTGTGTGTGTGTGTGTGTGTGTGTGTGTGTGTTAGTGTGTGTGAACATGGATGCATGGAAAAAATAAGAGCGGGGAATTAGATAAAGGGTGGGGGGATAGGAGATTTACAGAAGGACAGAAGGAGAGAGAGAAAGTGTTGAAGGATTTATGTGGCGGTAGTGCAGAGTGTGGCATGAGAAAATCACTCTGGCTCTCCCAGCTGTGGTCATGTGATCATGAGGTGCTTAGACTGTCAGATGACATTACGTAATGCAGCGCGAGAGGAGAGCCAGGAACCGACAGACAGAGAGAGAGAGAGACATTGGATTGTAATGGGTTTATTTGTCTCAGCGCTCTCTCTCCTTCACAGCTGTGCTGCTCTCGCTCAGATCTGCTTCATTACTGTACAGATCTCTCTCGCCCGCTCTCTCTCTCTGTCTGCTGCTGGGAGAACACACTCAATACTGATTGCAGCATTCCCAGAGGTGCTATACAGAAGTGGCCCGCTCAAAAATGACTGTTCTGTCATCAGTCGCTCATTCAAAACAAATATGCTGGTCTTTATTTTCCATGCAGCTACACTGTAAAGAATAGTTTATCAAAGGTGTAAATTAAAAAATTAAAAAATACTATTTCAGTCTTTCTTCTTCAAAAGTATCAAGTTTAATTCAATGTGTTACTTGCTCTTTATTAGAATTTAAGCTCACACAATTTTCATTTGCATTTCTTATCTTCTTATGTCGCTAGTGACCACTCTCAATCTATTTTCTTTCAACAAATCCCATAATTTTGTTAAATATCAGCCTCTACCAAATGGTTGAGATGTCAGTTAATGGTAATAAATGGTACCGGAATTCATACACATACTTTGCCATCAATAATTTATGATCAAAACCTTTTCTAATCTTGACAAAACACATTGACAGAAAGGTCTGAGTCTCAAGGTTCCATATTTTGTGACAGAAGTGATATTTGGACAGAAATTTATTCATTTGTTACAGTAGAACGCATGCAATTAAATTCAATGGTATTTATGTAATTTTTGTTATTACGCCTAAACAAAATCTCATGGAAACTTAAATTTTTGTGATATTAACTTCAAATTTGGTTAGATTTATGGCTTTGATTTTATAGTAATTTTATAGGAATAAATATTTTGTAAAACATGTTTTATATAAAAGAAAAAATATTTTGTACAGTATATTTGATTTAATGTAAACTTAAAACTTCCATAACTTTTTCATACTTTTATTTTTTTATATTGCTTTTACTTCAGCAATAATCTGCCGAGTGTTTTCTTTAAAACAAGACTAAACTTAGGTCTTTATTCCAAAAGCATAATTGAATTACAACCAAGTTTAATATTGTGCATTGTAATGTCCATTCTCAAAAAGGGGGTTAAAGTTAACCGTTATGTGCCAAATCAACTGTTTGGTTGAGCATTAAAAATATATTTATAAATATAAATATATAAATATATTTTATTAAATATATTTATAAATATTTTATAAATATATTGAGCATTATTAAAAAATGCTTAAGTTTTTTCATAGCACCAAATAACATCATTTTGTAAAGTTAAGGCTCTTACAGTGTAATATGTAAAAAACATTATGCTTAGCTTGCAAAATTTCACCAAAAACAGTTGGGGTGATTTATTTGTTTCTGACATCCACGTTAGAAGAAGTGTTGTGACAAGTGCTGTTGATTGACACTGTGAACTCTAGTGGATTTTTTTTGACATAATATACTTCAACCACATGATAGAGATGGCTAAATCAGTTAGGTACTCCTCTCAATGAAATATAGTGACTCAAAATGTGCTCAAGCACCATACTAAAACCATATAGAGCGTTTGATAATGGTTGTGCATTTCTACTGGTCCTGCAGGTTGGAGGAGACGCCCCCCGTCATGACGCTGCTCCCTGATAACATCCTGCAGGTGTTGCGTCTGCAGCTGCTCCAGTGTGTGCAGAAAGCGTCCGAGGGACTGGAGCCCGAACAGCAGACGCTAGCCCTCCTGCTCCTCAAGTTCCTCATCGTCATCTGCAGGTCAGACTCTGAGACTCGCACCAGTGGCCTGATGGGAAAACAACTAATACAGAAACGGATCGGTATTTTGGTTAAAAGGGCAAACTTACTAAAGATAAAGGTATTTTAACAGTCTCTCATGCAATTATCCTGTGCTTTTAATCTCAGTGAAACAGAAACTGGACACTCGTGGTCTGTCCTGCTGAATGTTTCATGAGTTCTCCGAGCACCTGCTGCTGAAGGTTCATGTGTGGTTTCCACTTTCAGCGACATCTCCAGCCTTTTTTAGGGTCTGACAGTGCGATTGCTCGAATGGCAGCTGCTGCTCATTTGTGTACACACACATTCTAATGGACATCCCATTTAAAAAAAAAAGAATACTATTATTCCGCAAGTGGCAGCAAAGTCGTTTATAGTGTTATAAAATATTACTATTTCAATATGAACTTTCTCTTCATCAAAGAATCCTGAAAAAAGTATCACAGTTTCCACAAAAATATGAAGCAAAACAACCGTTTTCAACATTGAAAATAATCTTACTAAATTTCTATTTTAATAAAATGCTGTTCTTTTGAACTTACAGTTTAGCAAAGAAATAGAATGTATCAATTTCCACAGAAATATGAAGCTGCACGGCTGATTTTAACATTGATAATAATCAAATCCTCATATTAGAATGATTTCTGAAGGATCATGTGACACTGAAGACTGGAGTAATGATGCTAAAAATTAATCTTTGATCACAGGAATAAATTACATTTTACATTATATTCAAATAGAAAATGGGTATTTAAAATTGTAATAATATTTCACAATTTTCCTGTTTTTACTGTATTTTTGAGCAAATAAATGCAGCCGTGGTGAACAGAAGAGCCTTTCAAAAACATTAGGCAATCTCACCGACCCCAAACTTATGAAAGATAGTGTTGTTCCTGGGGCAAATTTATCTTCTTTAGTAAACATTTAACATGAACGTCCACTCTATAACACACACACACTCACACACACACACAAGTCAGTGTGTGATGTATGATCATAGGGGTGGCAGGGGAATCTCTCTGACAGCTTAAACTAATGGTCCTGTCATATGGGCAGTCTATCCATTACGGCTACACACACACACAGTTTCTCCTCACTGACAGCTGTGTGATCTGTTTGACAGGAACCTGTCAAATGTGGAAGAGATCGGCTCCTGTTCCTACATAAACCACATCATCACCATGACGACGCTTTACATACAACAGGTCTGACACTCCCTCTAAACCCATGCTTTCTGTTTATACAGTCTTCCATTTCTTTTTTTCTTACTGGGACCATTATTTGATGGTGGTCAAATTGTTTTGTGTGTTTACCTCTTCCTCTTCCACTCCCACATCCTCTTTTTTCATACCTTTTTCTTCCTTTTCCCTTTCCATTTCCTTTTCCCTTCCTTTTTTTGGCCATTTTTTGTTTCCTCTTCCTCCCTTTCCTCTATTCTTTTTTGCCCTTTTCCTGTCCTCTTCTTTTCACTTCCTCTTCCATTTCCTCTCCTGTTTTTTCCATCATTTCCCCCCTTTCCTCTTCCTCATTTCTTTCCTTCTTTTTTTGCCATTTTTTGATTCCTCTTCCTCCCTTTCCGCTACTCTTTTTTGCTCTTTTCCTGTCCTCTTCTATTCATTTGCTTTTCCATTTCCTCTCCTGTTTTTTCATTCTTTTTTCCCCTTTCCTCCTTTTCATCTCTTTCCTTATTTCTTTCTTTTATGCCATTTTTTTGTTTCCTCTTCCTCCCTTTTCTCTACTCTTTTTTTGCCCTTTTCCTGTCCTCTTCTTTTCATTTCCTCTTCCATTTCCTCTCCTGTTTTTTCCATTCTTTTTGTCCCCTTTCTTCTTCCTCATTTCTTTCATGATTTCTTTTTTTGGCCATTTTTTGTTTCCTCTTCCTCCCTTTCCTCTACTCTTTTTTTGCCCTTTTCCTGTCCTCTTCTTTTCATTTCCTCTTACATTTCTCTCCTCTTCTGTTTCCTTTTCATTTCCCTCATTTTTCTCTTCTTCTCCGTCTGCCTTTTCTTCTTCCTTCTTTATTTCCTTTACCATTTCTTTGATTTTTTTTCTCTTTTTCTTCCCTTTCCTCTTCCTCATTTATTTTCCTCACTTCGTCTTTATTTGTTCTTTCTGTTTCCTCTTCCATTTCCTCTCCTGTTTTTCTCCCCTTTCCTCTTTCTCATTTCTTTCTTTATTTCTTTTTTGTGCCATTTTTTTGTTTCCTCTTCCTCCATTTCCCCTACTCTTTTTTCCTCATTTTTCCTGTCCTCTTTTCATTTTCTCCTAAATTTCTCTCCTCTTCTGTTTCCTGTTCATCTTTCTCTTCCTTTCCTTTTCATTTCCCTCATTTTCTCTTCTTCTCCATCTGCCTTTTTCTGCTTCCTTCTTTATTCCCTTTACCATTTCTTTGATTTTTCTTCTTCCCTTTCCTCTTCCTCATGTATTTTCCTCACTTCTTCTTTATTTGTTCTTTCTGGTTTCTTTCTTTCTGCTTTCCTCTTCCTTTTCCTGTTTTCAGCTATCTCTTCATTTAGCTTTTTACTCTAATTTCCTCTTCATCTTTCTTCTCTTCTTCCTCTTCCTCAGTAATAAAGTAAATCAACAATTCTGTCTCTGTATTTAGCTGAAGAGTAAGACGAAAGAGAAGGAGCTGGCTGATCAGACACAAGCCGAGGAGTTTGTCCGTCACGCTTTGGCTTTCTGTGAGAGTCTGTACGATCCTTATCACAACTGGAGGCATCGCATTCACGGGTGAGATGTGCGGCCAACGCCTCAATGGTTAATCCCTTTGTGCAATCATGCACTAATCCAGAAGTTTCCTCATACACACACTGAATGGGGCATTATTAGGCTGCTAATCTGTAGAATAAACCAGTGTTGTTTGGAGAGCTGGAATGTGTAAAATAGCTGTGTTGAGTCAACTTTAAATGAAAATCCTTCACTGAATGCGTAAATCATTTACTTTCTCAATATACATTCCTGGTCCTTTTGTGAATGATTTGTCATCGCATGTTATTTTAAAGAAAAAAAAGTTTGTATTTCTAATCTTTTATCAAAAAAGATTAAAAAAAATAAACTTTTCACCTCTGAAATAACTTAATTTCACCAAATACATTACACTGTCTGCTGTAAAATGCTTTGTAAATGTTGTTGCTTCAGTTATCCAATGGCAGGCCGGTGAAGAATCTGTATGTGAAGGTGTGTTACAAGTCATATAACCAAAAACACTCAATCAGAGGCAGTTACCTGTTTCTCAGTAATCTGACCCACGTAGATACAAACTGCCGAATGAGGCAAACACATATAAAGTGAAAAACACAGCTGTGTTTGACCAATAAACACATGTAGTCTAGTCTGGTTCTGCAAGTTCTATAAAGAGCTGTTTTCTCTCTCTCTCTCTCTCTCTCTCTCTCTCTCTCTCTCTCTCTCTCTCTCTCTCTCTCTGTGTTTTAAAGGTTTTTTGAGGGCAGGAGAAATTAACCTGGGCTTTTGACACACTTAAAGACATTATGAAATATATAAAATGTTAATCACATAAATGAATTCAATACAGATGCAATATTTTTATTTTCTATTTAATTTAAGTGGCATTTACATCATTTTATATCTTTCATAATGTATGCCACTTAAAGTAACAAAATATTGCATCTGTACTGAATTCATTTATGTGATCTAACATTTTATATCTTCCATAATGTTTTATTATTAACTATTTAAAGTAGCATATTAGGATTTTAAACAATCAATATGTATGTGATTAAAATATCAAAATAATCCAACTTAATCTATAAACCACTTTTTGCATTTATAAACACTTGTTTTATTTGTTTACCCGCGTGTCATGCGACCAATATCTGACCATAATCTGGTTCATCAGGTACTGTGAATATCCGAATGTTTTTAAATTATTGAAATATTTTATATCAACAGGGTTCGGCTGACCAAAATGTTGGGGAATCAATGCTCTGTGCCATGATTCCTAATCGTGTGAAAGGATATTGACACTAAGTGAAGTGTGAGTAATGGGTTTTGTGTTTGTTTGCTCGCTCTTGCAGACAGCAGCTCAGTCCTGTGGAAAGAAGCAGACAGAAGTTTAAAGCTGCGCCGCTCACTGTAGAGTTTGTGCCCTTCTTCTACCGTAAGTCATCTCTTTGGATGAACCCTGTGGGGTTTGTGGTTTGTTTATTAATGACTGATCAAATCTGCCGTTTTATCATTTGGCCTTCAGCGATGGCACATAACCAGCGCTCTCTAAACAAAGCAGACTCAGTGTCTTATAACCAGCTCACACTGCTTATCTCTGTCTATGTTGCTAAACTGTACCTGTGTGTTAATGCGCTCAATACTTCACTTTCAGTCTACTGTTGCACTGAGGAATGTGTGAAATGTGTTGATACTGAAGAGAATAGTAGTGTAACAGGATGCATACATGAAAATAATTCAGGATGTTGTGGTTGCCAGTTGTCATTTGCATAAAAAGCAGACACCTCTTCATTCATGCGTGTGTGTGTGTGTTTCAGAATGTTTTCAGGAGAGTGAGCACCTGAAGGACAGTCTTAAATGTTGCCTTTTGCACCTGTTTGGATCCATCGTTGCGGGTGGACAGGTGAGCTCCACTGCAGCAAAAAAGTAGTGTTGAAGTTTTAGATAAAATAATAACGGTGATAAAATTAAATGTCCACCAAGCACAATTTGATATGCAAATAATTATACAAAAGAAGACTAATTCCAAATTGTGAACGACCGTTCACAAAGACCCGCCCCCCTTAGTTACTGTCGCTATGTCCGGCAAGCTACGCTGCTCTCACACACACACCATGTTCTCACGCAATGAAAAATACTTTGCGGGCTGACAGACCAGGTTACTTTTCGGTTACTTTTGATATTAAACATGTAAAACAAAGTCTCACCTTTCAAATTTGGTAATTTTTTAAAGAAATTTAAACAATAAATCCCTTTTTGTGGCCCTTAATGTGTTGTGACAGATCGCTGTAGAGCATCAGTTAAAGGGATACTCCACTTTTTTTGGAAATAGGCTCATTTTTACAACTCCCCCAGAGTTAAACTGTCGAGTTTTACCGTTTTTGAATCCATTCAGCCGATTTTTTTTTTTATTTGGAAGAATATCAGTAACCAGACAGTTTCTGGTCTCATTGACTTCCATAGTAGGAAAAAATATATACTATGGAAGTCAATGAGACCAGAAACTGTCTTGCTACTGATATTCTTCTAAATATCAGAAAATCGGCTGAATGGATTCGAAAACGGTAAAACTCAACTGTTTAACTCTGGGGGAGTTGTAAAATGAGCCTACTTCCAAAAAAGTGGAGTATCCCTTTAAGTGAATCTAAACAGTTGACAAAGAAAACGCATAACAGTATATTGGATTCGTGCAGCTCTTAAAGTGACAGCGCGATAATATTCCTGCTGCCTTCTCTATAATAACGCTAATCAAACAACAATGACTGAATAACTTCTGTAACTATATGTTTAATGTATATTTCATTTATAAAGTGCAGTGTTATTTTACATTTGATTACAGTTTTTGAAAATTTGTTTATTTGTTCTTTTTTCGTTACTGAATGTTTACTTGTCTTTACTTATAATGCTTGAAATGCATATTAGCTAGGCTAGTTGTTTTTGCTTTGGTATTTTTAAACCACAGGCAAAAGTTCCTTGTATAAGTATTGTTACCCTATTAATGGTATTCAGTGGCTTATTTAGCAATAAGATCTTGAATAAATGTAAATATCTACGTTTTATTTTTGTAATCCAAATCGTTTGAATCAAACTAATGAAAAAAGACATACACTCTTAGAAGAAAAAATTCTATATAGAACCTATCAGCGCTACATATTTGGAACCCCTAAAAGGTTCTATACACTCTTAAAAAAAGGGTTCCTCTGGGTTCTATATAGAACCCTGGGGTTCCATACTTGGCCAATAGAACCTTTTACCAAAAAAAAATGGTTCTATATAGAACCATTTTCGAGTTCCATATATGAAGCGGGGGATGGAACCATTTCTGGTTCTAAATAGAACCATTTCTCCTAATTTTGTTTTCTGTGTCTTTTTTCACGTCTCAACAGCGTAACGCTCTCCTGGCCATCTCGCCGGCCACTATGGAGGTGCTGCTGGGAGTGCTGGGTACAGGCGAGTGTCTGAGCGGAGGTGGAGATGGGGAGGACTGGGACAGCGAGGCTCCTGACAGGAAGGCTCTGCTGACTCTGGGCTGTTTGAGGGAGGTGGTGCACCGGCTCCTGGCCAGCAGCTCCGATCAGAGACAGGTGGAGATCAGCTCCGTGCTCGAGAGTTACTTCAAAGTGCTCAACTCAGACCCCGCCGCCACAGCGCAGGTCAAAGGTCATCCGACGCCGCCCCGCTCTCGGCACTGGGAGAGCCGCTTTGTTGGGTTACAGGTGAACATGCTCGGTGAGTAGATCGGTCTCTTTCATGATAATCGAATGTAAAGAGTTTTATCTCTAAAAACTGTTTAGATTATAATGTTAGTAATGGGGGCATATAATAAGTAAAAAGAAATCGCTAGTTTATACCACTAACAAGGCTCAAAATAGCCCCAAGCGCCAAGTGAGCTGAACTGTATGAACGGCGTTCGTGGTTCGACTTGTCGAGACTGTTTTCTAAAGATGGCGCCACCTGTATATACGAAGTGAACTGTCTTTATAAAGTATCTTCTTATTAAACGGTCTGTACACTTACAAAGTTCTCAATGCTTCGTTTTGCATGTATGGACCCTCATTATGTTACTGTGTTAGTGTGGGGCTATTTTGAGCCTTGTTAGTGGTATTAACTAGCGATTTCTTTTTACTTATTATATTCCCCCAGTACTAGCATTATACGCTAAACAGTTTTTAGAGATAAAATTCTTTACATTCGATTATCATGGAAACAAATCTCAGAGAACGGTCGACTAGGTACCAATGTTTTATTAGACCGAAGGTTCATTTTGCGCCGGAGTTCTCCTTTAAAGAGCACCTGTTATGCTCTTTATACATCTAACTTTCTTTAATATCTTTAGTAAGTCCCTCCAGCGGGAGTTATTCTCTATATCAGTGTGTCACTGTTTCTGAACTCCTTGAAACGCCTCAATTGAAGTCTTGAGTTTTCTTCTGGGAACGAGCACGTATCAATATTCCTTATTTAGTAATTGATGCCCAAGGCATATGCTAAAAAGGGGCGGGACATTTCAGAAACTGTTCTAAGTGGTTGACCAACTGTGTATTATAATTTTGGTTTAAGTGGTTGAATCAACTGTGTATTATAATTTTGTACATATTTTTTTATTTTTTAATTTTTGTAAGTATACCATCAACCTGTCCAGGGACTGCAGGCAGAAACTTGCATTTTTTTTGCTATAACCTGGCACATATCATCTCTTCTTTCTTAGATTAATGTTTTTTGTGCATTGTCCCTGATCAAATAAATAAATTCAAATTCAAAGACCAATCACAACACACTGGTCCAGCCGACCAATCAGAGCACTTTGTGCTTTCCTTCATAGGGACAGGAACTAAACAGAGAGTTATTGACAGACTGGGAAGAGAGGTGAATGTCAGTTATGTGAAAAATAATATTACCTATACTAGTAGACCCAATTATTTTTTTAAAAGACTTCCTTTTTTAATTGTCTGCACTTGACCGCAGTGCTGTTCTGAATCCTGTTCTCCATTTCAGAAACCATTCAGGACATGTTTGAGTGCTCCGACCGACCAGTCCTGCAGGCCATCTTTCTCAACAGTAACTGTTTCGAGCATCTGACCCGACTCCTGCAGAACAGTAAGGTGAGTTCCTCTTACAACACTGCACTACATTACACCGCACGAATCCTGTATAACTCAATGACTTAGTCAGGTCCCTTTGTTTTGGAAGCATTCATTTCAGAGAAATCTTTAGTAAAGGGTTATTAATCTTGAAACCTTCTAAGCCACTCTTAGATGAATCAATTTGGGAAAATCTGAAAAAAAGGCCCTTTTGGGGAAAAAGACTTTGTACTTGGTGTCTTTTATGAGGGAATGAATGAATTACTATTCCCATGATAAGCCATTGTAAATCCTTTATTATCTAGGTTTTTGTGCCTTTTTAATACATCTTCTTATCAGAAAACACCACTGCTGTCTCTTATGCTTTAAAGGGGTCATGAACTGGCCTTTTAAATTTTATTATAGTGTTGTCTGAGGTCAACTTATGACCTTCGCTTGGTTTTTACATTCAAAAACATCCAAATGAATAAGTAATAGGCTATTTTGTACCGTAGTTTTGAGCCTTGCTCAAAAATGCTGTTTTTATCAGTGTCTCGGACTGAAGACTTGGAATTAAACGCCCACTGCTGTGCGTGGAGAACAGTTTTGCATATTATAATGAGTTTCAATTCACTCGTCGGTGCACGTGGGGGAAATTGTTTTGAAAACGTCCAATGTTAAGCGGAATTAAGTCCATACATGTTCGACCCAGAGTCCGTGTGTTGCACAATTCCTATCACATCCAATATAGACGGCACAGCACTGTTCTTTACTCTTAATCGGTCTGCAAATCCAGTCTTGTTTACAAAACAATTAGAGCCAGACTGATATATCGGCAGGCCGATATTAGGCAGTTTCTAAACTATCGGTATCGGCAGTTATATTGGCCGATAAATGTATATTTCAAAAATAAAAACAAACGAAACACGCAGATTATAACTATAAGGCAATGTAGGGGCTAATTATTATTTTATTTATCAGAACTTTAATATATTATGATGTTCCTCTGTTCTGTTGTGACAATAGAAACAAGTTTCTTTTTTAAAATGCATTATCATATTATTTTAGTGAAAACTCATAAATAACTACAAATTGCTAATGTTAGGGAAATCTGTCAATATTTTGTTGTGCATTTCTGAAATAATAATAATTATAATAATAATATCGGCCGATATATCGGAATATCAGATTTTAAAACCAACAAATATTTGTATCGGTATCGGCCTTCAAAATCCTTTATCGGTCTGGCTGTAAAAACAATCCACAGTAAAATGAAGCGAACAGACGGAATCCAAGATTGCCGCCATCATACTATGCAAATTAGATGGGAAAATGTAATCCCTACATAAACTTTGGGTCATCCTTAATATTTCTCTAATTTATAGAAAGTCTCTATCTTTTATCACTTTTAAGATATAGGCTTTTGAAATTAAGATGTCAAAATCGAACGCTTTAGGAAAAAACCTCTGGGGCCTAAAGGGTTAAAGATGGTGAATTTGAATGGGAATTTCTGTTGAGCTCTATTGACACTAAAAGACTTTTACAGGATGTCAATAATGAATATCTGACCTTCGTTACAGTGTTTGACAGGAACATCCGTCTGTTTGAGTGTGTTGGTTCCTGTCAGAATCGATTGTCATTTTACTGATTGTTCAGTTGCAGGATTTTCTTTGTGTGTTTATGCACATAAGAGAATTTGTCTCGCCAATCAGTTTCTTGTGTAAATGTTTACAATCCTGTGTTTTTTCTTTGCCTTAAAGAACCGTATGCTTTGTGCAAAATGGTTTCAACAGTCTCTTTAGTGTGTTGTATGTTGCTATTAAAACTCTTACTGTGCTTAAATTACAGCATGTACATGTATCTAAACTGCAGCACTGCCTTCTATCCATGCATGTTTCTGTCCTTTAGCGACGGAACACTTAGGCACATGACCTTTAACCTCCTACCTTAACCCTTTGCCCTTTCCTCTCATCTGACCGGCTGTGCTTGCCCTGCAGCTGGTTAACGCTAGGTGCACAGCGGCAGACAAGGACCAGAAAGATTTAACCAACAGGTTACTGACAGGAGAGAGTGAGATTCAGGTACCGCCCATGTGCTTCCTGTTACTCCCGCTCACCTACGCCCCCCCGCCGCCCGCATGACCACTCCAGGACAAGACCACACCCCCCTCTCTCTCTCTCTCTCTCTCTCTCGCTCGCTCGCTCGCTCGCTTACCTGAGGAGCGTTACTATGAGTCAGAAAAGTCACTTATAAAGTTTATAAAGGGGTGGGTGATATACTGGTTGAAACAAGCAGATTATTAATATAAAATAATTTAAATACATATTATTTTATAATATAAATACTGATAAATATATGAAAACTTTCATTCAAACTATATATAAAAAGCAGACTGTGGCTGATATAATGTAAATAACATACTTGTAGAAAAGATAAATGTACTGTATAAATGAATAAAAATATTGAAATTCTGCTTTGTAAAATATAAACATATATATATATATATTATAAACAATCCAGTTTAATAATGGAAAATAACATTTTTGAAAATGCAAATTTAAATAATAATGAGTATATAATAAAGTATATTATATAACTACTATATAAATAGCTGAAATTAAAACTAGCTTTTAGAAGTTGTACTAATATATATATATATATATATATATATATATATATATTATATATTTGGGCTGTCAAATGATTAATTGCAATTAATCGCATCCAAAATAAAAGTTTGTTTTTACATAATATTATGTGGGTGCACTGTGTATAATTATTTTATATATATAAATAAACACACATGCTTGTATATATTTAAGAAATATTTTCATGTATATACTGTGTATAGATTTATATATCATTTATATTATATATAAATATCAATATTTTATATATAAATAATATTTTTTTTCTTAAATATACATGCATGTGTGTGTGTGTGTGTGTGTATATATATATATATATATATATATATATATATATATACAAAATAATTATACACAGTGCACCCACATATATTATGTAAACACAAACTTTTATTTTGGATGCGATTAATCGTTTCGACTGCCCTAAAATATATATATATATATATATATATATACACACACATATAAAATATAAACATTTTATGGAATATACAGTATATTCTGTGTCAGTTAATATATGTTAATTTGCCTAATATGCTAATCTGTCACTAGTTTTAAGTTGAAATGAACTTTCTCAGTTGTTTTTGGATACATTTTCTATCAAATGTTTATATTGTGAAATATCAACCAAATTTTTAAGAATCTCGTAATAAATTTTATATTGAAAAGTACGTTTTGCTTATATTACCCACCCACAATTGCATGGATTTTTCCCACTGTGGCCTGACAACACTCAGAGTGTCACATCTAAATCTATTGCCACCATTTATTAAGTGGTTAGCCCTGTTTCATAAGCCATTCAGCACTTCCTTGTTTCAGTATCAATACAATCATACATATATAAGTCCATTTCTGCATTTAAAGTGCTGAGAATGTGGAAGCTTGTAATGGAGTGGTCTTTAGTTTATTTACTCAACAATCATCTCATTCTGTTTATTTTGCTTTGCTTGTTTCCCTCTCGTTCCGTTCCCCCTTCGACCTTTCCTCTGGTGGGATGGTTATGGTAACAGGGTTGAATGCTGTGACCTCAGCAGTCTTGTGTTGCTGGTGGAGATTATCGGCCTATAGCTGTGTGTGCTCATCGCTGCATAGAGGGACCTCCGTGATTTCTTGTCTTATTCTGTTTATTGTCACTCTCCAGCCGGTCTTTGTCCTTATCTATTATGAACTAGCCAATTGCAACGGACATCACATGATTTTTACAATCAGCCAATCAGGAGTCTCATGATAAGGCGTGGCTGGACAGAGTTCTTTTGTGTTGTGGAGGGATTTTGATGTCTATGTGTGTGTATATATAGGAAGTGTGTGTGTGTTTGGTGATGGGGAGTTTTTAGTTTCAGATCTGAGCAGTAATGTTGATCTGATCTTTATCAGAGGCTCTAAACTCAAACAATTTCACCTAGATAATCAACATTAGACTTTATGCCTGATTCTATTCCTGCCCATTCATGCAAGCATGGCTTTGGTGATGAACAAAGCTCCTCATCGTGGCTTTTCATTTATCATTTGCATGGCAAAGTGAACCGACAGGGCAGGAATAGAACAGGACACACGGCACACTGTAAGTCTTCAGCCATTGGCTGTATCTCTTGATTGACTGTGTTTTCCTCCAATCAGGTGTTCCAAGGGAGGCTCGACTCTCTCGCCGTGGCAACGATTAAAACTCTCTCGACAGTGATGCACAAGTCACCTGCTGCAAAGGTTTGTAACAATAAAAGTCCAACATATAACAAATGTACATATTTCTTTATACACTACTATTCAAAAGTTTTGAGTCGGTACTTGTTTTTATGTTTTTTATCACAAGTCTCTTGTGATCTCCAATAATATTTTATTACAATACTATATTATTATTACATTTTTATTATTACAATACTATACAATATTATTACAATAACAATAATAACAATAATTACAATAATACAATAATAATAAAATTCTATGTGAATATATGTACAGGACATGTATGTATATCACATAATCCTTCAGAAATCATTCTAATTTTGCTCAAGAAACATTTCTGATTATCATTAATGTTAAATTGATTTTTTTGTAACATTACAATTTTTTGGTTAAAAATCTGTTATTTAAAACATGTCAGATTATAGCACTTCCTTTTCTGTCACTTTTGATCTGTTTAATATGGAAGCTTGTTTCCGCCACTGAATAAAAATAAGAAAAAAATAATTGCGACTTTTTATCTCACAATTGCGTGTTATAAAGTCAGATAAATTCAGAGTTGCGAGATATAAAGTCAGAATTGCGAGATATAAAGTCAGAATTGAGAGATATAAAGTCAGAATTGCGAGATATAAAGTCAGAATTGCATGTTATAAAGTCAGAATTGAGAGATATAAAGTCAGAATTGAGAGATATAAAGTCAGAATTGCATGTTATAAAGTCAGAATTGAGAGATATAAAGTCAGAATTGCATGTTATAAAGTCAGAATTGCAAGATATAGTCAGAATTGCATGTTATAAAGTCAGAACTGCGATATATAAAGTCAGAATTGAGAGATATAAAGTCAGAATTGCATGTTATAAAGTCAGAATTGAGAGATATAAAGTCAGAATTGAGAGATATAAAGTCAGAATTGCGAGATATAAAGTCAGAATTGAGAGATATAAAGTCAGAATTGAGAGATATAAAGTTAGAATTGCATGTTATAAAGTCAGAATTGAGAGATATAAAGTCAGAATTGAGAGATATAAAGTCAGAATTGAGAGATATAAAGTCAGAATTGCATGTTATAAATCAGAATTGAGAGATATAAAGTCAGAATTGAGAGATATAAAGTCAGAATTGAGAGATATAAAGTCAGAATTGCATGTTATAAAGTCAGAATTGAGCGATATAAGGAATTTTTCATAAAATTCCATTAAGAATTTTATTTGATTTGTATTTGAATCCATTAGGATGCTTTTGGACTGGTTCTGGGTTATTCTTATTCTTTCAGGATGTGTTGACTAAGGATCTTGAACTAGTGAATTTGAACTATTCAAAAAATAATCTAATAAAATAATAAATAAAACCCAACTTTGTTTCCTTGTAGGAAGTGTTTAAGGAGCGGATTGGCTACACTCACCTGTATGAAGTGTTGGTGTCACTGGGTCAGCCATCCAGACACTTGCTGAAGGAACTCATGAATATGGTGAGTGTCCACCAAAGCGTTTTGTTTCTCACGCGCCTGGCGTATGTATTCAATTGTTTTCAATGGGAGCGCCACGTTTTTTAAACACCATGAGCGTAACGAGGCACTTTTTCAGCGCAAAAGCGATCCATGCACGCACCCCTACTGTTTACATTTGGTATTAGCGCATGTCTCGAGTGATCTGACCTCTTTAATGCCTTTTTAAATTAACCTTGAGTGGGCAGCCCACCACTTTTGAGAGTCGTCTCACGTCCTTTCTTTTTGTCCTTGTATTCCCACAGGCGGTTGAAGGTGAACATTCATCCGTAGGCCTCCTTGGCATCAGTAACGTGGACCCTCTCCTGCTCCTGATCCAGTGGCTTCCAGAGCTGGACTCTGCCGAGCTGCAGATCTTCACTGCGGACTGGCTCCGGCGTATCTGCGGCCTGAACCGGCGGACGAGAGCCACATGCGTCAACTCTTCCATGACTCTCAGATTGCTGTCGGCCCTGGAGAGGCACGAGCGGCTACACCGGGCCTGCGCCGAGAGTCTGGTGGGGCTGTTGGGTTCTTTAGGCAGCCAATCGCTGAGCTCCTGCGAGCTCCAGAATCTACTGAGACTCCTGCGGCAGGACGAACCGGGCCGCGCTCACCCGTACGTGGGTCCGGTTCTGCGCGCGCTCCTGGGGATGGTGCGTAAACAGGGCCTGGAGAGCGCCATGCAGTATTTTGATCTGTCCCCGCCCATGGCTGGCATCTCCGTGCCGACTATCCTCCGATGGCCAGGCTACGCCTTCAGCTTCTTTGCTTGGCTGTCAATGGACCAAGATCAGCTGGGCCCGCCCAGTAAAGGAGAGAAGAGGAAACAGTTGTATAGGTGAGAATGGAAATAAAAGAGATGTTTAGATAATGTTTATACAGTACCATTCAGATGGTTAGTGTACGTTAGGTTAGGTTTTGAAAGAAGTCTCTTATGCTCACCAAGGCTGCTTTATTTCATTAAAAATACTGTAATATTATTGCCATTTGAAATAACTGTATTCCATGTGAATATTAAAATGTAATTTATTCCTGTGGTCAAAGCTGAATTTTCAGCATCATTACTTCAGTCTTCAGTGTCACAAGATCCTTCTGAAATCATTCTAATATGCTGATTTGCTGCTCAAAAAACATTTATTATTATTTAATATTAGTGTTGAAAACTATTGAGCTGCTTCATATTTTTCAAGTCTCTTATGCTCTCCAAGGCTGCATTTATTTCAATAAAAATACTGTAATATTATTGCCGTTTATAATAACTGTATTCCATGTAAATATGTTGTAAACTGTAATTTATTCCTGTGGTCAAAGCTGAATTTTCTGCATCATTACTGCAGCCTTCAGTGTCACATGATCCTTCAGAAATCATTCTAATATGATAATTTGCTGCTCAAAAAACATTTATTATTATTAGGGCTGTGAAACGATTAATCGCGATTAATCGCATCCAAAATAAAAGTTTGTGTTTACATAATATATGTGGGTGCACTGTGTATAATTATTTTGTATATATAAATACACACACATGCATGTATATATTTACGAAAAATGTGTTATTAATATATCAAATATTTATATTTAAGTATAATATAAATTTTGTGTAAAAATATCTTTATATTTATATCTATATATATTATATACATGCAAACATTTCTTAAATATATACATGCATGTGTGTGTATTTATGTATACAAAATAATTATACACACTCCACACGCATAAATTATGTACACACAAACTTTTATTTTGGATGCGATTAATTGTTTCACAGCCCTAATTATTATGAATATTCGTGTTGAAAACTATTGAGCTGCTTCACATTTTTCATATTCAAGATTCTTCAGCATTTATTTGAAATAGAAAATTTTGTAACATTATAAATGTCTTTTGATAAATTTAAGTAGTGTATTTGCACTAAGAGTTGATTTTAATGTAAACTTAATTATTGCAAATATTTTGTAATTGCTCATCTGTTTCAATTTCAATTTTTTTTTTATATGCACATTCTACTAAATGTAATATTTAATTTATTTTCACTATTTGGATGGATTTATGAAAGCTTGTTCTTATGTTTTTCTATGTGCATAGTTTTTTCACCCCGGGCGGCACCGGGTTCGAGGCCTTCATCAGCTCAGCTGGAGTGCTTGTGGTTGCCGTGTGCACTAAGAAAGAATACGTCACCGTCATGCTGCCTGACTACTGCTTCTGTGATTCGCTCTGGGTGAGTCACATGACCAAAGAAATGTTTGTGTTTTTGTTAAAAAAGTGAGATTGAGTTGTAATGAGTTTGTATTTGATCTGCAGCACAGCATTGGCGTAGTTCACGTGCCGGGGAAGAGGCCGTTTGGCCAGAGTCTGGTTTACATCTTTGTGGATGGACAGCAGAAACTATCAGCACCTTTAAAATATCCAACCATGACAGAGGTGAGTGAAACAACCGATTTTGTATCGGTTCTTATTGAAAAAACACTTAAAAACCACCCTAGCGGCATTTCAGAAAGTGAACCAAAACAGGACAGCTATTATACCCCTTTTCAGAGTCTAGATTTAGTT
The DNA here is from genome assembly GCA_038021265.1 of Cyprinella venusta. Classification (NCBI taxonomy): domain Eukaryota; kingdom Metazoa; phylum Chordata; class Actinopteri; order Cypriniformes; family Leuciscidae; genus Cyprinella; species Cyprinella venusta. Next base: position 3,568,620 of record CM075868.1, read on the forward strand.
TTTGGCCTCTACTAAAATAGGTTTTCATGCTTTACTTTTCAAATAATAAACGCTCTGGGGTGTTTCCCGAAAGCATTGTTAGCCAACTATGGTCGCAAGTTCCGTCATTATCAGCATAGTTCAACGAGTCTGTTTCATCAACCATCATTTCAACGAACATCACAAACAGCATCGCAAAGTTGTGTGGTTGGGACGACAGCTCTTTAGCTGTGAAGCAGAATTTCTGGTTTTTATGTGTAGGGATGCATGATATATCGGCCAGCATATCGGTATCGGCCGATATATGTTCATTTTTAATGTTATCGTTATTGGCCTGGTAAGAAAATGTGGCCGATATATTAAAGCCGATTAAAAAAATGTATTATTCCCTTCAGCTGAAACACTTGTTGAGCACTGTTTATGTTTTTGAATTTCTTGAAATATGATTGAAATCTCTTCAAAAAATGAAAATACGGTTCGGTACAACATTTGCAGCGCAAATCTGTCATATCGGCAATACAACACTATAACATGGATTTCATTGTGAGACTTTTGTTTTTGTAATCAGGCTGTCAAAATTAGATACAAATTTGGATTTAAGTTTATCGGCCGATATATCGGTTATCGGCTTTCAAATATAAGGAATTATTGTTTATCGGTATCGGTCAAATTTTTCATATCGGTGCATCCCTAGTTATGTGGCCTTTATCAATCCTCATCTTGAGAAAAATAAGCAAGCTGACATTCAGTACAATCTGTATCTTTTATTTGCAATACATGCTAATGTCATTTTAGTTCGTTAAGAGATTTAAAGTGCCGTTTTTACAAGCTCTAGTATGTAAGAACGAGTCTATGATTGAATCTGGATAGTAACTTGAGAAAAATTAGAAATATTCCTCAGATGCCATGTCCGTAATTTATAGTGAAAAATCTGGCATTCTTTTGATCCCAAATGGAGTCATTAAAATAAGTTTTTACCTCACCATGTGCGTGAGTTCATTACCCAACGTGGTTGAACGACTAGTTTGCGGCAATACAGTTTCATAAAAAAAGTCGTGACTAGCCGGTTGATTTCTTTAACGATGCATCGTACTGTGGTAGTGAAGCAGCGAGTTACGTTGTTGACTGGAAAACACACCTCTGTTTAATTCCTTCTCTGTGAAGCCCCACCTGTGTTCTGATTGGTCGGCTGTACCACTGCTTTGTGATTGGTTTCACAGCCCTTACCACGAATTTCATCACACTACTGACTAGGGCTGTCAAACGATTAATCATGATTAATCGCATCCAAAATAAAAGTTTGTGTTTACATAATATATGTGGGTATACTGTGTACAATTATTTTATATAAATACACATGCATGTATATTTAAAAAATATATATTTATATATAAGATATTTATATTTATATATAATATTAATTATATCTATATACAGTATATATATGAAAATATTTCTGAAATATATAAAAGTGTGTGAAATACACATGTGTGTGTGTGTATTTATATATATAATAATAATTATACACAGTGCACCCACGTATATTATGTAAACACAAACTTTTATTTTGGATGTGATTAATCGTTTGAGCTTTTTCATGCTCAAACAGCAACATTACACACGAAAGAAAGTTGAAAGTATAATAAAGCTAAATAGGATCTCTTTAAACTCTGTCTGTTGAGTCCATTCTTTTACCTTTGTATCTCTCTCTCTTTCTCAGGCCTTCACGTCATGCTGCATCGGTTCAGCGGGTCACCGCACCACGACCCCACCTCCCTCTCAAATCCCAGATCCTCCCTTTTCCGGAGGTAATTCCTCGGGACGCACGTCTTTCGGCGCCATCCTCCCGGGCTGGGGTGGGCTGCTAGGGACCAAACCCGAGTCCGTCACCAAACTCATTTCCGCCGGGACTCAGGACAGTGAGTGGGGGAGTCCCACCTCACTGCAAGGGCAGCTGGGAAGTGTCATGGTCTTCCACGAGCCCCTCCAACCCAGTCACGTCAAAGCCCTCTGTAGCGCAGGACCAAACTGTATTTCTCCCTTTAAAAGCCAAGAAGCTGAACTCGGAGACTTGGCACCTAAGCTTCTGCTACACTATTCTCCAAAGGTGAGGTGTGCATGTACAGTAGGTCACAAATGACTGAGCTGTATACAGTAGAAATTATGCACTATAGAATGTTATATATATTTTTTTTTAAGTTAAAACCATTGTTTCCTTGCATATACAGGCATGTAGGAACCCAATTTGTCTGGATTTGTCCCCTAATATGCTGCATGGTCGCATGACAGGAAATAAAGTGGTCAACTGGGATATCAAAGTATGTATGCCGTTACCGTTCTTTATCAAATTTTTTACATTTATTACATTTTTTATTTATTTACAGTTTTTTACATTTATTTATTTACATTTATTTATTTTATCATTTAAATTTTTTACATTTTTACATTTATTTTTTATATCTATCTAGAGTTCTGTGTGTAGCTCTCCTTCTCCTTAAACACCTGCTCATACTCTCTCTCTCTCTCTCTCTCTCGTCTTTTATAGGACATGATCAACTGTGTTGGAGGGCTTCCTGTGTTGCTTCCAGTCTTGGAACAGTTGACTTTGTTAACCCCTGATTCACATCACGTCGAGCGCTCGGGGTCAGAGTTCATCAGCCCTGACTCAGTCACACCGGCTGAGGGAGACTGGGTCATACTGCCTTCAAACAGGGCGTCCGGTGAGCACACGCTCATCATTGCACAGTGTTGTAACTAAAACTGTTAATTGTCAGATTAATTAACATAAAACTGAATAATATATATTTTTTTAGTTTAACTTATTTACTTCAAATAAAACATGACATAAATATAAATTAAAACTAAAAAGAAGCGTAAAAATGGAAAAAGCACATAAAAAGATTACTAAAATTAAAATGAAAAGTGAAAATATAGAAATTAAAGCTTTTAATTTTAATTTTTTAATTAAAATTTAACCTGTGAACTAACCTAAAAATCAGGGCTTTCAAACGTTTAATCGTGATTAATCACATCCAAAATAAAAGTTTGTGTATATATATATATATATAAAACACAAATATTTATATTTATATATCATATAAATTATATATAAATCTATATACAGTATATACATGAAAAATATTTCTTAAATATATACAAGCATGTGTGTGTATTTGTATAAAATAATTATACACAGTGCACCCACATTTATTATGTAAACACAAACTTTTATTTTGGATGCGATTAATCGCCATTAATAGTTTGACAGCCCTACTAATTTTTTTTTATTTTATACAATATATGTTTATTTTTTTACAAAATAATTTGGACTCTAAAATTGTTAGTAATTCAAAGCCATTTGTCTAACCAATTTGTATTCCAAATTTAAAATTTTGTGCTAAAAGTTTTATAATAAATGGTTTCCATAGTAAAGCAATGTCCAATTCAAAATCGTTTTCACACATTATATTTTGAGTGTTTAAGCTTATGATTATTACAAAAATATATATAATTTTTTTTTATGATTATTTAGTTAATGTGTAAATTTTGTTGATATTATGTAAAAAAATATGTATGTTCAGTATTGTATAAATATGTATATTGTTTTTGTATAATTTATAATACTGATTCTTCAGGTATATGGTTAAATAGGGTAGGCAAATATAAGCCTTGGCTTCAGCCTACTCCTTTTTTTTGGTTATTTCATTGTAAATTTACCAGAAAAAATAAAAAATAAATAAACAAATATAAAAATAAAAAATTTAAATATTTATTAAAAAAAATAATAATATGTGTACAATATATATAATATATTCTATATAATATGCAATATATAATATGTGAAAATTAAAATTTGAAGAGTATGTAAATAATCCTAAAATAACAGTGTTGTTAGCTGTTGGTAGACAGAATGAATGTGTTACTGATCTCTTAAAGATCGTATCGCTTGCCCCTTTTGTGTATTTCTGATTATTACATATCTCAACAATGTTGTCGTGCGATGTTTGTGGACATTTGTTATTCAGAGGCCAGATTGGAGAAGAATCTCGTAGCGACGTTCTTGCTGGTTATCAAGCATTTCCTGCAGCGGCATCCCATAAACCAGGAAACACTTCTGCACTCGCATGGTGTGGCCACATTAGGAGCTCTGCTTCAGAAGGTACCCATGATTCTCCTTCTCTTGAATCCTCAGTCTTCCCCTCTGCGTGTCTTGATTTGGCCGTCTGGTTCTGTGTGTGTGTGTGTGTGTGTGTGTGTGCAGTTGCCAGCGTTCCTGGTGGACGTGAGTGTGTTGGTGTCGGTTCAGCTGTTGATTGAGCAGATGACGTATGAGAAGAACTCGCAGCTCCTGCAGCAGCTCCACACACACCTGCTGTTCAACTTCAGCATCTGGAACCAAGGAGATTTCCCCCTGCGCATCGGTCAGTCTCGAGTCCTGTCCCGATATACACTTATACTACACTATGTATTCAACCATGCAGCGTATGAATTTAGAAGGTTATTTTGTCATTCAACGTCAGAGTCTGATAGCCCCTCCCCCTCTGCTATGTATTTAAAGCAACAGCAGTCGATTTTTTTGGGTTGAATTAAGTGCATCATCATCTTGGTATTTAAAGTGCACTTTTTTCTATTTGTGTGTTTTTTAAAATGCAATATAAATTTTTAAAAATAATTTATTGAAAATATACAATTATATAAACAGTTTTATACATATATTATTAATTAAAGTTTAATTAATTTATTTAACCACATTTTAAAACATGTATACATTTTAATTGTCTATTATTTTGTCCATTTCAATAGTGATTTATTTTTACGTTTGATTTATTGCATTGATAACTGATTACTTTATTTTATTTTTATATAATTTTATATAAATTAATATATATTAATATAAATATATATTTCTGTAAACCGTCATAGAATAGTGTATAACTGTGAATTGGGGCGCACATTTTGTTCGTGTGTGTGCTTAATTCATGCTGTAATTATGTTTGTGCAAAATCCCATTCATTTTCTCTATAGCAACATTTTAATTTTTATAACTTGTTTGACAATGCATTAAAAAGCAATTGGCAAATGTGTGTGTGTTTTTAAAATGCAATCTACATTTTTAAAAATAATTTATTGTTTCTACTTTTATTAACCTACATTTGAAAACACACAATTATATAAACAGTTTTATACATATATTATTAATTAAAGTTTAATTAATTTATTTAACCACATTTTAAAACATGTACATGTTTTAATTGTCTATTAATTTGTCCATTTAAATAGTGATTTATTTTTACGTTTGATTTATTACATTGATAACTTATTACTTTATTTTATTTTTATATAATTTTTTATTGTTATTTTTAGTTTTAATTTGTTTAAGATATTATTAATATAATTCTGTAAAAGCCTCAAGTTAGTGCGATATCAAATTCAATTAAAAAAAAAATCATGTATAATTACCATTGAAGACCTAAACTACCCATAATCTGAAAGAGAGATTTGAAACTCCCTATGAAGAAAATGAATGTGAGAAAAACTAGGCTGTTGTTGGTCACTGTTGCGCTCCATTTCCGGGGTGTACGTTTTGTGATGAGCGTGATGTGTTTTTTTCGTGGTGAAGGTCACATCCAGTACATGTCCACCGTCATCAAAGACAGCAGGAAGCAGTTCAGGAAGAAATATGGAGTGCAGTTCCTGCTGGATACAGTTCGCCTTTACTATGGGTAAGACTACATCTCCCACAATGCCTCAGTCTGCCTCTTTCTCATCACCTCATCCATTCTCTCTTTCCCTCTGCTTTCTAGTTCTGGAAATAAAGATGCAGATCTGAGTGAGGACGACATTAAGACAATCAGAGCATCTCTCTTTGGCCTTCTGAAGTATTACATCAGCAAGGGTACCACCCAAGATGAGATCCAGAGCATTCTGGGATACATCGCTGCTATTGGAGATGAGGAACAGGTGAGAAGAGAGAGTCCTAAAACATAGTATGCTGAAAATAACACACTACTGTTCAAAGGTTTGGGGTTGGTATGATTTTTTTGTCTTATGCTCACCAACCAAGGCAATAAAAAATACAGTAAAAACCGTAATATTGTGAAATATGATTACAAATAACTGCTTTAAATTGAAATATATTGTAAAATATAAATTATAATTATATATAATAATTTCTATAGCTGAATCTGAACAGTTGTGCAGCTTAATATGTATTTTCAGGATTTTTTAAGTATCTGAAAAATGAATATTTTGGAATATTAAAAGTGTACAATCATATTCCCGACTTAAAGGGATTGTTCGCTTTTTAATTTTTAAATTTATTTATTAATTTTATTTTATTTATTTAATTTTATTTATTTATTAGAAATTAATTTTTGACATGTTTTAGCTTACCTCAATGGCATCCAAGATGTAGGTGTCTTTGTTTCCGCAGTATTTTCAATTTTGATATTTTTAGGTCAAACCGTTCATGTTTATCAGTCATCTAATGCAGGTCTATGGTCACCACCTCAATGTGTACTTATATTTACGAGTCATTAAATCATGTTTAATTTGGACTTCTCTGTGCATGCTCTTTGAGGTGGTGACCATAGACCTGCATTATATGAACGGTTTGACCTAAAAAAATCAAAATTGAAAATACTGCGGAAACAAAGACACCTACATCTTGGATGCCATTGAGGTAGAAGCTAAAACATACCAAAAAATTATTTTAAAGTGAACTATCCCTTTAAAAAGAGTCATCACCACTGCAGTGCATTATTTTTACATAATATAAGTTCAATAGACTGAATTTCAAAGCATTCTGAACCTGTTTTGGTTTATTTTGACTATCAATTTCTTAAGAATTGATTTTAGCTTTAATATTTAAATTAAGAAAGCTTTTAGTCGTACGTGATGTTTGACTGTTTGCGTGAGTGTTTTGTGCATGTGTCCAGGAAAGAAGCACTCTCTTTTATTGTTATTGATCTGCCCTTTCTAATCAGTAGCGCAAACGTCTGTCTTTCTCCATTTTAATTATCCCTAAACGTACTTAACCACAAACTGGATTTACTGACCCGACGATTCATTTAATCAATGTTTAATGTTTAGCAATAAGCATGAACTAAACATGAAAATGAAATGAATGCAGTGCCTGTGTTGTGTTGTGTTGTAGCTGTGTGAGATCCTGGAGCTGTTGCTGACTCTTCTTCAGACCAGCGCCGCACGGGACCAGCTCTTTCTGCTGCTGTTTGAGCCGGGATCTGCCGACTCCTGCTACGCCCTGCTGCTCAACAACAAACACTCGGACCGTCTCCGAGAGCACGTCTTCAAGGTGCGCTTAACACTCTCAGCGTTTTGCACTTTCATCGGTGACACGCACATTATTATCATGCTTGAGTTTAGATGTAAAAAAATAGCGATAACGGATGTGGATCACTTGTCCTGCAAATGAAACCTAAAATCATGCTGTCAGATTCAGGGCCGGCCCGAGGCATAAGCGAACTAAGTGGCTGCTTGGGGCCACCAGGGGGCCCCCAATCGAGTCGAAAAATTGAAAAATATTTTTTAGATGACTTAAACAAGTGACATAAATTAATTAATTAATATGAATGACTGAACGAATAATTAAAGACAATAAAATTCTGATTTCATGATCAATATACCCCCCTAACTATACCTGTCTTTGTCAAATAGATGTATGTTGACTTTTGAACCTCCTCTGTGTGTTTTTGCAGTTGTTTGAGCGGATGCTGAAGTGTGACCGTGTGTATGAGAAGAGTAAACAGCGGTTGCGTTTGAGGGATGTGGGATACTCTGGCCTCAGTCTGCTGTTCTCCGAACTCCACCTCACTTCCACCCTCATCAAGTGCCTCCTTCACCAAGTGCTGTCTACTGGTCAGTCCGATTAACCCTAATCCACACACCACCTGACTCCGCACATACTCTGAGTCATTGCTTGGCTTGGGCGGTTCAAATATGCAGGATACATTTATAAGAGTTTTGGTGGCAAAATAAATATTTTGATGGTCCACTTAGAGATTCTACTAACTATAAAGAGTTTTGCAACTACGTGTCAACTAACTTATTACTCATTAGAGTATTAGTAGACTGTTTTGGTAAGGTTAGGGTGAGTAGAATAAGTTGACATGTAGTTGCAAAGTTACTTAGAGTCAGTAGAATGTCTAAAGCGGACCGTCGAAATAAAGTCTTGCCATAATTGACATATTTTCAAAGCAAATACACAAAGTGTGTAATATATGAAATATGTAATATAATACAAATAGTAATCATAGTTATATATTTAATAGTGCTGACTAATCGATTAATCACATCTGACATAAAAGGTTTTGTTTTTATAATATATGTATGTATATATTATACACTACCGGTCAAAAGTTTTAGATCGGTAAGATTTTTTATGTTTTTAAAAGAAGTCTCTTCTGCTCACCAAGGCTGCAATTATTTGATAAAAAATAACAGTAATATTGTGAAATATTATTACAATTTAAAACAGCTGTTTTCTATGTGAATATATAGAGTAGTGTAATTTATTCCTGTGATCAAAGCTGAATTTACAGCATCATTACTCCAGGTCTTCAGTGTCACATGATCCTACAGAAATTATTATAATGATGCTTAAGAAACATTATTAACAGTATTTTACATTTTTATTTCAGGATTCTTTAATGAATAGAAAGTTCAAAAGAACAGAATTGATCTGAAATGGAAAGTTTTTGTAACATTAATCACTACCATTCAAAAGTTTGGGGTCAGTAAGAATTTATTTTTTTTATTTTTGGGGGAAAGAAATTAGAAAATACTTTTATTCATCAAGGATGAGTTAAATTGATCAAAAGACAATTAAATTAAATCAAAAGACAATTAAATGTCTTTACAGTAAAGACATTTATAATGTTAGAAAAGATTATATTTGAAATAAATGCTGTTCTTTTGAACTTTCTATTCATCATAGAATTATGGGGGGGAAAAATGGTACACGACTGTTTTCAACATTGAAAATAATAATTTATGTTTTTTGACCATAATATCAGCATATTAGAATGACAAAAAACCAAACACAAAAGAACACAAAAAATCTTACTGATCTAAAACTTTTGACTGGTAGTGTATATATCTGTGTTACACCCATTTATGAAAATATAAATATATGTATATTTACACATACTGTAACTGTACACATACATTTAAAACTTTGATTCGATTATAATTCTGAGTATATATAAATTATATTTAGTTGTTTTTCCTTATGTCGTCCTTTTTGACCTTAAACTCTTTGTCCTCCAGATACTGTGGTGAACTATAAAGATATGATGGCTGTGGTTCAGCTGACCCATAAATCCGGGCCCAGTGTTCGTCTGACTGTATGCAAGAGGGTTAGAGCACTTTCTCCAGTTCTCACATGTACATATCACTGTTATTAATGTTATTGGGGGGAGAAAATGCATACAAAGTATGTCATTTTTTTATTGGAGCACAAAGCTTCTTTTTTTCAAAATGGTTTGTTTTCCATCTAAAATGACAAAATACACTATAGAAGTACCAAAAATAGTCCATACGTGACCCTGGATCACAAAACCAGTCATTAGTCGCATGAGTATATTTGAGTCAAAATTATTGATTTTTCTCTTATGCCTTTAGTAAAGATCATGTTCCATGAAGATATTTTGTGAATTTCCTACCGTAAATATAAAAAACATTTATTTTTGTGAGTGAAAGCAGCACAATCATGAACATAAATGGACAAATTAAAAAGCGATTTTCTCAATGTTTTGATTTGTTTGCACCCCCAGAATCCAGATTTTCAAATTGTTGTATCTCGGCCAAATATGGTCATATCCTAACAAACCACACATCAATGGAAAGCTTATTTATATTGAGCTTTCAGATGGTATATTAATCTAAATTTTTTTTTAAAAATGGACCCAAGTGACTGGTTTTGTGGTCCAGGGTCACATATGAGACTTGAGCTATGTATTTAGGCAACCAAACGTTGTTGTTGTTGTTGTTTTTTCCTTCATACATGGGACATTTTTGGGTGGACTTCCCTTTAAAGGTATAGTTCACTTAGAAATTAATTTTTGGTATGTTTTAGCTCACCTCAAGGGCATCCAAGATGTAGGTGTCTTTGTTTCCGCAGTATTTTCAATTTTGATATTTTTAGGTCAAACCGTTTGTCTGTCAGACATATAATGGAGGTCTATGGTCACCACCTCAAAGAGCATGCACAGAGAAGTCCAAATTAAACATGATTTAATGACTCATAAATATAAGTACACATTGATGGCATGAGATACCAAACGAGCAGTTTGTGTGAGTAAACGGACAGTATTTATATCGTTTTTACCTCTTGTAACCACAGATCAGATCACTTGGATGTAGAAGAGGTAGAAACGATACAAATACTGTTCGTTTTCTCACACAAACCGCTCGTTTCGTGTCTTAGGCCATCAATGTGTAGCCTACTTACATTTACGAGTCATTAAATCATGTTTAATCTGGACTTCTCTGTGCATGCTCTTTGAGGTGGTGACCATAGACCTCCATTATATGACTGACAGACAAGAACGGTTTGAAAAATGTAAAAATGGAAACTACTGCGAAAACAAAGACACCTACATCTTGGATGCCCTTGAGGTAAGCTAAAACATACCAAAAATTTATTTCAAAGTGAACTATCCCTTTAAATAAAACAAAAACATGAATTTGCAAAAGACTGAAAACTAAACTGCAACTCAAATGTGCACTAAATGAAATAAAAAAGGAGAAAAATATATTTTTTTAACGATTTCAACTTTCTTTTCCCCTCAGCTGTATGCGCTGTTGCAGTCGAATTCGGACGCAGCGCTGCAGATCTCCAAGCAGACGTGTTGGCAGGGCACTCTAATGCGCTTGCTCGTCCGGAGCCCCGGGAGCGACGGAGGTTCTGGTTCGGGTCGCGGTGACGCGTCCAGCCTGGGGAGTTTGGAGCTGAGCCGCAGCAGCGGAGGAGTCCGTGTGGAGCCTCCTCTGGAGCGCAGGACTCTCGGAGGAAGCGTGAACGAAGAGCGAGACAGCGTGTCAGACAGCAGGTCCATAGACAGCCTGGACACCGGAGACCTGATGTCTCTCTCCGACACGCCAGGGGACGCGCCCACACACAAAGCCTGGGGCGGGAAAGCAGGGGTCTTGAGTTTGGACCTTTCCCATGTGCATCTGTTCGATCACGGGGACAGCGGCAGTCAGACTCCTGGGAGCATGCCCAGCACACCGTCTCCCCTGGAGAATAATAAACCCTTCCTCGGAGCTTCCTCTTTGAATGATGACAACTTCCTGTTCAGTGATAATGTGTCCCTGGGAGAGTCTTTTAACAGTGAGGTGAGCCCAAAGATCTGATGTGTGTTTCTGAGTGCGCAAGCGGAGCATTTATCACTTCCTCGTACAGATAGTGTTGTCATGTAAGTTCTCATCAAGAAGTAACTATTATAATGAAGGTGTCAAGCGATTCTAAAACAGAATTTATAGATGAGTCTCATTAATGCGAGTATGCAAATTTTACAAAGTTGTCACAAGGAAATAGTGATTAATAGTAATACATTTACATTTTTATCATTGTGCTATTTCTGCCATTTTATACAAACTTTTTCTTACCAACATTTACACTAACATTATAATTTACACTACTGTTCATAATTAATATTTGAGCAAGAACTCATTAAAGGAGTAGTTCAGTTTTTTTTTTAAAAAAAACTTTTGCTGATAATTTACTCACCCCCATGTCATCCAAGATGTCCATGTCTTTCTTTCTTCAGTCGAAAAGAAATTAAGGTTTTTGATGAAAACATTCCAGGATTTTTCTCCATATAATGGACTTTAAAGGGAACCAAACGATTCAAGGTCCAAAAGACAGTTTCAGTGCAAACTGTTCAAAGGGCTTTAAACGATTCCAGACGATGAATAAGGGTCTTATCAAGCGAAACGATCTCTCGTTTAAAATAAAAAAAACTAAGTTTAAGTTTTATAAGCTCAAATGCTCGCCTTGCTCTGTTCTGTGATGCGCTTTGGTGACTCTCCTGTTCGAACTTGTTTATCAAAATGAACGAATCTTTTTTCATGTCAATTGTTCATTTCATGTTCATTCAACGAACGAATTGACTAGGGAAAAGATTCGTTCATTTTGGTGAATGAGAACAGAGCAAGGCGACCATTTGAGCTTATGAAATTTAAACTTTTTTTTTTTTTAATGAGAGATCGTTTCACTTGATAAGAGCCTTATTCATCGTCTGGAATCGTTTAAAGCCCTTTGAACAGTTTGCACTGAAACTCTCATTTGGACCTTGAACCGTTTGGTTCCCATTGAAGTCCATTATATGGAGAAAATCCTGGAATGTTTTCATCAAAAACCTTAATTTCTTTTCGACTGAAGAAAGAAAGACGTGGACATCTTGGATGACATGGGGGTGAGTCAATTATCAGCAAAAGTTTTTTTAAAACTGAACTTGATCAGAAGTGACTGTAAAGACTTTTTTATATCATGTTACAAAAAAATTATAAAATAATGGCAGTTAAAAAAAAAAAAAAAAACTTTCCATTAATCAAAGAATCCTGAAAATTTTTCATGGTTTCCACAAAAATATTAAGCAGAGCAACTGTTCATTTTTTACATTACTGTTTTTGATCAAATAAATGCTTTGCTGAGCATAAGAGACTTTATTTAAATATAATTGTATTAAATATCATTTAAATGTAGTTGTAATAAAGTGGAGGACTTAGTAGGTTAACACACACCACACATTTATAATTAAAGGAAATGAAAAAATTCCTTTATTAGCCAGAGCCAATGTTTTTTCATTTGAAATAAGACTGATTGATTGATTGATTGATTGATTATTGATTCTCCGCCCAGCGTACGGAGGAGGAGTTGTCTCGTCTGCTGTTGGAGATCGTGTTGTGTGTGATGTGGAGAGGTGTGGAGGGGTCAGATGACACTGCCTGGCTGGAGAGGGGTCAGGTGTTCTCTGCCCTCACCAAACTGGGCACTGCCAATGAGCTGCTGCTGCCCGTCGACCACATCAAACTCAGGTGAGAATACAGCTCAAGATTTAGCACAAAAGTCTTTATTTAAAGTTTTAATTTATTATCAACAAAAAACAGAAATACTTTATTTAATAATCAATTAATTAATTAATAAAATGTATATAATAATTAAAACTCGCATTCAAATTATTTATATAAATATTTAAATGCAGCTTTATATAATTATGTATATTAATATTATTATGTCTATTTAAAGTGCCGTACAGGACAGAATAAAAAGTTAAGTAATAATAATAAAGCAACCAATAAAGGGAAACACAACAATAGATGAACAATAATTACCAAAATTAAGCAGTATTATAGTTATCTTCCTTGGTCTGACTGGGCTTTTAATACATTTGCGAACCTCTTTCTGTCCAGTCTGATGGAGAGGATGTTGGAATGGGCCGTAACGGATAACCGTGAGGCGACGACGGTCACGCTACCGCAGCACACAGAGAATGCCGTACGCTTGCTTCACGTGGTACAGGACTTCCTACAGGCTGAGGGTCTGGTGAATCCCGCCCTGTGGACTGAGAAGGTTCTGGATGAGACGGTGACTCTGATGGACGGGCTGATGGTGTGGTACGCCTCAGGGACGCAGTGGCTCCAGCTGTCTCAGGTGGGGCTACGGCTGCTGCTCGGGTTCATGGCTCAGGAAGATCCGCAGGTGAGACCTCATTAACCTATTACCTATGATCAAAAGAACCTGTTGGACACACTCTTCAGTTACACTTGATTTCGATTAACCCCTTAGCTGTCACCCCCCTTTTTGAGAATGGGGGTTAAAATGCTCTATTCAAACTTAAATGGTTGTAATTCAAGAATGCGTTGAAATGTACCCATGTTTGGTCTTGTTTTAAAGAAAACACTCAGCAGATTAATGCTGAAGTGAAAACACGTCAGTTATCAAAGTTATGGAAGTTTAATTTTACAGTAAATCAAATATACTGTACTATATATTTTATATTTTATATAAAATATATATTTTACAAAATATTTTTACTATAAAATTATTATAAAATCAAAGCCATATATCTAACCAAGTTAAGTTCCAAATTTGAAGTTGATATCACAAAAATCGAAGTTTAGGGATTTTTGTTTAGGCGTAGTACCAAAAATAGCCACCGGGTGCCATTGAATTCCATTGAATTTAGTTGTATATATTCTGCCTTAACAAATTAATAAATTTCAGTCCAAATGTCAATTCTGTCACAAAATTTGGAACCTTGAGACACAGATCTTTCTGACAATGTGTGTTTTGTCAAGATTAGAAAAGGTTTTGATCATAAATTATGAAATATAATGATGCCCAAAAGGGGAAGGAGCCTGATAAAATAATTTAGAGTACCGTAGTAATTTAGAGTATTTTGAGTACTTATATGGTAACGCAACGTTCAATTATAGTTGGTAAGCTTTCAAATGATACCTAATTTATGATAACTAATAAAATATGTGATATAATAAAAAAAGCAATAAATAAAGATATTATATTTTAGAGGATAATATATATATATATATATATATATATATATATATATATATATATATATAATTTTTAGTGGATTATATTATATTATATTTTTTTATTGAAAAATACTAGAATATATGTTTTATTATGAAATTTTAGCACGAAAACCCAAAGTTTCAATTATTAAAGGTGTGTGCATCAACTTTTTGTGACAAAGGTCAGATCTCCTGTTACGGTTTGATGCAAAAATTTTTTGTAGCAAATTTAGCAGTCCTTTCCAACGATAGATAGTTTGTCATTACTAGATTAGGATTTAATTGTAATATAGCGAAGTAAAGTTAGGTCTCCCGTATACGGGATGGTGACAATTTAATGAGAGTTGCTTAATATGTTGCAAAGTCACTTATAGTTAGTAGACTAAAGTGGACCATCGAAAAAGATTGTGTTAACAAATCTTCTACATGCCTTCTGATTGGTAGTTCATAGTTTTTTAGCAAGTAAAAGGTCTTCTAGATGATTCATCTTCAGGTCACGGTACATGTTTTTTTTTTATAAAGTCAACATAAGAATAAATACTGGTATATTGTTAGTAATATTTCAAGATGAACATATTCTGAATGAAAGCAATTTAGGTTTACTTGATTATCCATAAATATTTGATGATGTTAAAATGCGAGTATCAAATATGATACATCAGGCTTTTCAATTTTTGTGCATCGTTGTATCGCATTGCATTATATGTTTTTCTCCCAGAGCTTTGATCATAAAACTAAGCATGTAAACTGCATCTTATTATCATATTATTGGGAGATAAAGAGTGAAACATGGTATTTATATGCATTTTATGTAAATAGTTAGCTATACCGCTAAACTCCAAAACATTTATCTTACCGACCCCACATTTTAGAACAGTAGTAATTATTGGTATTAGTACTCCTAAACATGCTCCAATACCAATACCTGAATCTAAAAATCAATTCATGCTGTTTGTTCTTCATTTCCGGCAGGTGTGCGCTATGGCTACGGCTAAACTGAATGGGATCTTACAAACCAAGACGGTGGACTCTCAGGACGAGGCCTGTTATCTTCTGGGCCGCGTGGAGGGGATCCTCAGGCGCTCCGTGAGCGAGGAACGGACGGAGGAGACCTACTCGTTTTTAGTGCCTCTTCTCCGGACCCTCCTCTCTAAAGTCCACAAACTCCTGTACATGGAGCTGCACCTCCCTTCCCTCCCCGACACCAACGGGAGTCCGTCATTCTTTGAGGATTTCCAGCTGTACTGCAGCTCCCCGGAGTGGAGGGTCTATTTGGATAAATATGTAAGAGCTGTATTACTACAATATAATGCTCGTCGAACACTCATACTTATTGCTCTTCATCGCCCCCTGTAGTTCGTAAAGCTAAATTTTGTTTATCTGTCTCGTCAGATTATCCCCTACATGAAGCAGTATGAGATCGAGACGTTCAGTCAGGGTCATGAGAACATGGCCCTTTTTTGGAAGGACTGTTATGAGGCGTTCATGCTCAATCTGCACCGCCGGGACAGAGAGAGAGGAGAGAGCAAGATACGCTTTCAGGTACCAAAACAAGTGTTTGCATATATTTTACATGTGTCTTTTCTGTTCTTTTGAACTTCCAATTTAGCAAAGAAATAGAATGAATTAATTTCCACAAAAATATGAAGCTGCACAGCTGTTTTTAACATTGATAATAATCAGAAATGTTTCTTGAGCAGTAAATCATAGGGCTGTCAAACGATTAATCGCATCCAAAATAAAAGTTTGTGTTTACATAATATATGTGGGGGCACTGTGTATAATTATTTTAGATATATAAATACACACATGCTTGTATATATTTAAGAAATATTTTCATGTATATTCTGTATACATTTATGTATAATTTATATTATATATAAATAAAAATATTTTATATATAAATAATATTTTTTTCTTTAATATACATGCATGTGTGTTTTTATATATATATATACAAAATAATTATACACAGTGGCCCCACAAATATTATGTAAACAAAAACTTTTGTTTTGGATGCGATTAATCACAATTAATTGTTTTGACAGCCCTAATATATATATATATATATATGTATATATATGTACACACACTTGCATGTATATTTAAGAAAAAAATATTATTTATTTATAAAATATTTATATGTATATATATATATATATATATAAATTATATATAAATCTATACACAGTATATACATGAAAATATTTTTCTTAAATATATACAAGCATGTGTGTGTATTTATATATATATATACATATATATATATATATATAAAATAATTATAAACAGTGCACCCACATACATTACGTAAACATAAACTTTTATTTTAGATGCGATTAATCGCAATTAATCGTTTGACAGCCTTATATTATAATGACTTCTGAAGGATCATGTGACTGAAGACTGGAGTAATGATGCTGAAAATTCAGCTTTGCATCACAGGGATAAATTACATTTTAAAAATGTGTTCAAATTGCAATGATATTTCACACTATTACTGTTTTTATTGTATTTTTGATCCTTGGTGAACAGAATGGTGGCAGCAAATATTATTTCCTTTCAAATTTCATACAGAATTGTATGCCTATCAGACATTCACAAACATTTTCATTATCCTCAAAATCTTCAGGAGCAGTTTGTGGAGCCGTTCAGTCGTCGAGGGCGTCAGGAGAACCTGAGGTACAACAGCATGCTGAAACAAATCCACACGCAAAACAGCGCCACCCTCAGGCAGTGGAGGGCAGCACGCAGAGGACTCTTCTGTGAAAGAGGACCCTGGGTGGACAAGTGAGTGTGTCGTCGAGATCTGAAGTGGATTCTGTTTGTGCCGGTGGATGTGTATACGTTTAAAGTCCATGTAAAGTCAAAATTAAGTGTGTGTTCACCACAGAAAAACTGTGTTATTAGACACCCAGACAAATTTGAATGATAAAAAAGCTGGCAAGTACATAAAATAAGCTATCAAAATCTTGAAAAATGAGCAGTTACCTCTGCTCTCAAACGTGGGGGGCGTGTCCAGTGGCTGTGCTGAAACCACGCCCACTCCGCGGGACAGCTGCCGACGGTGATATTAGGTGAAACTGGGAATAGTAGGCTATAATGCTTTCAAGTAACATCACGTCAGTTTTATTTTGACTTTATGAATACAATTGCTGACCTCAAATGTTAATCTGAACTAAAATAAACCTTTGTTTATAACTACTACAATTACATTTCATTTTGTCTAAGGAGCTGTTTTGTTTCATAAGCTCCTAAGAAAAGTCAAGTATAGCTCCATCATTGCTTTAAAGTTTAAAAATGTCATACTTTATGATGTTAGTTTTAATAAAAATTAGGGCTGTGCAAAAATTAATTGCGATTAATCGCATCCAAAATAAAAGTCTGTGTTTACATAATATCTTTGTGTGTGTTGTATATAATTATTTTGTATATATAAATACACACACATGCATGTATTTATTTAAGAAAATGTGTTATTCATATATAAAATATTTATATTTATATAATATAGATTATGTATTTAAATATATTTACAGAATTTTAGCGCAAATAATTCTTAAATATATACATGCATGCATAGGTATTTATATATACAAAATAATTATATACAGCACACACAAATATATTATGTAAACAAAGACTTTTATTTTGGATGCGATTAATCGCAATTAATTTTTGCACAGCCCTAATAAAAATATAATTTAAAAAATAAATAAATAAATCAACGAAATTTCTCTGGCATTTCTTTCTTTTTGCTGTATCGGAAATGTACCGAACCGAACCGTGACACAAGTGTATCGTATCGTATCGAACCGAACCATGAATTTTGTGAACCGTTACACCCCTAGTGTTTCGATTTTTTTTTTTTTTTTTTTTTTTTTTTAAGAATAGCTTTTACAGGGACTTTAAAGACTATTCCAATGTGGTTTTCTCAGGGTGTAACAGACTAAAAGCTATTGGCTATAAAAAAAAGAAAAAAGAAAGTGGTCTGTAAAGCAGCTGTTTGTGTTTGGCAGGCAGCAGAAGGACACACACTGGAAGCTCTCCAGCGCTGAGAACTACTCCCGTATGCGACTCAAACTGGTGCGAAATTACAACTTTGACCCTCACAGGGAAGCCAGTGCCTTGAGAGACAACCTGGGTAAGACATACACACATATAAAGATGCTCACCTGGAACTTTTTATGAATCTTGTGACTGCATTTGGGGGAATAACTGGTTCTGTGTGTTACCTCAGGTGTGCAGCACCAGCAGGTAAACGCCGAGTCACTGTTGTTAGAGGCGGTGAAGCAGGTGAAGGTCAGTGATCTGGAGGACGACATCCTGGAACTCTTGGAGGAGGATCCTGCATCGGCCAATCAGTGAGTCTCGCTTTAGATGGACAGGAGCAAAAGCCAATCACTTTTACATGCTAATTGGAGATGGACATACAAAAATATATGTGCAATCTCATGGAAACACTTTGATGTGTGTTGAAATTATTGATTATAGATATATGTGTATATATATGTGTTGATTATAGATTAAAATAATTGGTGCAATTAAAGGGATAGTTCACTTTAAAATTAATTTTTGGTAGGTTTTAGCTTACCTCAAGGGCATCCAAGATGTAGGTGTCTTTGTTTCCACAGTATTTTCAATTTTGATATTTTTAGGTCAAACCGTTCTTGTTTGTCAGTCATATAATGGAGGTCTATGGTCACCACCTCAAAGAGCATGCACAGAGAAGTCCAAATTAAACATGATTTAATGACTTGTACACATTGATTGCCTAAGACACGAAACAAGCGGATTGTGTGAGAAAACGAACAGTATTTATATCGTTTTTACCTCTTTTACCACATCCAAGTGATCTAAGAGTCCGGGCGCTTTTTGGCTGTGGTAACAAGAGGAAAAAAACGATATAAATACTGTTGGTGAACTGTCCCTTTAATTTGTCTCTTTGCATATAAATGCCTTAGTCTGTTTACATTTTTGACATTAACATGTCAAGGTAGATTTCTTGCATTAATCAGTTTACTGATTTGTATGTTCACTACTGCTCAATTCACTACTGTTTTGAATTAATAAAATAAAACAAAAAAACATTAACCCCCGGTTTTGCAGACTATGCTTAAAGGGATAGTTCATCCAAAAATTCTGTCATCATTTACTCACCCTCAAGTTGTTTCAAACCTGTGTGACTTTCTTTCCTCTGCTGAACCATAAAGAAGAAATTTTGAAGAATGGGGTAACCAATTAGTTGATGGACCCCATTGACTTCCACTGAATGGAAAAATAGTACTATGGATGTCAATGGTGTCCCACAATTCTTCAAAATATCTTTATTTGTGTTCAGCAGAAGAAAGAAACTCATACAGGTTTGGAACAACAGAAATGATGACAGATATTTTGAGTGAACTATCCCTTGAAACCAAACATATCTTAAAATATGTCAGTGCCATTGTTTTGTCTCAAGATGGAGACCAGTAATGTTTTTATATCTAAGGCACGTTTATAAAAACTCCTTAAAGGGATACTCCACTTTTTTGGAAATAGGCTCATTTTACAACTCCCCCAGAGTTAAACAGTTGAGTTTTACCGTTTTCGAATGTATTCAGATGATTTTCTGATATTTAGAAGAATATCAGTAACCAGACAGTTTCTGGTCTCATTGACTTCCATAGTATATATTTTTCCTATTATGGAAGTCAATGAGACCAGAAACTGTCTGTTTACTGATATTCTTCTAAATATCAGAAAATCGGCTGAATGGATTCGAAAACGGTAAAACTCAACTGTTTAACTCTGGGGGAGTTGTAAAACGAGCCTATTTCCAAAAAAAGTGGAGTATCCCTTTAAATATCCTAATTAAACCAAGATCTAATCCTGGCTTAATCTAAGCCCTGTATGTGAAACCAGGTCTATTAATGTGAAATATTATTCCAATTTATAAAAAACTTTTTATGTTTGAATATAATGTAAAATGTAATTTATTCCTGTGATTAAAGCTGAATTTTCACCATCATTAACCCTTCAGAAATCTTTCTAATATGCTGATTTGCTGCTCAAGAAACAATTATTATTATTATTCATGTTGAAAACAGCTTCATTTTTTGTTGTTTTTTAGGATTCTTTGATAAATTAAAAGGTCAGAAGAACAAAAAATGCTCTGAAATGTCTTTACCGTCACATTTATTATATTTTTTTGGAATAAAACGATTAATTTCTTGATCAAATATCCGTCTATGTCTTTCTCAAAGGGCTGATTCAGAAGAGGCGGGTCAAAAGGAGAAGCTGGTGATCTCGGAGGACTGTGAGCTGGTCACTGTGGTCGACGTCTATCCGGGTCGTCTCGAGCTCACCACGCAACACATCTACTTTTACGACAGCAGCGCGGAGAAAGAGGAAGGTGAGGAGGAATGGGGGAAGTGCAGTGTGAAGGTCAAAGGTCATGTATGTGAGGAAAGAGTTGGTATTGATGTTCTCCATTTCCAGGTGTAGGTCAAGACTTTAAATGGCCTCTGTCTCAGATCAGAGAGATCCACCTGCGCAGATACAACCTCCGACGCTCGGCGTTAGAGATCTTTCTCATCGACCAGACCAACTACTTCCTGAACTTCAAGAAGGAGGTCAGAAATATAAGTCATCGTTAAACGGAAGTTGTGATAATCTTTTCCTCTCTTTTGTGATGTATATCCAAGGGACTTGATTTTGTCTTGATTGACAGGTGCGTAATAAAGTGTACAGTCGGATGCTGCTGCTGCGCTCTATCTCTCTTCAGGCCACTCACTCACCGCAGGAGCTGCTCAAAGCTTCTGGACTCACACAGGTCACTGCCGACGTATGAGGCACTCTCAGTTTAGGGATTTGATGTTGTATATGTAGACTGAATGTTTAAAGCTGACTTTCACTTCTCTGTCATCAGAAATGGGTGAACAGGGAGATCTCAAACTTTGACTACCTGATGCAGTTGAACACCATAGCAGGAAGGACGTATAATGATCTGGCTCAGTATCCTGTGGTGAGTGACATTTACACACACACACACACACGCTCGCGATTCTGTTTCAACTGCAGTGTGGTGATGTGATTTTTGCCTAGTAAGACATGTTCCTGGATCAACATATTTTGTCAGACTTCGTACTTCCGCTCAATTTCAGTTCGCTTCTATAGTCTGAGACATCGACCTGTCTCTCAGTTTTCCTCCGGCCGATCAACGAACAGAGGGCGGGCTGAGAGCCGTGACGTAAGGCCGAGTTTAAAGGGATACTCCACTTTTTTTGGGAAATAGGCTCATTTTACCACTCCCCCAGAGTTAAACAGTTGAGTTTTACCGTTTTCGAATGTATTCAGATGATTTTCTGATATTTAATAGAATATCATTAAACAGACAGTTTCTGGTCTCATTGACTTTATAGTATAATTTTTTCCTACTATGGAAGTCAATGAGACCAGAAACAATCTTGTTACTGATATTCTTCTAAATATCAAAAAAATTGGCTGAATGGATTCAAAAACGGTAAAACTCGACTGTTTAACTCTGAGGGAGTTGTAAAATAAGCCTATTTCCAAAAAAAGTGGAGTATCCCTTTAAAATTGTATTTTTAGGTTAGGGAAACCGAAAACGACCGCGGATATGGAGACACGGGATGCAAGTGATCTATGGCTAAGCCACGCCCCCTCCACCCACTCGGACAAACAGTCGACATCATCAAAATGAACGAATCTTTTCCCGAGTCAGTTTGTTCATTTCGTTCGTTGAATGAACCAAATGACACGAAAAAAAGATTCGTTCATTTTGATCAGCTTGATAAGACCCCGAGGCCTCGTTTGCACCGCATGGTTCAAGTGACCCAAATCCGATTTTTTCCTCTCACGTGGCACAGATCGGATATGACCGGTGAACAGGAAAGAAAACGCATGGATTCCTATTTTCTCATTCATATGTGGTAAAAAACCGAATATGAATCGGATACATGCATTTGCGTGTGCCATGTAAGCTGACAAATCGGATATTATTATCATACCTTTATTGTCATTGGATGGTATACAACAAATTTGGCATCTCTCCTAGAAAACAACTGTATTCGTCCATATTACCCACATATACCGTCATACATAAAAAACAATAATTTAAAACAATAAAAACATAGCTTAAAATGTCTTAAGTGACTCGTGCATGTTATTTGTACAACATTGCATACATATCCGTTCAAAATCATGCCTTTTTTCAGGCTAGAAACAACATTCCTGTCCGAGAATGTAGTCCTAACCCTACCCATAACTTATCCCTAAAATCAGAGGGAAATGATATATGAATAACACTGATGTAGAAGCATCTAACTCTGGTTGTAAGCCTAAACTTGACATAAACTGCAAACTTGTCCCTCAAATCTGATTGGTTGATTGGAATGTTGTTCCAGGATCAACAACGATGTTGCACTCTGCAAAATCACGTTCACTGTATGGTCACACGTCAGCGTTCATTAATTACCTGAATGATCTTACATGTTTTTAGTTCCCCTGGATCCTGTCGGATTATACGTCAGAAGAGCTGGATCTGTCAGATCCGCGTGTGTTCAGAGATCTCTCCAAACCGGTGGCAGTGCTGAACGAGAGGAACGCCAAAGCCGTCAGAGAGAAGTGTGTTTCTGTCTTACGTTTCTGTCTCTGTCTTGTTCTCTCAGTCCTAAGAGATCATATTTACTTAGATAGAAATCTTGGTGTTTACTGCAGGTTTCACTGTTTCATAGTTTTAATTTCGTAGTACTTTTAATAGTAATTTTATGTGCTTTGTTTTTCTATTTAGCTTTATTTTTCATTTTTAATTTTTCATTTTTCTAAATATTATTCAAGTGCTATCAAATCGCTGAATCGCATCTAACAAAAGTTTTTGTGTATTAGGTTTCTTTTCAGTTGTAGGGTGCTCATTCAGAAGGAAGTTTCCCATGTAGACAGTGAAGCAGCTCACTAGGTTTTGAAAAAGAGCAAATGTTTTGAAAGTCGATTTTGCGGCAGCAATTGATTAATGTGCTTGTAAATGATCTGCAGATATGAGAGTTTTGAAGACCCCACGGGCACCATAGACCGCTTCCACTACGGCACGCACTACTCCAACGCTGCGGGGGTCATGCATTACCTCATCAGAGTCGAACCCTTCACATCCCTGCACATCCAGCTGCAGAGCGGCAGGTGAGGCTTCTCTGCTTTTACTGCTGTTTGCCTTTTTATTCCTTTTCAGTGTTTGTCTTTTGTCAACCGAACGGTTTTCTGTTTGCTTTGAAAAGAAAAGTGAAATTCATTTAAAGGCCTTATAATCTAAGTCCACTTGCAGTAAACTGTCAATCAAGTTTTCCGGTACTAAAATCAGGATTGTTTTAGTTTTCCATGGCCATTCTCTCTCTCTCTCTCTCTCTCTGATCCCTAGAATTAAAGGAGTAGTTCACTTTTAAAAAAAAAACTTTTGCTGATAATTTACTCACCCCCATGTCATCCAAGATGTCCATGTCATTCTTTCTTCAGTCGAAAAGAAATTACTGTTTTTGATGAAAAATTTTTAGGATTTTCTTCATATAATGGACTTCAATGGGAACCAAACGGTTCAAGGTCCAAATGAGAGATTCAGTGCAGCTTCAAAGGGCTTTAAACGACACCAGACGATGAATATGGGTCTTATCTAGCGAAACGATCGCTCATTTAAAAAATAAATTTAAAAGTTTACGTTTTATAAGCTCAAATGCTCGCCTTGCTCTGTTCTGTGATGCGCGTTCGTGACCTCCTGTTTAAACTCGTTCATCAAAATGAACAAACCTTTTTTCATGACTCGAAGGGTCCTAGATAAGACCATTATTCATCGTCGTTTAAAGCCCTTTGAAGCTGCACTGAAACTCTCTTTTGGACCTTCAAACATTTGGTTTCCATTGAAGTCCATTATATGGAGAAAATCCTGGAATGTTTTCATCAAAAACCTTAATTTCTTTTCGACTGAAGAAAGAAAGACATGGACATCTTGGATGACATTGGGTTGAGTAAATTATCAGCAAAAGTTTTTTTATAAGTGAACTACTCCTTTAACAGCCAGTTTTTGAGACTGTACATCTAAGATTGTCCTCAGTTATGATTGGCTATTTATTGATTGATATTTAAGCATGGGCAGTCATATGCAAATGTGTTTATGGCTCTCAAATCATATCTAAAAAATGTATAAAGTTGATGTATTGTTGGTGTGTTTGTCTGTGGCAGGTTTGACTGTGCTGACCGTCAGTTTCACTCCATTCCCGCCACCTGGCAGACCCTCATGGACAATCCCAATGATGTCAAAGAGCTCATCCCAGAATTCTTTTACTTCCCAGAGTTCTTGGAGAACCAGAACGGTGAGCAGGGGCAGCAGAGTAAACATTTCCCAGAGAAACTTTGTTAAGAATTGCAAAAACTCTCGCTTTTTTCATCTATTCCAACATAAGCTTCCATCCCAAAATCACAAGATTGGTTTTTGCCAGTCAAGCTGGAATAGAAGAAAGCCTTTAAACCCTCCTGTTGTGTTAAAAAACTGGGTACAACTTTTCCGTTTCCATGCAATTTGCCAAAAATTGTCAATGTGTAAAACACTGAAGACTAAAAACAGAAGTCAATATGATCCCACACAAAAGATGTGCAGCCTTTCCAAAGCACATCTACATGTCTACATGCTAATTTCTGACAAACATTCAAGAAGAAATAAATAGTTTCAACAAGTGTTTCAAGCTGTTTAAGTTCCTTTAGAAAATAAAATAATTCAATTTTACCTACTACAGTAAGTGTCATGTTTCCCTTCATTATAAACCCATTCTCTCTTTCATTGTAGGATTTGACCTGGGTCGCTTGCAGATCTCTAAAGAGAGGGTAAATGATGTCATCCTGCCTAAATGGGCCAAATCTCCCGAGGATTTCATCTACAAGCACCGCAAAGCCCTGGTGAGCCCGTTTCTGATGACCTCATCACTGCTCTTCCCCACTAACCTCGATTGAGAGCCTCCGGGGAGGGATGTGTAATTGAATACGCTCCTCTCTTATTAATTCCTCCGCTGCTTCTGTCCTATTAAAGCAATGGCTTTGTGAAAGGTTACAAAACTAGAACGACAATAGAAATAATGGTTTGATGTGGATGGTGTGTGTCTCTGCTCAGGAATCGGAGTATGTGTCGGCCCATCTGCATGAATGGATTGATCTGATCTTTGGCTATAAACAGAGGGGCCCAGCTGCAGTGGAGGCCCTTAATGTCTTCTATTACTGCACTTATGAAGGTATGAAGTTGTAATGTCGATAGCATCTTTTGCTACCAATTCTTGAGTAACATCGAGTGCGTTACGTTTTTAAACGCATGTTCTTAGGAGTTGAAGTATATCATAAACTCTGACTTTTTCTTGACCCAAGAAATATAAAAATGGGTTCTCATCTCGTTCAGCCAAAGGTCAAGTTGTAGAAACTTCAAATATGAGAGGTGAATGAGTTCTGCTGACATTTTGAAATAATCTGTGATTTTAATGCTTTATTTAACATCACAACTCACAAATATAAAAATAGAATACTCTGAGAATACTCTGAAATACATGGCAGGTCATTGATTTGCATGTAAATCGAGTTATTTCAATAAACTGAGTTTTGGTAGTCATCAGTGTATGTACACATGCTCATTTACTAGTAACTTTGCAGTTTAGTGGATCTGTTGTAATTTCATTTTATGAAAGACTTAATTTTATTACAGCTACAGTTTATTAAATGTTTAAACTACCATTTCTACAGCAATTTCTTTTTAATAGAAACCATAGTTGCATTGATCTAGACATGAAAAAAAGGCACTATTAATGTACACAAATACTGTGCTAGAATGATGTTAGTGAATGAATATTGACCTTTAAACAAATTCTTAAAATTAATAAATATTATGATATTATATAAATAATACTAAAATAACACTGTTAAATTGTGGTGTCGAGTAAGACATCTAATTTCATACATACTTGTACATACATACTATTTTTTTCTCTTTTGCACATAACAAAATAATTTAAATAGGGCTGGGAAACGATTAATCGCATCCAAAATAAAAGTTTGTGTTTGCATAATATGTGTGTGTGTAGTGTGTATAATTATTTTGTATATGTAAATACACACATATGCATGTATATATTTAAGAAAAATGTGTTATTAACATATCAAATATTTATATTTATGTATAATAGTAATTTTGTATAAATATATAGAAAGTATATACATGCAAATGTTTCTTAAATGTTTACATGCATGTGTCTGTATTTATATATACAAAATAATTATACACACTACACACACATATATTATGTAAACACAAACTTTTATTTTGGATGCGATTAATCGCGATTAATCGTTTCCCAGCCCTACATTTAAATTCAATTAAATATTTAATTATTTTGGAAAGTAGCCATATGATAACCAAAATCAGGTATTGGCAGTAAAATAATGTCCTATAGGGTGAAATAAAACATGTGTTTAACGTCAGGGTCCTTATCAACCTGTTGGTGTCTTATTTTGCGATAATGACTTTAAATGATCACTTATGTTTATATTGTAAAGACGATTAATATATTAGCAAAACGAGAATGTGTCTGACTGTTTTAGGGGCTGTTGATCTGGACGCCATCACAGATGAGAAGGAGAGGAAAGCTCTAGAAGGCATGATCAGTAACTTTGGACAGACACCGTGCCAGTTACTGAAGGTACGACACTCTGATGCAGTGTTATTACAAGCACAGATGGATTTGCAGCATCTTTAAAGAATTAGTTCACACAAAACATGTCAATTACTTACCCTCACTTTGTTTTTAACTTGATTTGTGAGTAAATGATGGCAGAATTGTCATTTTTCAGTGTTAAATGGGTTGCACTTTAATTTACAGCTTGTGAACTTACAGTATACTTACCTAAGAAAGTGCTGGGAAACACAATGTACATGGGTTAGGGTTTGGAGTAGGTTCAGGGTTAGTTCCTAGTTACTAGGACTGTAAAATAAAGTGCTACCGTTGTGTACAGATGACCTAAACATGATAGATGCTCTGTGTTAATGTGCATTCAGGAGCCCCATCCCGTGCGTCTCTCTCTGGAGGAGCTGGAGAAGAGGAGAACTCGTCTGGACTCTTGTCCTCTCAACATTTTTGAGCACCTCACCGAACTCAAATCATTCTTCATCGAGGTGACTGACTTCGCAGTCCTTCATTTCGGTGTTCTGTTGAGTGACAGCTGTGGACTGATGGAGTTTCATCTCTGTGTTTTAGGGCATCAGTGATAATGTGCCTCTGGTTAAAGCTGTTGTGCCTAAGAACCAATCACATTCATTCATCTCGCAGGGGAGTCCAGATACTCTGGTAAGTCTGGGCTTCATTTGCCTCATCTTACAGACTGGTTTAAAGACACAGTGCATCTAAATTGGCCCTATTATTGTATTTATTTATTTTCCTTGTCTTATTGTGCACATTTAATCAATGCATTAATATATGTATATATTTATTAATTTATGTGTAAAAATATTTGTGACTCAAATGATTTATATGTCATTTAAATAATTATAATAATATAATTATTGGGGCTGTCAAATGATTAATTGCATCCAAAATGAAAGTTTGTGTTTACATAATATATGTGGGTGTACTGTGTATAATTATTTTATGTATATATATATATATATGAATACACACACATGCATGTATATATATAAAAATAATATCATTTATTAAAAAAATATAATTTATATAAAAAAAAATATAATTTATAAAATTAAATTTATAATTTAAAAAATTTAATATAATTTATAATTAATAATTGATAAAAAAATATAATTTATATATAAAATATTTATATTTATATATAATATAAATTATATATAAATCTATATACATGAAAATATTTCTTAAATATATACTAGCATGTGTGTGTATTTATATATATACAAAATTATTATACACAGTGCACCCACATTTATTATGTAAACACAAACTTTTATTTTGGATGCGATTAATCGTTTGACAGCCCTAATAATTATATTATTATACTATTTAAATGATATATAAATTATTTAAGTCACAAATATTTTTACATATAAATTAATAAATATATACATATGTAAATGCATGTGAAAAAAATAATTATACACAGTGCACCGACATATTTTATGTAAACACAAACTTTTATTTTGGATGCGATTAATCGTGATTAATCATTTGACTGCCCAAATAATATTATTTTAATTTTATTTTAATTTATTTCATTGTGGACAATTAATCAATGCACATTGCAATAAAATAAAATGAAAAAGTATAATACAAATATTTGAGTCAAAGTAATTTTATATTCATATAATTTAGATAATTTTCTCTGTACTGTTGAGTCCTGATTCCCCTTTTACAATAATGGCCATAAAACATGATAATCCCACAATTATAAATAAATGCATTGCAAATACCCTTCCACATTGTCTTTAATGCCCTTACTCTACTCATAAATCATGTGTATTCGGGTCATCAAGGTAACGCTGAGCCACAACTGCTTGATGGGAACTCATGGCTGGCTGCCCTACGACAAGAACATATCCAACTATTTCACCTTCATCAAGGACCCCACCGTAGCCAGTCCAAAGTGAGTCTCTCACGGGTAACGTTAAGTCTCACATCCTGTTTTTAGCCGCCCTCCACTTCCTTTAAAATCTTTCTCTCTCTGTAGGACTCAGAGGTTTCTATCAGGGCCGTTCTCTCCCGGGGTTGAAGTCACCACTCACCTGTTTGTTGTGTCTCATGACGGGAAGTTGCTCTTCAGCGGCGGCCACTGGGACAACAGCCTCCGAGTGACGTCACTGGTCAAGGGCAAAA
Organism: Cyprinella venusta; assembly: GCA_038021265.1. Taxonomy (NCBI): domain Eukaryota; kingdom Metazoa; phylum Chordata; class Actinopteri; order Cypriniformes; family Leuciscidae; genus Cyprinella; species Cyprinella venusta. The sequence goes on from CM075868.1 coordinate 3,598,022, forward strand.
CAGTCGGGCAACATATCCGCCACATGGGTAATGGAAACTCTTGACCTTCCTCTTCTTCCCGCTGGTCTGTTCTCTGATGAATAAACACATCCAGATTGTATGTTTTCATTTTAACCTTGAGTTGCAGGAAAGACTTCTGCTAACTTGTGCATGTTTGTGTCTATCCCGGCAGACATCATAACGTGCCTGGCCACAGATCACTTTGGGATTCACCTGATCTCTGGCTCCAGAGACACCACCTGCATGGTGTGGCAGGTGTTACAGCAGGTGTGGAGGATTTTTGTTCTCTCCTCATATAAAGGGGTTTGTATTTCTATTTTCTACTGACTCTGTTAACTTTGTGTGTGTTTGTGTGTGTGTGTGTGTGTAGGGAGGTGCTCCGGTGGGTCTGTCCTCTAAGCCAGTGCAGGTGTTATACGGACACACAGATGAGGTTGTGAGTGTGTCCATCAGTACAGAGCTGGATATGGCGGTATCTGGATCAAGGGTGAGACTCGTCTCTCACAGTCACTCAAAAACACTTGCTGCTTTCCAATTCGCCCACTTACACTATGCCCTAAAAGGATGTACTGTTTTTGTGAAGAAAAGTAAAATTTTTTTGAGTGTGAGAAATTTGCATCCGAAATTTTCTCACATTAACAAATATATACGACCTCACGTTATGTCAATCATGCTTCAAACTGCCTCCGAAACTTTCATCCGTCATTAAAAAAAAAAAACGGATCGGACCATACAATGATCTGAGAAACACACTCTAATTTCTAATACTATTTAGGATGGACACGTGAATTGGGACGCAGCAACTGTTTACTTCGCACACCTATTCAGAATTTAGAAACTTGACATCAACAAGTGGCATTGTGTTGTTAACCAATCATAAAAAGCTCATTTACATGTAGAATTCCTTTAAAGTACTTCAGTAAAACCATCCTAAAGGTCCTTGCACACTGAGTCCGAAATTCGCATTCGAAATTTTCGCGCATTAACAAATATGTACGACCTCACGTTATGTCACTCACGCTTGCACACTGCCTCCGAAAGTTAAATCCGCCTTTAAAAAAAAAAAACGGATCGAGTTCGCATTTTCTGCATTTTTCGCATCCGTAGCAAGCACTTTGAATGGTGTTTTGACAATTCAGAGCCACCAAATACGAAAAAAAAGCATATGAAAATTTCGGACTCGGTGTGCAAGGGCCTTAAAGGAGTAGATCACTTTTAAAAAAACTTTTGCTGGTAATTTACTCACCCCCATGTCATCCAAGATGTTCATGTCTTTCTTTCTTCAGTTGAAAAGAAATTAAGGTTTTTGATGAAAACATTCCAGGATTTTTCTCCATATAATGGACTTCAATGGGGACCAAACAGTTGATGTCCAAATGAGAGTTTCAGTGCAGCTTCAAACGGCTTTAAACGACACCAGACGATGAATAAGGGTCTTATCTAGGACCCTTCGAGTCATGACTCGAAAAAAGATTTGTTCATTGATGAACGAGTTCGAACAGGAGAGTCACAAACGCTCATCACAGAACAGAGCAAGACGAGCATTTGTGTTTATAAAACGTAAACTTTTTAATTAATTTTTTTAAATGAGCGATCGTTTCGCTAGATAAGACCCTTATTCGTCGTCTGGTGTCGTTTAAAGCCCTTTGAAGCTGCACTGAAACTCTCATTTGGACCTTGAACCGTTTGGTCCCCATTGAAGTCCATTATATGGAGAAAAATCCTGGAATGCTTTCATCAAAAACCTTAATTTCTTTTCGACTGAAGAAAGAAAGACATGGACATCTTGGATGACATGGGGGTGAGTAAATTATCAGAATTTTTTTTTTTTTAAAGTGAACTACTCCTTTAAGGGTCAGAGAAATGATCAGATGTAAGTGGATATCAAGCAGAGCCATAAAGAGGAAGGCATTTGTGTGTTACAGGATGGCACAGTGCTGATTCACTCTGTCCGGAGAGGTCAGTACATGCGGTCTCTGCGGCCGCCGTGTGAGAGCGCTCTGCCCGTGTCCATCATGCACCTGGCTGTGTCCTGGGAGGGACATCTAGTGGTGCACACCTGCATAGAGGGCAAAGCCACACTGAAGGTATCAAACACGACTCGGTTCCTCTTCTCCCCGCACATATGTTTGTGCCCATGTAAAGCGATCCTCTTTGTGTGTGTGGTGTTTGCAGGATAAGAACGCCCTGCACCTGTACTCCGTGAACGGCAAGCATCTGTGCAGCGCTCCTCTGAAGGAGCAGGTGACAGACATGTGTGTTTCAGGAGAACATGTTGTCATCGGCAGCGAGCAGGGGTTCCTGTCTGTCAGAGATCTGTACAGGTGAACTTGAACACACATCAGCTTTCTAAAACCAAGATTAGTTTTTTTATCTATTAATTTTTGGTATGTTTTAGCTTACCTCAAGGGCATCCAAGATGTAGGTGTCTTTGTTTGTGCAGTAGTTTCAGTTTTGATATTTTTAGGTCAAACCGTTCTTGCCTGTCAGTCATATAATGGAGGTCTATGGTCACCACCTCAAAGAGCATGCACAGAGAAGTCCAAATTAAACATGATTTAATGACTCGTAAATGTAAGTACACATTGATGGCCTAAGACACCAAACGAGCGGTTTGTGTGAGAAAACGGACAGTATTTATATCGTTTTTACCTCTTGTTACCACAGCCACATCCAAATGATCTGAGGGCGCAGGTGCTTTGTAGCTGTGGTAAGTTAACAAGAGGTAAAAGCTATATAAATACTGTTCGTTTTCTCACACAAACCGCTCGTTTGGTGTCTTGGGCCGTCAATGTGAACCAACATTTACGAGTCATTCAATCATGTTTAATTTGGACTTCTCTGTGCATGCTCTTTGAGGTGGTGACCATAGACCTCCATTATATGACTGACAGACAAGAACGGTTTGACCTAAAAATATTCTTGAAAAAAAATATTAAAAATTTCTTGATCTTTTACTCACCCCAATGTCGTCCAAGATGTCCATGTCTTTCTTTCTTCAGTCGAAAAGAAATTAACGTTTCTGAGGAAAACATTCCAGGATTTTTCTCCATATAATGGACTTCAATGGGGTCCAACAGTTTAAAGGTCCAAATTGCAGCTTCTGTGCAGCTTTAAAGGCTCTACACGATCCCAGCCGAGGAATAAGGATCTTATCTAACCAAATTATCGGCCATTTTATTAAAAAAAATTACATTTCTATACTTTTTAACCATAAATGCTCATCTTATGCACCACTCATTACGTAATCACATTGTAAGGTCACGCGTGATGGAAGCGAAAGTACCGACCTAGTGTTTACAAAGAGTAAGTCAAACGCCATTTGCAAAATAATAAATAATAGGTAAAACAATGGTGTCAGACGATTTTGAAGTTGGAGGAGAAAATGAGATGATGTTTTCTTCGCCCTACCGTACCTTCTCGAACCGGACCAGTACAGAAAACCTTAATTTCTTTTCAACTGAAAAATGAAAGACATGACCATCTTGGATGACGTGGTACTGAGTAAATCAATCAGGAAATTTTAATTCTGAAGTGAACAAATCCTTTAAATTTCCTAAAGCCAGAAATAATGGCTCTCAAGTGTCATTAGGATGATTATCTGCTATCAGATTGTAAGCATGCCTGTTTTATGATCATAACACACCCTTTCTCCCGGTGGTCACGGCAGCCTGACTCTGTGTGTGTCGCCGATGGCGATGCGGGTGCCGATCAGGAGCGTATCTGTGACCAAGGAACAGTCTCACATGCTGGTGGGACTCAATGATGGCAAGCTGATCGTGGTGGGCGTCGGCAAACCCGCGGAGGTAAAAAACTCCTTCAGGAACTACATCACCCAGAGGATGGAGGGTTCGCCTCTCATGAACACACTGCGGGTGCGATCGCCCGCACGCCTGCTGCATCTCAGAGACCAGAACACGTTCAGCCATGACGTCATCTGAGACAAATACACACACTCACACACTTAGCAGGTGTCAGGTTCAGACACAACAATTATTCATGTTTACCTAGCTATCAAAATAGGGACTAAACCATAACTCCAAATCTGCATTTTTAGCATAATTTACATTTTTAAAGACTGAAAATAGTACAATTACATACCCAAACTTTCAAATATAACACACACACAAACATAAAAATGTTTATTTTGAGCATTTGAGCAATTTTGAACTTGAGCATTTGTTGTATAATCCGTGTTAATTGTCTAAATGTTGTTTACTTAGTTTTCTATTAGCATTTAGAGTTGTAGCCTAACCAGAGATGATACTACTAACAATGGTAGTAGTAATAATAAATAACTCGTAGTGTCATGCTAATTCTAGAATAGTTTTAAAACTGTAAAATCATTTGAGGAGGGTTTTGATGATTGATTTTTTTTTTCTTTATGGACATTTTTCGATGCGCAGGTCTTCATGCCAAACACTGAAGCTATTTATTTATAATTCAAAGGGTTCTCAAGGATTTCCTCTTAAATATCAGTTGCTTGAATAGCAGCTTTTGGGTTGAGATGAATTGAGAATTGGAGAATACAGCCTGAAACATTCTCTACATCGGTACATAATCACAGACGCTTCTTTTTATTTCACACATCAGTGATTTCCAAAATGAAATTCGTGACTCAGAGCATGTACGTTTGCCGTTCTCAGCATTTCCACTAGGGGTGCTTAACGGACATTAATATAAACTCATTTATGTTCACATTTATTATAGTGAAACATGCTTGTAGAGAATATTTTTTTAGCAAGTTAAAGTTAATCACGCTTGATTTCCTTGAATTATCACGCATCATTTGATTTTAACTCTATTCCCCCATTGATTTCTGAGGTTAGTTAAGGCAAATTAAAGGAGTAGTTCACTTTTAAAAAAAACGTTTGCTGATAATTTTCTCATGGGATAGTTCATGCCCATGTCATTCTTTCTTCAGTCGAAAAGAAATTAAGGTTTTTGATGAAAACATTCCCGGATTTTTCTCCATATAATGGACTTCAATGGGAACCAAACGGTTCAAGGTCCAAAAGACAGTTTCAGTGCAAACTGCAAACTGTTCAAAGGGCTTTAAACGATTCCAGACGATGAATAAGGGTCTTATCAAGTGAAACGATCGCTCATTAAAAAAACAAACAAACAAAGTTTAAGTTTTATAAGCTCAAATGTTCGCCTTGCTCTGTTCTGTGATGCACGTTCGTGACTCTCCTATTGGAACTCGTTCATCAAAATGAACAAATCTTTTCCCGAGTCAACTCATTCATTTCGTTCGTTGAATGAACCAAATGACACGAAAAAAGATTCGTTCATTTTGATAAATGAGTTCGAACAGGAGAGTCACGAATGCTCAGCAGAACAGAGCAAGGTGAGCATTTGAGCTTAATTTAATTTTTAAACTTAAACTTAAACTTTTTTTTTAAACTTAAATTTTTTTTTTTTTTAAATGAGCGATTGTTTCACATGATAAGACCCTTATTCATAGTCTGGAATCGTTTAAAGCCCTTTGAACAGTTTTGCAGTTTGCTCTGAAACTCTCATTTGGACCTTGAACTGTTTGGACCCCATTGAAGTCCATTATATGGAGAAAACCTGGAATGTTTTCATCAAAATCCTTAATTTCTTTTCGACTGAAGAAAGAATGACATGGATATCTTGGATGACATGAGGGTGAATAAATTATCAGCAAAAGTTTTTTTAAAAGTGAACTACTCCTTTAAGTCTCGGCCAAAAAAAAAAAGCAAAACACTGATTCAGTTTGCCATTTTCAAGTATGTGCACTTGAAATGCATTCGTGAACCATTCAGTCTGTGTTTGCGTACTTGCATAGGGTATATTTCGGGCCTTTGGGTTTGTATACATACATAGTCATACAACTATCATTTCCTTATCTCATCTTATTTTGAGTTGCCTCACTTGAAATGTATAGCTTTTGATTTTGCACTAACCTCAAAGTGAATCCAGCACAGATGATCTCACATGCACTCATCAATCATCTTTTTTCCCCCACTGTTCACCTCCTCTTTCCTTTTATCCTTCACTGCACTCTCCTCTCCTCTCCTCTCCTCTCCGTTCCTCAGATGCGTTCTGGCCAGATCACGAGGAAACTCTGGGGCTCCAGTAAGCGTCTCACTCAGATCTCGTCTGGAGAAACAGAGTATCACACCCAAGACCCCGCCCCCTAAATCCCAGCCTTCCTGCCTGATTGGCCCACTGCCCTGTCAGTCACCCAAACCCTGAATTGGTTCAATTCAGAGGAAGGCTCTCCTCTCTCTGAACCAATAAGAAGGACTTTTTAGCACCTGTATGCAAATCTGTGTGTGTCGTAGAGCCAAACGTATGCATGCTCCCTCGTATGTGTAGTTGGACTGGTGCTGGCACCATCTGACTATATATGTCTGAATTCTGTGAAAATCCCAATGTTGACCTCCTGACCCCGCCCTCTCTGTCTTTTCCACCACGCCCACATATGCCACGCCCATTTTATGTTGATCATCATTACCACACACACAGTCATCGTTATGTGGTTATGTACGTGTCCATTTAGTTTCAGTGGCCTTTCATAGGTGATCTTTTGGACGTTCCTCGATTATTTTATCCGTGGACACAATAGCGTTATTTATTTGCACAGAGGTGGACGATTATTCACAATAGACCAACACATCTTACAGTACACCGCTTCATTTTATAGCAAAACTGATGTGTGTGGAGTGCTAAGGTTGATTTGTTTGTGTGTATGTGTGTGCGCATGACTGTTGAATGTTCATTACTTGAATTACGATGTAGTTATTTTAATGAAGAATGCAATGTTGTGGATGTATATGCAGTACTACAGTTTGATTTGTTGCATTTTTTTGGGATAAAACACTACGAATACAAAGTGGGAATAGTTCGAAGGGCTTTGCGAGACAGTAAGCAATACGGTTTGTCCTTCTGATGACACTTATTGAAGCATTCCACCGGTTAAACGATGCTCCGCAGTCTTCCTAGTATCCAAACCGAGCACTACATAGGGGAGCGGGGGGGTACTTGCGTGCCACGGGACAGCTAGAACCAATGCCGTGTAATTCGACAGTCAGGTGTGACGCTGTTTCCCACTCCTCTTTTATATTTCTAAGCCATGCAGTCTTGGTTTACTATGCAGGTAAACTTCCAGGCCTTCTCGAGGATTCACAGTTACTGATTGACGTGTGGATTCTCGCTCCTCCATATGCAGTTTTTATTTCGTGTGTTTTTGTTTCCCTTACGAAAATGTACCATAGTTTCTGGGAAAATGCTTTAGTTAATTATAGTCACAATGGTATTGTTTTAGATTGACTGAGGTATTTTGGTGGACGCTTTCTTTTCCATAGTGTTATTTTTTTTTTTTGAAAGGGCTTAGTTGGTTTTAAATCTCATTTTCTTACAGTAATGTCTTTCTGAGTGACACGATTCATTCCTTTACTAAAGGACGGTTGTTTTGAAACGTGTAAGTGATCAATAATATGAAGATATTAAAGGAGTAGTTCACTTTTTAAAAAACTTTTGTGGATAATTTACTCACCCTCATGTCATCCAAGATGTCCATGTCTTTCTTTCTTCGGTCGAAAAGAAAATAAGGTTTTTGATGAAAACATTCCAGGATTTTTCTCCATATAATGGACTTCAATGGGAACCAAATGATTCAAGGTCAAAAAGACAGTTTCAGTGCAAATTTTTCAAAGGGCTTTAAACGGCACCAGACGAAGAATAAGGGTCTTATCTAGTGAAACGAAAAAAAAGTTTAAGTTTTATAAGCTCAAATGGTCGCCTTGCTTTGTTCTGTGAGCGCGTTCGTGACTCTCCTGTTTGAATTCGTGTATCAAAATGAACGAATCTTTTCCAGTCAACTCGTTCATTTTGTTCGTTGAATGATCCAAATGACACGAAAAAAGATTTGTTCATTTTGATCAATGAGTTTGTCACAGGTGAGTCACGAACGCGCATCACAGAACAGATTAAGGCGACCATTTGAGCTTATAAAACTTAAACTTTGTTATTTTTTTTTTTTAAATGAGGGATTGTTTCGCTTGATAAGACCCTTATTCATCGTCTGGAATCTTTAAAGCCCTTTGAACAGTTTGCAGTTTGCACTGAAACTGTCTTTTTGACCTTGAACCGTTTGGTTCCCATTGAAGTCCATTATGTGGAGAAAAATCCTGGAATGTTTTCATCAAAAACCTTAATTTCTTTCCGACTGAAGAAAGAAAGACATGGACATCTTGGATGACATGGGGGTGAGTAAATTATCAGCAAAAGTTTTTTTTTTTTAAAGTGAACTACTCCTTTAAGGAATACCAAAACGCAGACGTCTTTATCAGGATGTTGGTTTTGTTTGGTGTGTGTTCTTCCATATATGTGCTTTAGTTTGCAATGGTGCTGAAGTTTAGATTTGAAGTCTAAATCGATGTGTTGTTTGTTTTATTTCCTGTCACAAAGTGCTCCCTGCATCTGCTGTTTGCTCATCGAGAGATCTAGATCAATGCTATGATTTCTTTGCATTTTAAATCTCGCTTTTCTTAAAATCTCAAAGTGTTGTTGTTTTTAAACCGGAGATTCCCATGCAAGGTGGCTGTTTTTATTCACATATCTCTTTATATGTATATGCGTTTTTCTTCCTTTAAACGAATGGAGTGCCTTTTTATTCTCTTTCGTCATGGACATTCTGACTCGATAGCATGACCTTTCGTGACCCCAGTGGACAGCCAGGCAAACTTCAGCGGCGACTCGTCCGTCATGTCAGTCCTGTGACTTACTGAGCTGCTTTTATTTTAGCCGTCACTAATGGATGTGTGTGTATATCTGTGCTTATTTATGAATCCAGTATGAAATGTACAGCATGAATTTTATTTCTGTCTATGAATTGTATTATTATTTTTGTGTGCACTTTCCAGGTACGGCAAATTGTAAGAGATTTGTTTTAAATGTCTCCTTGATCTGTACAGAGAAAATGCTTTGTTATACGTGAAGATTTATCATTAAAGTCCTGTTGAAAACTCTCAGTGATGTTTTTAAGTTGTTTTTTTTTAACTGAATGATAGTTTTCATTAATAATTTAGAAAAATATAATAACATTTTGTGTAATTTTACAACATAATTAGAATGAGACATTGCGAATCTTTACTCTGTCATTTAGTATTTTATGTATCACAGAGTCAAATCATTAGATTTTGTTTTCATTAATGAGTCCTATAGACCATTTCAAAAGAAACAACGCTGGTCCAGAAGCACTTCCTGTTTCAGTTTGTAACTGTTTTCTTTATTTCACATGTAAAGAAAACTTCTTAAATATGTTTGTTTAACTTTTTGATTCAATTTTAAATGTTCTGTTGGTTGTATTTTATCCCAGCTTTTATGTAGTGTTAAAAAACTGAAACAGGAAGTGCTTCTGGATCAGTGTTGTTTACATCTGCTGATGTTGGTTAATGTCCACGTACCATGCTGGGTAGTATGTATTATATAAATTCAAATAACACAAAAGTTGAAATGTTTTTTTTTTTAAGAAACATATTTTCGTATACTGTAGAATTTATTTTGTCAAGTGTGAGGATGCCTGTCCCTTTAAGAAACTCTCTGGAAGTGACCGTGTGCAGCGGCGGCGGCGTGATCTCGCGAGATCTACCCGCGAGAGTAAACAGTCGCCATTTCTCGAAAGTAAGAAAGAGCAGAAAGTGTGGCGGACAGTTCGTTCACATCGGCAGAGAAACCAACCCCTACCAACTCTTAAATTAAACACCGTATCTAAGCTCTCCGTTACCGGCTTTCTTCCCTGACTGCTGTACAATAGATGTGATATTTCGGCCGGAGTTTATGAGGGCGGTGAGTAAGTGAGTGGACGAGGCCTGACAGTACAAACACATGACTATATCCTGACTAGACTACAAACTCACTGTTGTTGACCACTCTCACAGGGGCACAGCTGCAGAAAAACAGCCCTCCCCTGAAAAATGATCATTGAAAACCTCGATGCCTTGAAGACATGGCTCTCGAAGACTCTTGAACCCATGTAAGTGATGCACTCTGCATTAAAATGAGCCTCGCACATTGATTGATGCTGTATTTATATTTAAATTTTCCTGAATGTCAGTGGGTTCAGTTTTATGCGACTTAAACTATAACTGACAAATGCATTGACTCAGAAACTCTCTTTTTGTATATTAGTTTTAAGCAGTTAATACAAGAATGTAGTGGTATTGCGTGAATCTGATTTTCTTAGTAGTTATCAGTTCCTAGCAGTTGAGTCTATTGGACTACAAATTTATTTAAATGTGCTGTAAAGATGTTGTAGGTTGTCATATCAAGGACAGAACTGCATTATACACTCTTTATGTCAGCTAAAGATGATTTAAGTGAAATCTCTAACTGAAGTATATGTATCTGTCCCACAGATGTGATGCTGACCCTTCTGCTCTGGCGAAATATGTGGTTGCTTTGGTGAAGAAAGACAAATCTGAGAAGGAGTTGAAAGCACTATGCATTGACCAGTTGGATGTATTCCTTCAGAAAGGTACAATCCAATATAATTTTTTGAAGATATAAGTGGCTTCTGCTAAAACCAGGGGAAGAACCCTAACTAGTTGGATCATCTCAAGCTGGTTGTTGTTAATAATTTTCTGAGGTTACTTTGGTTATTTGGCTGACAGCTGCTTCAATTCCTTGCCACATATTTCTTTGTTTAAATTGCTGCATTGTCAGAACCGAACTGTTGACGTTGTTAACATACGTTTGGTTTTGTTTTCAGAGACACAGATATTTGTGGATAAACTTTTTGAAGCTGTGAATGCAAAGAGTTACCTACCTCAACCAGAGCATCTGACTTCCACAAGCAGAACCGAACCTCACCAGCGCACTGAGAAAGATGATTCAAAGAGAGAGGAGGTAAAAAAAAATACAAAAAGTCCTTAAATGATGATACACTACCAGTCAAAAGTTTGGGGTCAGTAAGATTTGTTTTTAATTTTGAAAGAAATTCAGTAAGGATGCATCAAATTCCTCAAAAGTGACAGTGAAGTTCTGAACTTTCAAAGAATCCTGAAAAATCACGGTTTCCACAAAAATATGAAGCAGATGATAATCAGAAAGTGTTTCTTGAGCAGCAAATCATCATATTAGTATGATTTCTGAAGACTGGAGTAATGACATTTTAATATATTTTCAAATAGAAAGCAGTTATTAATGAGACTTCACAGTTTGACTGTATTTCTGATCAAATAGCAACTTTCAAAAACATAAAATGTCACCAACCCCAAACTTTTAAAGTTTTATTATGACATTTTCCCTTAAATGTCTGTTTTCTAATGTGTTTGATGGTTCTGATTATTTTTCGAGCAGCTCAGCCGAGATGAGGATCGAGAAAAGAAATTCACCCGGAGAATAAACCACAGTCCTCCGTCGAGCTCCAGGTACAGCCGAGACAGCAGGTGAGACTAACATTATAAAAATGTAACTTTCCCAAAATGCCTAATACACACACACATATTAACCCTCTGGGGTTGTTTGGCCCGAATGGACCCAAAGAATTTAAATAAAAAATTTTAAAAAATCACAGCTTCCTTGGAATGGTCCGAAATTTGGTGACTTTGTTGGTATTTGAACAACCCAAAAATTTGGTGACAGGATGTGAATAGTCTAAGTGGTTGTAAAAAAAATAGTCACACTTGGGGTGTTGGAAAATGAATGGGAAATTGGCAAAAATGTAAAAATACTGAGTGTTTTTGTGCATACTATCTACAAATCAGCCACGATCTTGAAAAAAGCACACAACAGTGAAGGGGTGAATCTATAAAACATCAAGAGTGCAAAATAGACACATCCAGACACACACAAACACACTTTTATGCACAAACAGACCAAAAAAATCAGATTAAACATGTGTTTTGCATTTTTAAAATGCTCAGTTTGTCCACCAGATGGCATCCATCTCATTTCAAAAATTGCTTTTATGAGGCCTAGGCTTGACTCTAAAATGAAATACAGCTTTTTAAAAAAAAAAAAATAATAATTTTTTAAAATATTTTTTCTATTATGTTCAATGGGGGGAAATTTTGTCATAATTATTGCGTTAATACTAATCATAAAAAAATTATAAATTTTCTCTAAACACCAAAAAAAGAAATGAAAAAATATTATAAAAAATGATTAAAAGAAAAAAAAAATCATGATTTTTTTTTTTAAATATGAATCCTGGCCTTTGGCCCTGGCCTCCTGGCCTGAACAGCCCGAGTGTGACTCTGAAACGAACAACCCCAGAGGGTTAAGCTGCCTTGTTTACTAACCTCATCTGTATTATCTGTTCTATTTTAAATTAATGTACAGGAGAATAGATGAGCGCAAGAAAGATGACCGCACCAGGAAACGAGAGTATGACCGTAACCCACCCAGAAGGGACTCTTACCGAGAACGCTACAACCGCAGAAGAGAACGCAGTCGCAGTTTCACTCGGAGTCGCAGTCGCAGCTGGAGTAAGGACCGCACTCGTGACCGAGACCGAGAAAGAGATCGGGACAGAGACCGGGACCGCAGCAGATCGCGAACTCGCTCACGGACTCGCACCAGGAGCAGAAGCAGAGGTGTGTGACGGCACTTTACTTTGGTGGTATAAGGGGTATACAGTCAATGACCCAGAACCAGATATAAAGAATGAAGACTCGGAGTCAGACTTATAAAAAATGAAAAAAGTTTTACTGAATAGAGTTTGCTGTTTCAAAATCAGCTTTCAAGGTTTAAGCAACGTCATTGCTTACACGTTGAATGATTCTCATTGGCTAAGAAATAGAAAAACAGTACTTTTCCACACATATACAGATAGACGAAGCATATCTACATCGATGATGCATCTGACACGCAGAGGAACATCATGACCTTCCAGGTCACAGATTTGGGTTGCTGGGCACCAGTATGTCCACAACAACAACTCAGTCAATCTCCAATAATGGCAGTGGTTCCTTAACCTGCAACCAAGAAGACTAACACTAAACTTTAGTCTAACTGGAGTAGACTTAAACTATTGGCTTCAATGACCCCTTTATGTTTTAACACTCAAACACAAACCAAATCCCTATTTCCCTATTATTTTCACTGTTATGGCATTCACATAGGACAAATAAGAGCTCCTATCAAGGCTGAAGAGAGCCTGAGCTGCTTATTATCAGTTAAGTATACCAAAACATAATGGTAAAACATTCACTCGTTTGGGATAAACAGATAACATTTGCTCCCCAGAAAGGAAATATACTAGAAAGAAAACATTTTAATACAACAATTAAAGTTAAATATAACAACACTCAATATAGCTTGACCATCTGTACAGAGAAGGATCATATGTGCTGGATATGTGTGTTCACGATGCCTTTAGGATTACCTTTCTTCTGATACCAGAGACACACACACACACACACACACACATATATATATATATATATATACCACACATATAATATATATATACCACACATATATATATACCACAAATATATATATATACCATATATATATATATATAAATGCATGCTGATGTAATTAAACAGATTCTTTTATATAGCCTATGTATGTGGATATATTAAGTGATAATGAATATACTTAATTACTGATTTTATAAAAGAAATACATGAACATTAAAAAGGATATATATATATATATATATTTATATTTATATATATAAGCTGAAGAGGCAAGGGATTTTGACCACCCCTTGCTTTAGTGGTGATATTTATTGTCATTTGAATTTGTATGTGTACACTTAACATGAAACTATTTTAAAAAGACTTATATTTTGTGACTCATTTTGATATAGACTGCGTGAATTATTTTTACTTTCTTTAACTAAAATTAATTCTAGTTTGTGTTAAGTAAAAATATTGGAAAAATGTTTTTAAAAGAAGATTCTTATGTTCACCAAGGATTCATTCATTAGATTAAAATACAGTAAAAAAATAACACATATATTGTGAAATATTACAATTTCTATTGGAATATATTTAAAATTGACTATTTTCCTGTGATGAAAAAGCGGAATTTTCAGCATCATTACTCCAGTCTTCAATGTCACATGATATGATCATTCTAATATGATAATTTTCTGCTCAAGAAACATCTCTTCTATAATTGTTGAAAACAGTTGTGCCGTTTCATATTTTTGTGAAAACTTTATCCAGGATTCCTTGCATAGAAATTATTTGAAATCGAAATTTTTGTAATATAATAAAGGTCAATTTTGATCAATTTAAAAGTTTTAAATATACTTTATAGAAATAAATATAAGTAATTAATATATAAATTAATTAATATGTAAATATATAAATTCTTTATAGAATTAAATATAAAGCTCTATAAAAGTATTCATTTATTGCTGAAAACTGTACAGTACTTGCATACGATTCTCTCACTACAGCACGATTAACAGTGTTTGCTTTTTTTGTGCTTTTTTTCATGCTCCTGTTGGATTCTCTTCTTGCCTTTCTAGAGCGAGATTCCGTAAAGGCAAAATACGACCACAGCCGTCCTGAACGTCAGGAGGGCCCGCCCGCCGATGGCTACACCGCCACACCTCTCACACCCGGGACCACCTCTGCTCATTTCCCAGTGCCCACCCTCAGTAGCACAATCACCGTCATCGCCCCCACACACCATGGGAACAACACCACTGAGAGCTGGTCAGAATTCCCACAGGACCTCACGCCGTTCAGCAGGGCCGGTCCACCGAGGAAACGCTGTCGTGACTATGATGGTATAGAATCTTTAACACCCTAAAATGAACAGCGTTCACAAACTGACCATCTTTCTTATCTCTGTAACGTCCTGATTTGCTTGTCTTGACAGAGAAAGGCTTCTGTATGCGAGGAGACATGTGTCCTTTCGATCATGGAAGTGATCCAGTGGTGGTGGAGGATGTTAATCTTCCCAGCATACTACCTTTCCAGCCTCCGCCTCTTCCGGGAGTGGATGGCCCGCCTCCTCCGGGTCTGCCGCCCCCTCACTCACTCCTGACTCCACCAGTGAACCTCAGACCACCTGTGCCTCCACCGGGCACCATGCCTCCCAGTCTACCACCTGTAGCAGGTGTGCACATTTTTTTCGGTAACACTATTCGAAGCCATTATGTAGGGCTGTGAAACGATTTATCGCGATTAATCGCATCCAAAATAAAAGTTTGTGTTTACATAATATATATGGGTGCGCTGTGTATAATTATTTTGTGTGTGTGTATATATATATATATATATATATATATATATACAAATACATGTATATATTTAATAAAAAAAATATTATTTATATATAAAATAATTATATTTTTATATAATATAAATTATTTTTAAATCTATACACGGTATATGCATGAAAATATTTCTGAAATAAATACAAGCATGTGTGTGTATTTATATATGTAAAATAATTATACACAGTGCACCTACATATATTATGTAAACACAAACTTTTATTTTGGATGTGATTAATCGTTTGACAGCCCTACCATTATGCACGGTTTAAGTAGTAAGTAATTTCAATGCATTCATTTGGCTTTCTAATGCATTGTATGATCTTATGAATAATTTCAACCACATTTATAATAATTTTCTATTCATTGTAGACCTTTTATAAAGTATATTTCATTAAAACACATGGCAAACAATTTCAGATGTAACAAGGAATCTGCAAATATTCTAATGCATTTCATCTTTGGTTACAATAATTTATGAAAATATATAATGTATTAATTTACATTATGGATACCTTTATAAGACACATATAGGCTTTAACTATGATACTAAAATATTTAACCTGATCTAGACATTTCACTGATTCTAGACTGATCTGATTTTTTTTTTTTTATTCTCTATATCAGTGTCACTGTTTCTGAACTCCCTTAAATGCCTTCATTGTATTCCTGAGTTTATTACTGGGAACGAACACATCACAATATTCATCATTTAAATAATTCCTGCTCAAAGCATCCGCAAATAAAGGGTAGAGGCCTGGTTGAGTTAGTCAGTAGTGTGTTGAAAGTCACTGTTATGATTCAACTGGTCCAACCGACCAATCAGAGCACATTGTGTTTTTTGGAATAAGGTGTTTCATAGAGACAGGAACTAAACAAAGCTTTACTGAAAGACTGAGAAGAGGTGCTGCAACAATATCAAATATGTGAAAAAAGTTGTTTTTTGAACATTTAAGCTTGTAAACCTATTCTAGTAGACTTCTTAATATGTCCCCTTTATTGTTGAATGTCTTTTATAAACGGTTCCTCTCTTTCAGGTCCTCCTCCTCCTCTTCCTGCCCTGCAGCCCTCTGGTATGGACGCCCCTCCGAACTCCATGACCAGCTCTGTGCCGACTATAGTCACGTCAGGGATCCGGCCTCCGATCACCCAGCCTCCTCCACCTCTGTTCACATCAGGTTAGTGCTCATAGATGTGTCATGTTTAATACAGTGATTGACTCTGAAGGTGTTTATGTAGACCGTCATATCTTGAGCCTGAACTTATATTAACTGACCCATAATGATTGTTATTGATCTGTAGACTCATTTGAGCCAGACGTGTATAATCCAGAAGCCCCAAGCATGACCTCGCGGCCCATGTACAGACACCGAGTCAACGCTCAGCGGCCCAATCTGATTGGTCTGACCATGGGTGAGGTGGATCTGCCCCACAGAGGTAACCGTGAGCACTGGCCTCTCTGCTTAACCCGCTCTTCATCAATGTAATAAAGCTCCTATTAGATTTTCTTCCCTCTTTATGTGTATGTGTTAATTCTTGCAGAGAAAATGTCAAACAACAACAGCACTCGGATCGTTTTAGAATCAGACTCCAGGAAGAGAGGAGCAGGACCGCATGATGGAGCGATTCTTGCTAAGAAACCCTGGTTTGACAAGTAAGTTGTTATAAACATTATCTACATAAACAATTAACGATTTAGCATAAAACTAAGTTTCAGAATGTAAATATCAGTCTATGACTGGTGCATTTATTTAATTAAATGTTCCAATATGTTCCTTTTAATTGCATATGTTGCTGGAAATGTGCAGTGTTCCCTATAAAAATAACTCTCTCTCCTAATTCTTGAGTCCAAATCTCAAGTTTATGCACCCAAATAAAGTAATCATGATTTTTTTTTGTTCAGTGTACATTTGTTGCATCTCTTCAGGCTTTTTGATCTGCATATATTTGTGTCCCTTTTGCTCCTCAGACCAAACTTCAACAAACCCAACCACCACGGCTTTCAAAGAAAAGTGCCCTACTCTGTAATAAACACCAAACTGGCCATCCGTCAGATTCCTCCTGAGCTCAACAACATCAGCAAACTTAATGAGCACTTCAGCAAGTTTGGAACCATAGTCAATCTCCAGGTACTGTAGCTCAAATAAGCCCTGAACAGTTGTGATGTGTTGATGTTACAGGCATATCTCCTCTTTTTCAGGTGGCGTATAATAATGACCCCGAGGGGGCGCTGATCCAGTTTGCCTCCCCTGAAGAAGCCAAGCGGGCCATGCAGAGCACAGAGGCGGTACTCAACAACCGCTTCATCAGAGTACACTGGCACAGAGAGGACACAGTGGAACACGTGCACACCACGCCACACCCGGTATGAAAACCTCCAGGAAACATACTATGGCTGTGTCCGAAATCTCCACTCAAACCACTACTCCCTAACCACTATGTAGGGGGTCGGGAGTAGAGCACTATATAGTGAGCTCACCAGCATAATAGAAACACCAAATTCGGACACTACTCTCGGCGCCTTTGATTATGTCATTGCCTCTGCCACGATCAGCGCAATGCATGATGGTATGTAGGGCTTGGGTTAGTGACCATCGGTTGTACACTACTTTGCAAAATGCATTCTGGGATATATTGAGTGGACTATATAGGGTATAATAATCATCACTATACATTCGGACAGCACTACAAAATGGCGAGCTCACTATGTGGTCCACTATATAGTGAATAGTGGGAGATTTTGAACACAGCCTATGACTTGGAATAATCAGGTGTAATTGAACTGCTAGAACTAGTGGTCGAGCAATTTCGGGGTTGACCCCGAATTTAACCACATTTAACCACAATTTGATTAAAAGATACTAACATTGATTTATCACAGATTGATTTTTGTAGCACACACGCATGTATACATAAATACTATAACATAAACACACATACAGTGCCAGTCAAAAGTTTAAAACATTAAAGGAGTAGTTCACTTTTTAAAAAACTTTTGCTGATAATTTACTCACCCCCATGTCATCCAAGATGTCCACGTCTTTCTTTCTTTAGTCGAAAAGAAATTAAGATTTTTGATGAAAACATTCCAGGATTTTCTTCTTATAATGGACTTCAATGGGAACCAAACGGTTCAAGGTCCAAAAGACACTTTCAGTGCAAACTGCAAATTGTTCAAAGGACTTTAAATGATTCCAGACGGTGAATAAAGGTCTTATCAAGCGAAACGATCGCTCATTTAAAAAATAAATAACAAAGTTTAAGTTTTATAAGCTCAAATGCTCGCCTTGCTCTTTTCTGTGATGCACGTTCGTGACTCTCCTGTTCGAACTCGTTCATCAAAATGAACAAATCTTTTTCTGAATGATGTGTTCGTTGAAAAAACCAAATGACTCAGAAAAAGATTCGTTATTCGTAAACACTATAACGAACATTTCACTTAGTAATTGTGCTTGGCTATATATTAATGGGCCATTGATTACAACCAATGCTGCATGCAATAATATCTCTTTCCACAACACACACAAAAAAAACTTATACTGTTTGCAGTACACATGCCTTTGCTTTTTACGGCAAATTCTTACAATATTGTCACATGATCTTAATGTGTTCATGTAAAAACACTCAGCAGTGATGTTTTCAATAGCAGGTTAGATGGTTCCAGATGCAAAATCAAATGATAGAAGCCATATTTGTTGTTTGTAGAGCGTACAACAGTCTCCCCAGGAGCCTGCAGGGACCACACTGAAACAGTCAGTGAAAGACCGGCTCGGACCCGTACCCACAGCTCAGCCTGAGCCCTCACAGGGTCCCAACGTCTCTCCGCAGGTGATTGTGTTTCTGTTCATGTGGATTTGTCAGGCTTTAATGTTGTTGGATTCGCTTTGTCTTCCATGTTGTCTCAGATCTCAGCATGTCTGTTTTTCCGTTCTCGTCAGAATACAACCAAAGCTTCAGTGAAGGAGCGCCTGGGCTTCGCTAAACCAGCTGGCCTCGGAGGAAAGGTTTGTTTTCGTCTAGTTTTGCATAGCCAGGGTTGTGTAGAACACATGTTTGTGTAAAATATGTTGTGACTATGTTCGTTTCAAATTGTGAACCACTGGCTTCCTTTGAGAAAATTGTTTTTATGTAATGTAAAGCTTTTATTTTAATTTCGTTACAGGTCTTTTCCACATCGACTGGCCTGACTAAGACTGTTTATAACCCTGCTGCACTGAAAGCTGGCCAGAAGGGGGTGCCATTTGGGACTAGGGTCAGCCCTGAAGATGCCCTGAAAAGAAAACAGGTTTGTGTTATTGTGCTGGAAAATGCAATTTGTTAGTAACTTGATTTTTTTTTATGCTTGTTTTGGCAAAGTTTGTGAACTCTGGTTCTGTTGTTGTCCACCAGGAGGCGCTGAAGCTTCAGCAGGATGTCAGAAAAAAGAAACAGGAGATTTTGGAGAAGCACATTCAGACTCAGAAGGTGCGTCATTAATTGTTGCCCTTTTGTCTTTTTGTGAATGTTATATTAATTAGTGACAGCAACCAATTTTTTATTTTCTTTTCTGAGTAGAACAGCTCTTTTTTAATGATGTTGATAAGGTTAAAAAGTAAACTACCATTCAAAGTTTGAGGTCAGGAAAATTTTTATTTATTTTTTTTTAATTTTTTTTTCAGCACTTACACATTAAATTGATCAAAATTGAACTTTTTATTCATCAGAGAGTCATGGTTTCCACAAAAAAGGAAACTGTTTTCGTTTCAACGTTGATAATAAGAAATCAGAATATTAAAATGATTTCTGAAGGTTCTTGTGACACTGAAGACTGGTGATTTGCCAGCTCAGAAATACATTTAATTTTAAAATATATTCAAATAGAAAAGTTAACCCTTACCCTAAATGGCAATATTTCACAATATTACTGTTTATACTCTGTTTTTGATACGTTCAGACTGCAGGCAAATACGGCGAAAAACATTTTTTCGCTCATGTGATTCAGATATGTTTTTCTCATGACAGTGTGAACAGCACAAACCACATCTGATCTTTTCAATTCTGATTTATGGCACTTGCATATGTGGTCCTAAATCCAATACAGGTTGGATGTCTTGCAATGCAAACTGTCGCATCGGAATTCATTTGACTTTTACGTCACTCTAGAACAACATTCGTCCTCATGGGGGTCACCTCATGATATTTACATACCTGAAAAGGTCAAGAATTTTTTTGGCTGGGGTTTGGCATTAACAACTTTGACTTGTGTGTGACATATTCAGCTGCTGATATCTAAGCTAGAGAAGAACAAGTCCATGAAGGTGGAGGACAAAGCTCTGATCATGCAGACCCTCACCACCCTCACCAACAGCATCACCAAACTCCAGGAGGAGATAAAAGGACTGTCCAGTGCTCACGTCCTCAAGACCACCGTCAAGAGCAAAGCCCAGGTACATACACACACTCTAACAAAACAATCAAGACTTGAATTGTCCTGCATATGTATATCCTGATGCATATCCGTTTGCAGGCCCAGAAGGAGCTCCTGGACACAGAGTTGGACCTTTATAAGAAAATACAGGCAGGAGAGGATACTGCCGAACTCAAGATCAAATACACTCAGCTGCAGTTAGAGGTATTTCACAAGGATCATGTTCTTCACCTCACTTTTTGATTTATTCCTTGCTAAAATGTATATATTTTTCCAAGACAATATTAAATATATATCTTGATTCTTTTGCATTTGCTCTCAAAACATTTAAAAACGTATTACTTTTTTGCTCCTAATGAAAAAAAGACATGGTCTGGATAGAAGAGCGAATGTTACATAGAACTAGGGCTGTCAAACGATTAATCACATCCAAAATAAAAGTTTGTGTTTACATAATATATGTGGTAAATGAACATATGTAATATGTACATAATAATATGTAAACATATGTAATAAATATACCCACATATATTATGTAAACACAAACTTTTATTTTGGATGCGATTAATCGTTTGACAGCCCTAGTTACATATAGGGCTATATTTATATAGCCCTATATGTAACTATATATATGTAAAAAAAAAAATATATATATATATATATATTATATATGTAAAATATACATGTTATATAATATATATGTTATATATATGTAAAATATATATTACATATATATAAATACACACACATGCTTGTATATATTTAAGAAATATTTTCATGTGTATAGATTTATATATAATTTATATTATATGTAAATATAAATATTTTATGTATAAATATTTTTTTTCTTAAATATACATGCATGTGTGTGTATTTATATAAATAAAATAATTATACACAGTGCACTCATATATATTATGTAAACACAAACTTTTATTTTGGAAACTTTTATTTTGGAGTCCTACATAGAACATAATACTTTACTGCAAAATCAACATGGTTAAAAATTAATCTAGACTTACTACCACTTACTACTTTTTTACTAAATGTAGATTAAATGAACAATTAAAGTCATATTTACTTGAAGGCGTCACTGTACCAAATGTACCAAAAAGTGCAATCTTTCTACAAAAAGTGGTGGTTGTTGTAATACCAAAGCAAATCTTTAATGAACAAAGAAACCACTGAAGAGCAAAGAACCACATCACACATTACATAGAACAAGTAGCAGGTTTATTACATTGCAAGATTTAATTCACACATCTATTTTGACTTGTAGTATCTGAATTTTTTTAGTCTCATTGCAATGGTTATGGTTATCACTGCATTTTTCAAATTCAGTTTCACATTTATACATGGATGTCAATCCATAAACTTTGCAGTGTGTTAGCTAGTAGCTTGAGAAATAAAAATGTATTCAAATTGTGATTGGGTTGTAAACAAAACTAGTAAAGAAAACTCCCTGGTTTTGGTTTATTTCTTACTCATTCTCAGACCGTCCACCAGGTGGCACTACAGTGCTACTTAAACTCTACAAGCTTGTATTAGATCTTTTCTTTATATTCAGGCGGCCAAAAGGGGGCTTTTGACCTCAGGACGTGGGAGGGGGGCCCACTCCAGGGGTCGGGGGTCCATGAGGAGCCGCGGCCGAGGGATTCGAGGGCGCGGGAGAGGAGCTCCAAATCACGCTGTGGTGGATCATCGACCCAAAGCTTTAGAGATCAGCGGTTTCACTGAGGCAGATCGAGTCGACCTGCTGCCGCACTTCGCAGTGAGTATCTTTAAAGGGTGTATTACATCAACACTGCTTATGAGAGACGTCTTTGACTCAAACACTTTTCCCACTAACCTCCAGCAATATGGGGAGATTGAAGATTGCCAGATGGAGGATTCTAGTCTTAGTGCCATCATTACGTACAAAAGCCGTGCAGAGGCTGAACAGGTACTAACATATTCACATATGTGCGAATACATGTACGCCTTCATGTGGACTCTAAACTTCAACTCTGTTCCTCAGGCGGCCATCCACGGTATACGGTTAAATAATCAGGAGCTGCGTTTGGCCTGGCACAAGCCCCCGGCTTCCCTCAACACAACAGACCTGGATGAGGCTGAACCTGAGGATGAGGAGGTACGCCCTTCATCACTGTTCACTTGAAGTCTATTTGGTCACTCTGTTTTGTAGCTGTTTGTATTTCTTTTATTAGGAAAGTAATTCAACTGTATTTATTACGAGTTACACGCATGAAATTAAGCAGAATTGATGGACACTACTGCTCAAAAGTTTGGAGTCAGTAAGATTTTTTTTTTAAATGTAATAGTTGTATTCATCATGGATGCATTTAATTTAGCATAAAAGACATTTACAATGTTACAGACATTTCAAATAAACAGCATATATCAGTTTCTACAAAGTATGAAGCAGCACAACTATTTTCAACATTGGTAATGATAATAATAATCATCATAAATGTGTCTTGAGTATCAAATCAGCATTTTAGAATGCTTTCTGAAGGATCATGTGACACTTTTCTTTTCTTGAAGGATCATGTGACACTTTTACTCAAATTTTCAGCATCAGTACTCCAGTTTTCAATTACCTGTATAAAAATGCTATAAAAATATTTCACAATATAACTTTTTTCCCCCCAATGTTTTTGATCAAATGAATCCAAGCATAAGAGACTTCTTTCAAAAGCATGAATAACTTTTCAACCCCAAACTTTTGAACGGTTGTTTATATGTCAAAAAGTACATACTGAAAGGTTTTTATCTCAATTTTGTTGTTGTTATCAGTCATAACCAAAATATCAGATTATGTATTACAAATGCAATCACCAGTGCATGTACAGCTTTATCATAGATAACTATTTTTTTAATAAAAAACTCTAAATTCTAATTGGATGAGCCACATTTACAACTGTTACATAGGGCCTGTTTAGATCTGGTTACTTTATGGGTTTTTACTAGAGCTGTCAAATGATTAATCGCACATCCAAAATAAAAGTTTGTGTTTACATAATATAGGTTGGTACTGTGTATAATTATTTTATATATATAAATACACACACATGCATGTATATTTAAGAAAAAAAAATTATTTATATATAAAATATTTATTTATTTATAATATAATCTATTTATGTAAATCTATATACATGAAAATGTTTGTTAAATATATACAAGCATGTATGTATTTATATATATTAAATAATTATACACAGTGCACCAACATATATTATGTAAACACAAACTTTTATTTTGGATGCGATTAATCATTTGACAGCCCTAGTTTTTACTGATTGGATAGCTTGATTTGTTAAAACCGTTCCATTCACACTTGGCCGCATAACTAATATAAATCCAAACTTCATTTTCCGCGCCATATGCAAATTTTAGTACACGTCAACGAAAGCAACAGATATGAGCTGCATTTTATTTATCATCAGCTAATTTCAAGATCAAAGAGCGCAATAGGAGAGAGAGCGGCATCAGCACTGGTAAGATCATCTAGTCTCACTACTTTTAACGAAGATGATTGTGTGTTGAGCGTCTCCGACTTCATTTGCGGCAGTTTGTGCGTTGGCTTGGTGAAGAGATGCTCAGCTACTCATCTGCACTGATGCATGTTACAGCAGCGCTGTCATATCTGGCTATCACATGTCATATAGCCTAAAAACACGTTTATTTTTGTAACATTTTTGGGGGGAGTAAAATTTACAAATGTGGTTTCAACAACCAGATGCATTTACACTCGTCGAGTTTCGTCTGGAATGCATCTCTAAAGTGGTTCGGAGGGCATTTACACCTGGTCTTCTCGCGATCTGATAGCTATCCGATCAGAGAAAACGCATGAAGTGACCAGGTGTAAAAAGGCCCTAAATAGCCAATACATGTCATGCACAACTGTGACCACACAACATTAGAATTATTTTCTATTGTGTAAAGTTGTAATGCTTTTTATCAACTGTAAACGCCTTTGTATTGCCTACAACTTGCTTTAATAAAAACAGGACACGTGCCACTGTATATTTTTGTATTACTCCTTGATTCATCGTTGTTACTGAGTGAAAATAACACTTCTGATTACATAGAACTCGCATATAGAGGGTATGTACTAGCGCTGTCAAACGATTAATCGCGTCCAAAATAAAAGTTTGTGTTTACATAAAATATGTGGGTGCACTGTGTATAATTATTTTATATTAGGGCTGTCAAATGATTAATCGCATCCAAAATAAAAGTTTGTGTTTACATAATATATTTGGTTGCACTGTGTATAATTATTTTATATATATAAAATACAAACACATGCTTGTATATATTTAAGAAATATTTTCATGTATATACTGTATATAGATTTATATATAATTTATATTATATATACATATAAATATTTTACATGTAAATATTTTTTTTCTTAAATATACATGCATATGTGTGTATTTATATATACACAAAATTATTATAGACAGTAAACACACATATATTATGTAAACACAAACTTTTATTTTGGATGCGATTAATCGCGATTAATCGTTTAACAGCCCTAATAAATACACACACATGCTTGTATATATTTAAGAAATATTTTCATGTATATACTGTATATATATATATATATATATATATATATATATGTATAATATAAATATTTTATATATAAATAATGTTTTTTTCCCCGTAAATATACATGCATGTGTGTGTATTTAAATAAATACAAAATAATTATACACAGTGCACCTAACACAAACTTTAATTTTGGATGCGATTAATCGCGATTAATCGTTTGACAGCCCTAGTATGTACCCATGATGTAAGCACATCTGTATCGTCACATGGTATATAACGTCACTTAGACCAGCAATTTGTGACTGACCACCTGAATTGAGCATGCATTTGGTTCTGAGTGTGTTTTCTGATTGGTTCCAGTTCCCAGAGGATTCGCTCGTGGACGATTCCCTGCTGCAGGACGATGATGAAGAGGAAGACGATAACGAGTCGCGCTCATGGCGCAGATGAAGATGAAGTCTTCTGTCCAGTCCTGCTGCAGTGCACCACTCTTGAGTTCTGTTTTTGAAATGGTTGTTTTTAAAATTATAATTTACATTTCATTGGCTTTTTTTATTTGACTTATCAAACCCGAGCAGCACATGCAGATCATCCGTCAAAAGGCTGTGAATTTGAATAACCGAGTTGTGAAATTTCATGAGTAATTCGTTTTTTCACCCTCATCGATTGTTTTGTATCGTGTCGACATTGACTAACTTCTGCTCTTATTTTTGTTTTTTTATGGTCAGTATGTTGACCCATATTTCTTTTTGAACACTTCTGAAAATGTTACAGTTTGAAAGTAATAATGGAGAATGTTTCGATTTCAAAGACCACAGTAGAGCATTTTTTTTTTTTGAAGCTTTGTTATGAAATATGTTGTACGCTTTCCTTAGTATAATCAGCCTGATGAGGATGTAGCTTTTGTGTACATATTTTATGTATGGATTTTAATGGTTTGAATGAATTCTTTTGCTTCTGAATTCATCACCTGAGTTTAATTTTGAAATGTAAAAAAAAAAAAATAAAGAACTGAAATGGTCTAGAAAAAATAACAGCTGTAAAAAAAAAAGAGAAAAAAATATTGAGAGCTCTGCTGCAAAAGCAGCATTGAGAACAAAAAAAAAATCTGAACAGCTGAATAAAGACCATTTCAACCCCCCCACCCCCAAATCTTCACAAAAAGAGCAAATTTCCTAAATTCATCATCGTGCACTACAGTACCAGCAAAGTAAGGTAAGCAAAATGATTTGATAAAGTCTTTATTATTTGTTGACTAACTGTGCATTTCTGCCCATTAGGCCATGTGTGATGATATAGCAATACAATTAATACTGGTATGAATGAAGGTTGCATGACACCGGATCACCGAAACATAACATATCGGTATGGATTTTGTTGCTTTCTTGATGGCCTCTCTAGTTTTTGGACATTTCTTTGTCAACTTATGATAAAACTGCCTACCTATTTTCCCACAGGGACACTAAAGCCTGTTTTTACAATATTTGTTGACCCTCGATGCCATCGCACCATCTTGGTTACTTGTATCCGGCGCCCCCTACAACCTCCGAGCATCACATTTGCATAGTGGAGAACGAATTACCCAATCAGAGCTGTGGCAGTCGGTGATGTGGATCTCCCACCTTGGTGCCCGTCATGGAAACTCGGCTAATTGTGAAGAATTGGATTTGGACTTGGAGTGTGCCGTGAAGCTCAGCGTCACCCCCACCAACTAAACCTCGGCCCGGCCCAGCAAGGGGGCCCTTAAGTGGACGCGATCCCCCTCCTACACGACCTCATGTGGAAATCTTCTCCCAGTCCCCCCTCCGTCTGCGGCCTGGACCTGATCTCACCATCGCATGGACCTAAAGTGAGTGTGTGTGTGTGTGTGTGTGTCCCATTCCTCCCCTAGTTAAAAGTTGACATTTGACCTCTATACCAGTGTAATATAACATTTTAATAAGCTTTGTTGGGTCAGTTAGTGTGTCGTTACCATGGAGATTTTCACGGTGTGAGGGATGTAAATCGCGATTCTTAAATAGAGCTATTTAATCTGAGGGACTCCCGCAGCCCGACTACTCTGTAATGAAGTGATGTATTTGTTAAACTGGGACTCATCGTGAGCTGTGAGTCCGTGAGGCGAATGTGTTTCCGGCGGGATAAACCACGTAATGTGTTTACCACAGAAAACGTGGGCTAACGAGTTTAGCGCGTGTCGGAGAGCTTCAGCTAACGCGTTTACATTGGCGACGTCATTTGTAAAGACTCTTTAATCTGTAATTTGTGTCAGTAAGATAAATGGGTTTATTTCTTAACCGGTGAAGCGAATGATGTGTTAGAATTGAAAATAAGGTGGGAAGTTGGCGCCGAGACCTATATTGTTAGTCTCGTTCTTGCATATTTAGGTCATTAAAGGGATAGTTCACCCAAAAATGAAAAGTTGTTGTTCCAAACCTGTGTACATCACTAAAGATATAATGAGTGTTGGTATATTTTAAAGAACAGTTGACCGTATTCATTGACTTCCGTAAAAGAAACTCATGCAGGTTTGGAACAACTTGAGGGTGAGTAACTTAAGTGATGTATTTCATTTTTGGGTGAACTATCCCTTTAATGTATGCAAAATCATAACTTGTCCTGTTTATGTGAATTTACATATAACCCACATTCAGTTCTGAAGTCTCATTTATTGGTTTGTTTCATTAAAATGTGCTCGTCTTTATGGTCCGCGCTGGGTGACGGTGGCCAACCTCTCTCGTACCCTCGTGCTAGCGCTGAGAAAAAGTCTTTAATATTTTATGTGATCACGAGCCTCTATAAGCAAATTTCAGTCCCCAGCAAGTTCAGCCAAAACATGATTAATTTAGTGTTTATCCCCGACATCCTTTAAGAAAAACAAAACCCCCTCGGCCAGACGTGCAGAGCTCAGTTTGAGACTAAATCTCGATCTCTACATCATAATACAGGCCTGAGGAGAAATCCATGTGGCCGCGTTTTCTTGTTTGGATATCTGAGAAGCAGGAAGACTGGGTTTCATGCCACTGGGCGGCAGTCGGTATAGACCAAACAAATGCCACTGCTTGCAAGAATGCATAATTTATTTTTTTCTTTTGGTAAAATGATCCAGTAAAGCAAGATGAAGGGTAGTCAGTAGTACTAGCTGCCATATGCAACAATGACATCACTGATTGGACAAATTTAAAATGCTTTTATGTAAACCAACCAGTATAACGGACAATACAAAGTATACTTAAACCTTTAAAGGGTTACTTGTAGGGCTCTGAAAACGATTAATCGTGATTAATCGCATCCAAAATAAAAGTTTGTGTTTACATAATATATGTGGGTGCACTGTGTATAATTATTATATATGTATATAAATACACACACATGCTTGTATATATTTAAGAAATAATTTCATGTATATTCTGTATATAGATGTATGTATAATTTATATTATATATAAATATAAATATTTTATATATAAATAATATTTTTTACTTAAATATACAATACATGCATGTGTTTTTTTTTTATATATATATATATATATATATATATACAAAATAATTACACAGTGCCCCCACATATATTATGTAAACACAAACTTTTATTTTGAATGCGATTAATCGTTTTGACAGCCCTAGTTACTTTGTTCCAAATTCACAAGACTTTTGTTCTTTTAAGCACAAAAGAAGATTTTTTTTATATTGAGGGTGAGTAAATAATATCAATTTTCTTTTTGGGGTGAACTAACCTTTTAAGTCCTTACAAAACAGTTGCAATGTTCTTTGTGTTAATTTTGGACTTTGAGCATTAAAACATTCTACCAGCAATGCAATTTAAATGCAAATTTCTACCAGCAATTCCGGTCTCCTGCATTTGCGTGCGTATAGTAGAGCATCAGTTTTTGACTCCAAGGCCCCCGTATGACCAAGACAATATTCAGAGGCCCTCCTATATAAGTTAGCATGTGCTTCTGTTGTATTAAAAAAACAAAACAATTTCACATTGTGCATTCTTATTTTTAGCATTTAATTAAGATCATTACAACTAAAATTAAATATTTAAAGTAAATTATTCAAATGGAGTTGAGGCGTTTGCTGAGGCCCCCTAGTGGTTTACGATGAATTAATTGCAATTTATTTTACAGAAGTGTAAGGAATATCAACACAGCGCTGGTAATGACAGATTACCGTAGTTGTGTTTTGCGCTTGCTTGTCTTTTTTTTTGTGCCCGTCTCTCTCTGGGTGAGTTGTCAAGAGTCTCTCCATCTGTCTCACTCTGTGGCGTCGGTAAAGGTGCTGACAGAAGCTTTGGCTGTTTGAACTTTACAGTGGCCTTGTCATGCAGACAACTGCCCTCAGCTGAACCACAAATCCCAGATTCCCCAGCAACATGGCAAAATTAGCTCCATAAATCAGAGGGGCTTCTGGGAATAGGCCCTGTGTTGCCAGGGGCAATGGATCATCCCAGATACTGGTGTCAGGGGTGCGTGAGTCTCTGCCACAGGACACGAGACCGCAGGCAGATCTAGCCGTCGCCTGTGTTAAAAATACTCCAGTGAAGTCCAAGAGATGTCTGTCAGTGTAAATATTCTCACATGCGTTCGTGCAAAACCCCTTTTTTTATACATGTCATTTTTATTATAACTTATTAAATCCGTTCAGTAGAGTAGATTTTGAACTGTTGTCATATGGCTGCATTTGCAGTAGAAGACACTTTTTTTTTCCCAGACACTCTTAGAAAAAAGGGTTCTATATATGTAGCATAGGGTTCTTTACTCAACTCCAAAGGATATTTAATGCTAAAAAAGGTTCTATAATGAGAAGAAAGAACGCTTTTGACACAAAGATTCTTTAAAGGCTATTATTTGTTTATATGACATTATTCTGCAACATTTTGTTGTATGTAATCAAATTATTGTTTATTAAACTGTTGTAGTAACTTAATTTCACATTTTTATTATGCTGATTTTGGAGGATAAAAACTGAAATGGCACTCTTCGTCTGATATTAATTACATTTTTTAACCCACATATCTTGAATTTTGTGATCATTCACATGCATTGTATTTTAGGGGTTCCAAGTATGTAGCGCTTTAGAACCTTTTAAGGTTCTATATAGAACCTTTTCTTCTAAGAGTGTAGTTCTTTGATCTCTGAATGGCAGTGTGCTGCAAATATGCAGTTGTGTGCAAAAGTTTACATGCCCTTGCAGAATCTGCAAAATGTTAATATTTTTTTACAAAATAAGAGGCACCATAAAAATTGCATGTATGTACTGTCCTATAAAAGGCATTTCACATCACAAATATTTACATAGTCCATAAGATAAAATAACTAAATTGATAAAATGGCCAGTTTAAAAAGTTTACTTACCCTTGAGTTGTAAAGTGTTTTGTCACTTGGATGATCCTCTACTTGTGTGTGTGTGTGGTTCATGAGTCCTTTGTTCATCCTGCCCACTGTTCTTCAGAAATCCATGACCAGAGTAAACATTTAACTTATTTTGCCTTCTGGGAAATGTGTAAATCTTCTGTAGCTTCTGAAGAGCTGTTCTAAATGAAAAAACTAAATAAGAAAAAATGTGTTCAATCTTGTTCAAAGTTTTCACACCCGGTGTCCTTGTGGAGCATCAGTGAATGTTTGCAGCTTGTATATGTAAACATCTGTTATGTGAAATACCTTATTCAGGACAGTACTAAATAAGAAATGACATTACAGTTTTATTAGGCCTCTTATTTTGTGAAAATTAACTTTATGGGGATTCAACAAGAGTGTAATACAAAACATTCTGGCTAAAGCTCCATAATATATGAGTTACATGTTTTCCTGCTCATTGCACAATACTCTGTGAGACAATTCATCATTATTTCATCTTATTACATTGTAATTATTATGTAATAACATCAAACCTTTTGAACTAAACCTTTGCAGTTGATTTAGCTATTTTGCTGCTTTTATCCAATAAATATATATAAATACACAGACACACCAATATATATAAATCCACACACACACACACACACACACACACACACACACATATATATATATACTATATATATATATATATATATATATATATATATATACATACATACATACATATATATAACTTTATTTTACTTAATTAATACTTTTATATATATATATATATATATATATATATATACACACATACATACATACATACATATATATAACTTTATTTTACTTAATTAATACATTTATATATATATATATATATATATATACACACACATACATACATACACACATATATATATACACACATACATACATACACACATATATATATATACACACACACACACATATATGTATATAAATATGCATGCATACACACACATACTGTATATAAATACTTTGTTGATTATCCCTACAGTATAAGTGTACTTCACTCCAAGACCGTCTTGTGTGTTGTGCAGTTAATGTAAACCCAATGATGTATTGACATTCTGATTTGCACAGATGTGACAGGCTGTAACGAAGGTTAAAGATGTCAATTTAATTATGGGTCAAAGGTCACATTACATTACAAACACGTTCTGGAGCCAAGATGACAGATTAGAATGAGCTCATCTCATTTAGGTTCCATAAATGGAAGATAAAGAATATGGAGTGATGTTGGTGAAATTCATATATTTTTAGATTATTTTTAATTTGATCCTGAAAGTTAAACCGATGTGACTCGAATCCTCTCTCAAGAACTTTTCTTAAAGCAATTCAATAATTATCCTGGTTATTGCTGCAAGTTTTCAATCACTTGCTTTGATTCCTACGCCTGGTTTTGTCTGGATGCTATCTGCAAAAATAATTGGCCTCTGTTAAAGATCTCTGACCTTCTGTTGTTATAACGGTCAGTACGGCGCAGTTCAAAGGATCAATCCTGCTGCACTTCGCTGTTTTAAACTCCGAGTGGAAATAAAGAGACTGCATCAGGACCCCAGGGGCTATTCAACATCCCCCTCCACCCCCCAAACACTGCTATCTGTAAATTAGCTGACTTTGTGACCCTGCCTGTAATTGCATTAGTTTATCAATGTAGCACACAATTTATTATCTGGAGCAATAACAGCACACAGGACTGGTCTCAGTATACTCACCTCACACAGTAATTAGAGAGGAAGGGTTTCAGAAGACATGCTCTAATGCTTGTGTTAGAGTGTGTTGGCATGAGCACATGGATACACACCAGATCTTTATTCACATCTATCAGCCAGGTGCCAATTATACAAATATTCGATCATCGAAGGTATGTGTTAAAGCCAGGTTCACACAACGATTTTGGCCATCTGAGGCCCTGTTTACATCTGGTATTAAGATCGGTTCACAAGTGGACGACTCTAAATACAGGTTTTGAGTGTGTTCAATTTCCACCACGCGCAACTAAACGTAAACCAGTCCTAACCCTGCATAGTTAATATTACTCTGTATAATTACTCTATAACAGGACATCTTGAAATAATGGGTAACCTCACAAATCTTTAAACCTAAAACTGTATTCTGGACAAATGTGGGCAAAATAGTTTTGATTTATTTTTAAAAAAATACTTCCCTTGATCTGAGCGGTACAAGACTTGGCTACTTTTCCTAAGTTTGCCTCCTGAACACACACAAATTTTTTTTGACTCAATTCTACAATGTTAAGTGGGTGAAAAAAACTCCTCCTTAATCTTGTATTTGGGTCAAAAATGGGCACCAATAGAAATGAATGGGAAAAACTCTAATTTAGAGCATTCTAAAATAAGACACCAGGTGACAGCAAAGTCACTTCATCTTTAGGATTTAACTCTAAGAACTTATTGGAATGATATTTTAATGTAGTTAAAAAAAATAAAATAAAACATAAAAATAAGCACAATTTACATAGAAAATATGGTACTTTTTGAAGTAAATAAATTCCAAAATACCCCCAAAATGAAAAAAACCCCACCATTAATGGATAGACAAAACTTTATCGAAGATAGTGATATAACATTTAAAATAAATAAAAAATAGGATCACGCCTGAGTCCTCTGTGCCCACATTTGTCCACAATTACAGGATTAAGGGCTATAAAGTGAATACGGTTTGAGGGCTACGAAAAACAACCCAGGTTAACCAGTATTTCGGACAACCAAAAAAATGTTGCGAGTCACATTGACCCGGAACATAATATAAGGTCTAACATGGGCAAATACCACACACATTTTCTTCTGAAAAGATAAATCGGTTTGTTTGTGTTCATAATTATTAGTAACATACGTTAGAAATGTAGCATGGTCAACATAGTTTTTCCCTGAATAACAGAGTTCCTACATTTTATTTTTACTTCATTGTAATAAAAAAAGAAACAACACTCTTTGATGGAGATCATATTAATTTTAAGGTTATAAAAACATTTTTTTTTCATGGTTTGTAATCACTAGTTCAGATAACATAATATTTTGAGTTTCTAATGATCAAATCAATCTCCTTCATTGTATTAACTCAATTTTTACATTTCAATTAACTTAAAATTTTAAGGCAACCAGGTTACTTCATTTTTTTAAGTTAAACTAACAATATTTTTTACAGTGTGGAGACAATATACTGTATATCTGGCAGATTATTGCATAATCTAATTTTAGTAATCAAATTATTGGCAATCAAGACCATATACAAAATACAAGCCTTTTTCATTTTTTATTCCGTAAAACCCACCAACTTCAAAATTCCAGTCTAGTCCTTTCTATTCTAAGATTATAATGAACTAAACCAAAATAATAGAAACTGAATCAATTCCAACCAAACTCAGTGGTTATAACATGTCGGATTCTGTTAAGAATCAAATCGTTATCAGATGAAATATTTAGTCAAAAGTTCTTGCAAAAGCATTAAAATACATATATAGTCTTTAATTTATTCTCTGCTGGCGTAATGTGAAACCTGATACAAATTAACTCAGTCCCTGTATACCATGTATTTATGATATCCATCTCAGATGCTTCATCATGACTTTCTGATCATGAATGGACTGACCTTTATCACTCTTTGTGAATGATCATGATTTCTTTGACTGCTCACGGGTGCATATTTACTCATCTGTTCAGATCCGCCGCATGGAGATTCAATCTTTTCGTCTCCTGTCCCTGTTATGCGCACCTTCAAGCTGTTTAATTAAAGCATGTATTATTAATCCGACTATATTGGAGTCGTTTTTCCCGTGCCTGCGCAGATATGACTGCTACATTACGGGTAAATTGTTTTGCAGTAATTCCCATTTAATGTTTCTCTCATAATCAGTGGCTTTAGTGGAGCAAGAGGAGAGCCAGGACAGGGGAGGCCGTCACCGTTTGATGCGCCAATCACATATTTGGGGCCTGTAATTAGGTCTGTTTTACAAGTCAAATGCAGCGCCAATGACAGTCGCAAAATATGAGCTTAATAAAAAGTGCCAGCTGAGACGATGCTTCCCCCGTCCTCGTCTTTTTCTCTGTCTCTCGCGCTCAGAAATATCAGTGTAAAGTCAGCTCAAGGCCAGTAATGATTCTTTCTGACTTCACAGTTGTTCATTCTAATATACGGCCGACCATATCTCGCAGATATTAGGATTATCAGACCTCAACGCTCGTATATCTAGAGAGGCCGGAAGCCATATTGGTACCAGACGTTTGATTACTTGATTACTATACATTTATTCTAACTGAATGGAAATTGGTTTGATACAGTTCAAGGGATTAGTTAGTTGATAACCGTTCTTAAAGGAGTTCACTTTTGAGAACTTTTTTGCTGATAATTTACTCACCCCCATGTCATCCAAGATGTCCATGTCTTTCTTTCTTCAGTCGAAAAGAAATTAAGGTTTTTGATGAAAACATTCCAGCATTTTTCTCCATATAACAGACTTCAATGGGAACCAAACGGTTCAAGGTTCAAAAGACAGTTTCAGTGCAAACTGCAAACTGTTCAAAGGGCTTTAAACGATTCCAGACGATGAATAAGGGTCTTATCTAGCGAAACGATCGCTCATTTAAATAAATAAATAACAAAGTTTAAATTTTATAAGCTCATGCTCGCCTTGCTCTGTTCTGTAATTAGCGTTTGTGACTCTCCTGATCGAACTCGTTCATCAAAATGAACAAATCTTTTTCCGAGTCATTTGGTTCATTCAATGAACGAAACGAACGAATTGGCTTGGAAAAGTGAACTACTCCTTAACTGTTCAAAAATTCACCAGGTCTCTTTTAAGTACCATAAAAATGTTTGAACCCTTCGAACTCTTAAGTTAATGTTATATTGTAATAATAAATCTTTTGAAATATTGATAGTATGATTTTGATTTGTAATATTTTATCAAACAGGATAATGCAAACATGACTTGATCCGTTGCTAATACTTATTGATGTTTTTTTTCTGTTTATTCTCCAAACTGATGTCACTTCCTGTTGGATGATGTCATTATAGAACTGGCTCTTGATAGTTAAAGGGATTTTACAACCGTTCATCTCATGCAGAAAACAATGATAAACGTCAGTTTTTGAATTAACATTTATTTTTATATTTTTGTAAAAATAACTAAAAGGTTCAAATAAAAAATAAAATACTTTATTTAGTATATTGGCATAATTAATAATTCTTAAAAAGCAATGGAGCAGATTTAAAAAATTAATTCATCATAACTTTTCTGATGAAAACAAAATATATAGTTCTCGAGAAATATATTGGGAAAGATTTTAATTAATAGTCAAACCTCTTGATGTTTTAGAAACATTCAATCAATATCTCCAGAAAATGATAAAAAAAAATCTGACATAAATATAACAATTTCATTTCTAAGAAAACATCACATGCATTTTGAAACTGAATATTTTTCCTTTTTTTATAATTTCAGGCATCCCGTTCATCATTGGCAGAGGACTGTTTGCGGCATCACTTCCTGTCTTCATCATTTTGGTCACTGTAATCCTGTTGAAAGATCAAATTAAAGAATATTTTCAAAGAGATTCAGCCCACTGTACTCTCAAAAGTGTGAGATCGGTAAGTTTCAGAAATAAGTCTGCAGTTATTTGATTTTATAAAATGCAGTAAAAGCAGTATAGGCTAATACTGTGAGATAATATTGCAATTAAAAAGAACTGTTTATTTGAATATAATTTAAAATGTAATTTATTCCTGTGATGGCAAAGCAGAATTTTCAGAAATCATTGTAATATGCTGATTGGCTGCTGAAGAAACATTTATTATTATTATCATTGTTGAAAACAGTTGTGCTGATAGTTTTGTTGAAAGAATACATTTTTTCAGGATTCTTTAAAACAAAAACAAAAATTTAGCATTTTTTTAAAGAATATAAAATTCAAAAGATCATTTATTTAAAATGGAAATCATTTGTAACTATATCAATGTCTTTACAGTGTAAAAAAATATGATCATTAAGTTATGACATGTTTTTACTTTAAATTTCAACTCTTCAACTAATTTTTAAGTAAGTTTAATGTAATTTAATTTAAGGTTGCAATTGAAAATTTAAGGCAGCAACTTTTTAACTTGGGGTTGTCTCTCTCTCTCTGACTCTTCTGCTCTCCTCAATCTATCGATACTCTTGTCATTTATCTGGACACGGCAGCCTCGTCCGCCATATTGATTCTGTACAGGCAATTTACTGGGAAATGGCAGTGAAGCAGGGATTTATTGTGCAGCCACTTCATTGTCAGATGATGGGTGTAAAATGTGATCGTAACGAGGGGAATGAGGTGGGCCGCTCCGTCGTAAATAACTCGGGTCCCCGCTGTGTTAGCGCTCTCTGATACAGATGAGTATTCAAAGAGCCACAGAGAGGAAGATATTTAACCTCATGTATTCACACCTATCATGATCAGCTGGAGATGGATAAAGTATTTCCCCTAAGGGATAACTAAATTATATCTATTTCTAAAATATTTCTTAACACATAGTCATAACCTGGTTTAACCTATTGTCTGCCGCATTAAATGCTTGGGCTCTTTAAAGCCGGATTGATTCTGATTGCCTCCCAATGTTTTTAATGTTCATCAGCCATATAAAAAACATAATTTTGTTATGTCTTTACCCCCAATATCTTTTCTTTTTCGTTTTACTTAGTTATTGAAAAAACAGAAGAAGAAAAAAGTCGTCGAGCAGGATATATTCCTAGATCAACATGCATTTCCTATCTATCACATTTTAGGACTGAGGTTAGAGGTGAAAAACTTTGTTATTAACCAATCAACACACCAATAGGGAAAGTTAAATATGACACCACTAGTGGCAGCAAAAGGAATTGCATTGTGTAGCTTGACTGGACCTGATATGCCCATTCAAATGGAGTAGAAAATATCATGAATGAAGTGGGAAACTCTAGATATCTGATTTGTGATCTCGTAAAAGGAGTGTCTATTTGAAACATGGTGGAAACGTTGATCTATAATGTGAACAATACAATATATCTGTAATTTATAGACCGGTGAGCGGAAAGCAAGTCCTTGGTAAATGCTTTAAAGTACTTTATTGGCATAATTATTCATTCTTAAAGGAGTTCACTTTTAAAAACTTTTGCTGATAATTTACTCACCCCCATGTCAACCAAGATGTCCACGTCATTCTTTCTTCAGTCGAAAAGAAATGAAGGTTTTTGATGAAAACATTCCAGGATTTTCTCCATATAATGGACTTCAATGGGAACCAAACGGTTCATGGTCCAAAAGACAGTTTCCGTGCATCTTCAAAGGCTTTAAACGACACCAGACGATGAATAAGGGTCTTATAGGACCCTTCGAGTCATGACTCGAAAAAAAGATTTGTTCATTTTAATGTACGAGTTCGAACAGGAGAGTCACGAACGCTCATCACAGAACAGAGCAAGGCGAGCATTTGAGCTTATAAAACTTGAATTTTTTTATTTATTTTTTAAACGAGCGATTGTTTCTCTACATAAGACCCTTATTCATCGTCTGGTGTCGTTTAAAGCCCTTTGAAGCTGCACTGAAACTCTCATTTGGACCTTGAACCGTTTGGTTCCCATTGAAGTCCATTATATGGAGAAAAATCCTGGAATGTTTTCATCAAAAACCTTGTTTTCTTTTCAAATATATTCCTAGATCAACATCCATTTCCTATCTATCAACCTTTTTCAGTTTGTCTTATGCAACAAAAATATTACATTTTGATATCAAGGGATAGAAATGAATGTTTTGCTGGTGAATACTTATCTGAGTTTTTTTTTTTGTCTGTCTTCTGACATGCCGTAATAACGAATTCTCGCCACTATGGTACGAATTTTTAGATTATCAACTCACAGTTCAACCAATGGCGAAGAAGACGAGTGTTTGAAACTCCACACTTCCCTTAAAGGTAACTAAAATCGCTATATCATCCAGAAAAATCACTATAATCAGAATGTATAAAGTCAGCTGACCATTATAATGACCTTGTCCTATTCTTTGCTGTTTTGCAGACTTTTCTGATCTGGAAATCACGTGATTGTGTGCGCGAGTCCTCATGTGCTTTTGTCCTTGCTCTGATGTCGTCTGTGTTCACGTTGACGAATGGGCCGTGTGACTTATGGATGTCACATTACCGTGAGCATGTCACTCGAATAGAGCCGTCAGCCGTAATAGCCGTGCGCTCCGTGCCGGAGGTGAGAGGGATTCGATGATGATGATGATGATGAGATCTCTCCCGTAATATCATAAAGCAGTGTTTAAATATTTTAATTTCATTTGTCAAGCCACCGCCTTCCCCTCACTCCATTACTCTGCTAACCATCCCTCATCAGCCGAATTAGTGCATTATTCATCAGCGCTAATTATTTTCACATAATGTCTGCCCCGATATATTTAACCCTCGCATTATATCTCCCCATAATGGCCTTGTAAAATTGAAGTGGAGTTGGAAAGCTCATTTAAAGAACATCAAAGAGATGGGAATGAGTGAGATGGGAGGCTGTGGAGTTAAACACTTCGGGTCGAGGGTCCCCACTGAGTCGGGACATTTGTTCCTGTCTGATTTGCATGGTGAAGGAGAGGATAGGTCGATGGGAGAATACTGAATGAGTCTGTGTGCGCTCCGGTCTAGAAGCCCACAGTGAAAAATGGTTCTTGATAAGAAGAGGGCTGGGTGTTGAAGCACTGAGGCAGATGAACAGTAGACATGGCTTTGGACTCTATTGTGAATTTACTGTGAATCTTCAATTAGTGGCTCTTTTTGTTCAGGGATAGTTTACCCAAAAATTGACTCACTCTCATGGTTTTCCAAACCAGTATGAGTTTCTTTCCTTTTTTGAACACAAATGAAGAATGTTGGTAACCAGACTGAGGATGGTAGGAATTGACTTCCATGGTATTTTTGGAAGTCAACTGATTGATTACATACATTCTTTAAAATGTCATCTTTTGTGTTCAAAAAGAACGACATGAGGGTGAGTTAGTGATGACAGA
Source organism: Cyprinella venusta (assembly GCA_038021265.1). Classification (NCBI taxonomy): domain Eukaryota; kingdom Metazoa; phylum Chordata; class Actinopteri; order Cypriniformes; family Leuciscidae; genus Cyprinella; species Cyprinella venusta. Next base: position 3,637,639 of record CM075868.1, read on the forward strand.
AATTTTTGGGTGAACTGTCCCTTTAAAGGGTTAGTTCACCCAAAAATGAAAATTCTGTCAGTATTTACTCTCCCTCATGTTGTTCCAACCCCGTAAGACCTTCGTTCATCTTCGGAACACAAATTAAGATATTTGAGAGCCGGATCACTCCTCCATACTCGTCCACAGGCTTCTTGAGGGAATGACACTTGCCGTCCCCGAAAAGTTATTAAAGACATTGTTAAAATAGTCCAAGTGACTACAGTGGCTCAATCTTAACTTTATCAAGCGACGAGAACACTTTTTGTGCGCAAAAACAAACAAAAATAACAACTTTATTTCAACTATTCACTTCCTTCTCTCTGGGCCTCGAGTCAGTTAACGTAGTGTGATAGCGTAGAGCTACGTACAATACGTAACGTAGCTGACGTACAATAACAGAAGCTTACGCTATTAAACTAGTAACCTGACTCGAGGCAGAGAGAGAAGGAAATGAATAGTTAAAATAAAGTCGTTTTTTTTGTTATTTTCCGCACAAAAAGTGCTCTCATCATTTGATGAACTTGAGCCGCGTTTCCACCGCAGGAACTTTCCCCAGGAACTAGGAACTTTGGGGTGGTACTCGGTGTGTTTACACCGCAGGAACCAGGGTGTAAATGAAGTTCCGGGTAAAAATGTCTCCCCCAGAAAGTCCCTGCTGGCGAGGTGGTACTTTTTCAGAGTTCAGGAACTTTCGGGGTGGGACTTGTGTGCTGAACATGCTGATTGGTTCTCACCACGCTATTCTTTCTGCCCGATGGCGCGCGTTCGTCCCATCCATCTCACGGTCAATGTCCGCTGATAACAAACGTCTACTTTTATATCTAGCATTACGAGCTTTCTGAGGCTATGTTTACACGGAAACGATTCTGAAGAGAAAACGCAAAAGTGGCGTTGCGTCATCACTTTTCATTCTACGTTTAGACGAGCATTTTGTGTGGGAATTCCACGTGCAAACGGTGACGCAAAAGTTTGTGAAATTGAATGTAGTATGCACTTCAGGCGGCTAGGAGTGCATACTACAGCAAAAAGTCCACGCGCCTGCGTACAACCTTCACTGTCAAGCAGACTTTTGCATTTTTACCATTTACACGGGAACGCGACGGTGGATCGTTTTTAAGATTTCCACTCTGGAGGGTGGTTTTACTTTTTTGCGTTTTTCAACCTCAAAAAAAGGCCGTCGCCGTGTAAACGAAAGGCACATCCGATAAAATATTTTTACATTTCCACCCGCGAGCGTTCTCGTGTAAACAGGGCCTGAATACGCTTTGGGTGCTCGTCTCTTTTCTGCCGTTTTGTTAATTACCTCGTTTGTAACCAATCGCACACAAAAGCAGCAAAGCTTGAATCTCCTTCATACAAAACTCAAAACAAACGCGCAGGCTAGAAAGAGCAGTCAGACGCAGTTCAACGTCACTACATAGGCTAATCTTCCCGCCTCGGACCGATACTTTAGTACGCGGTGTAAACGCAGTAAGCTAGCGGTCTGGGGAAAAAAAGTTCCCGTGAAAAAAGTTCCTGGGACAAATAGTTCCTGGTAATTGCGGTGGAAACGCGGCTTTGGACTATAGTCACTCGGACTATTTTAACGATGGCTTTAATAACTTTTTGAGGCCAGCAAGTTTCAATCCCTCAAGAAGCCTATGGACGAGTATGGAGGAGTGATCCAGCTCTCAGATTTCATCAAAAATAAATCTGGAATGATGAAGTGTTAGTTAGTATTGTTACGTCCACGTATTCATTCATTTATTTATTTGTTTACATTATTGATTTTGTGTTTTTTTTTTCTTTGAACCTTTTTGGATTTACTCTGTTTCTGAAAGAGTGGGTGTGGTCGTGTGCCCTGTGTTGTTTGCTTGCTCTCTCTCTCTCTCTCTCTCTCTCAGGCCTAATCATCATCAGCACCTGACACTCGTTTGTGAGTCTACCTGAGACAGCATTTGCAGAGGAGAGCACACTTCTCCCCTGATCCAGACTGAACTCTGTTAACTCTCTGCTGATATTCAGAGATTGTGGTTAGGAGTTAGCAGTGGTTAACTCAGTTTAGCAGTGGCCTGTTTTTAGAGATCTTGTTCTCACTCCATCTAAAAATTGAAATGAGGAATTGATTGCCTTGGAGTTAAATTCTTGTTTTTTACTGTTTTTACTGTATTTACTGTTGTAAGGGAAGCTGTGAGAGTGCCTTTTTTTGTATAGCAAGGGAGTTGGGGAAAGTTTGTGTTGTTTATTTCTTGGCGTTCTTTTCAGAACGCCTTCCAAATTTAGTTAGTGGGCTGTTTTTGTTTGTTATTTTAGGCCTTGCTCTTCCCTGAGCCATTGCTCCCTAGGAACACGTTCTGTACATTTATTTTTATATATTGTTTGTTAATAAAATCCTTTCTTTGACATATCGTCTGGTGTCTTCTTCACTGTGGGACAGAGGACTGAAGTGTGTTCTCACCTTTTTCCTTTTGGCTTTTCCCTTGCAACCCCTAGACCAGGGGTTCTCAACTCCAGTCCTCGCTTAGGATATCCTAACGAGCTGGGGATCTGAATCGGGTATGTTAAATAAGGGAGACATACACAAAATGCAGAGCAGTGGGTCCTGAGGACTGGAATTGAGAACCCTTGCCCTAGACGTCAAGGGGAACGTAATAAGCATATTTTAAACTAGACTTTAAGATCTGGTATCTAAAGGCCTGTTTCAATCCATCAGCTTGCACTATATCTGCACACCTTCAAATCTTTACTTCCAAACACGATCTGTCACGTCGTCCTCACCTCGCTCCTGTTTTCCTCCCGCTTTACATGTTTCTCTCCCTCTCCTTCACTTCCTTCTGGTTTACCTCGAGGAGCTCTGACTGGGGTTAAAAGACTGAGTGATTTACACACACACACACTTGGGAAGCTGGACACACAAAGGGTTTTATCTGATCTTTATTAATTCATGGCTTTGACATTCCACAACATGTAAAATTTAGACATGCACCTTGTTCTTGCTCCAGTTGGTTTATTTGTAGTGTCCCGTGAGCATTAACAATGACCTTAACTGTAACCTCTCGCTCTCATCACACACACACAGACAAATGAAATAACACACAGGGGAGAGTCAATACTCCTTTAACAGATAACTTAAAAACAACACAAGAACAGTCAGAGTGTTACGGTAGTGTGGTACTGGAAGCACGAGGAATAACAAGATCTTTAATAAGCAAAACATCACACTGTTCTACAAACGAGAATGGACAAGGAGTGAGGAGATCACAGGGTTTAAATACACTTAAACGTCGTCAGGGCGGAGCAGGACGTGGTCGTGGTGGAGCAGGACGTGGTCGTGGCGGAGCAGGACGTGGTCGTGGCGGAGTAGGACGTCGTCAGGGCGGAGCAGGACGTCGTCAGGGCGGAGCAGGACGTGGTCGTGGCGGAGCAGGACGTGGTCGTGGTGGAGCAGGACGTAGCCGCGGCGGAGCAGGACGTCGTCAGGGCGGAGCAGGACGTGGCGGAGCAGGACGTCGTCAGGGCGGAGCAGGACGTGGTCGTGGCGGAGCAGGACGTAGCCGTGGCGGAGCAGGACGTCGTCAGGGCGGAGCAGGACGTAGCTGTGGCGGAGCAGGACGTGGCCGTGGCGGAGCAGGACGTAGTCAGGGCGGAGCAGGACGTGGCCGTGGCAGAGCAGGACGTGGTCGTGGCGGAGCAGGACGTGGTCAGGGCGGAGCAGGGCAGAGCAGGACGTGGCGAAGCAGGGCAGTCTCGGCGTGGTTCAGCAGTGAAGGCTCTGGAAGGGTGCTTGCGAGATCATCTTCTCCTGGACCGATGGTGAAGGGTGAGTTACAGCTTTCTAATACTCACTCCACAAAGGCAGCAAAGTTCCCCCGAGGCCCATCTCCAGGCAGGCGTGCTCTGGTCTCAGCATTGGGCCCTGCCTGGAAGAACACACAGAGGCTGGTGTCACCATAATGAAATAGAGATGCCAAGTCCAAATACCTCTGTGTGTGGGCCTCGAGGGACTGATGCTCCTGGGAAAGGAGAAGAATCTAGACTGCTGCAAAATCCATATTGTTTAATTGGTCCATTCTTCTGTTATGGTAGTGTGGTACTGGAAGCACGAGGAGACGAGGAATACCAGGCTCTTTAACAACCAAAACTCAGGAATCAAAACATCACTGTTCTACAAACGAACACTGACAAGGAGTGAGGAGAACACAGGGTTTAAATACACTAGAACAGACTAGGGGAACAAGGCGCAGCTGGGGCAAATTAACCTAACACAGGTGAAGGGACTGAATACAAACGAGGAGCGGGAAAATAGAAACAGGACTGAACCAAATACACAAAGAATGGGGGACCGCATGACACACATGTAACACAGAGCACATTATACTGAGAATCATTTAATGAAAATATTAAATGCACTGAATGAATGAACCAACAAATATGACAGAAGGAGACTATCCAAGACATATTAATTGTGTTTAATGTAGATGACAGGGTTATTTTAACTCAAACTAAATCTAAAACCATAAAAAAAATACATAAAAAATAATTTTAAGGTTTTTATATATTTCTTTTAACTAGTTGCTAAATGCAACATTTTCATTTCGTTTAACTTGAATTAAAATCAAATAAAAAATAAAAAATAAAAATGATATTTTGACAAAAAAAAAACAATTATTAAAACTTGAACTGAAATTAAAAGAAAATGGAAAATATATATATTATAAACATATAGTTATGTGTTGAATTTTTGCAAGGGATATTAATGTCATTATCTGCTATAAGTACAGACATTTGTAATTTTTTTAAAATATTATAGGCACATATTCATAAACACAAGTCAATTGAGTTATGGAGTAGAAAATGACAACAGCTGGTATAAAGAGGAGGTTTAGCGCTAATCATTTCCGGCTGTAATGAGCGACTCCTTCAGAGACTTTTCCAATTACTGTTATTGGGAACTCAGGGCCGTGACAAAATTAGCATGTGATTACAAAATGATCTCTCATTTGAAGAGGAGATGCAGATTATGAAATATTCAGGTTCAATTTTCCCCCGTCTGCCATCTGAAAGAGTCATAATTAGAGCAGGATTCACATTGTAATTCATTGTGTGGACAGAGCCTCCACGACACGCTCAATAATTCAGTGCGGGGCCGAGGGTCCCGGGCCTCTTCCACTGGCTTTATGAGGGTCATTAGAAGCAACACTTGGATTCCTGACTGCCCTGAAGTTATTTGTACACTTAAGTCACTCTTAAAAGTGTTTAATTCAACTACTTTTTTATTCCTCACCAAAGCAGGCTGTGATGCTTTGTATCTGATTCTTTGAAATTCATCTTTTGAATTAGTTTTCATTGTTATTTCATTATAAGTTTTAGTACATTTTCATGTGCTTTTTTTCTCATTTTTTTTTAAACAATTAGCTTTACTTCAACTTAAACATCATTTTAGTTATTTGCAAAGGAGACATTTCTACATTTTAAAGAAATCAATGTAATTTTATGTTTTTTACTGATTTTTCCTTTATTTCCTAATTTTTTACGCGTCGAGTGTAAAATTTGAAAAAACCTGTAACTGTGAATAAACATACATTTTTAAAGGTTTTTTTCCCCACATAAAAATACTGTTCATAATACGGGGCATGGTAAATGTTGTTAATGATGGTAAATGAGGACATATGATAAATGTTGTTGAAATTTTACAGGATGTTTTTCATCTAAGATACATACTTTATTTCACTTTTAATTAAGTTAATGAAAATTATTAGTCTAAGTTGCAAAATAAAGAATTTGTCTTCTACAATGATAAATTTTATCAAGCTTGGGTATTTAAGTTCAGTAATTTCACTTACATTGCAATGAAGATTACCTGTTAATTGTCATTTAAGTGAAATTACTGAACTTAAATATACAAGCTTGATAAAATTTATAATTCTAGAAGAAATTTCAAATGGCACTTAGGGGCTTTTGCATATAAACTCTTCATATATATATATATATATATATATATATATATATATATATATATATATATATATATATATATATGAGATCCAGATCATTCAGATTCCCAGATCCATGTTGGTGCTCCTTCTCTTCAGTTCAGACCACTCATTTTCAATAGGGTTCAGGTCAGGGTCTGGGATGGTCATGGCAGAAGCTTCATTTTGTGCTCCCCAACACATTTTTGCGTTGATTTTGATATTTGTTTTGGACTGTTGTCCTGATGGAAGATCCAACCAAGGCCCTTTATAAGATTTCTAGCAGAAGGCGTCAGGTTTTTGTTTTTTTTTTAAATCTGTTGATATTTGATAGAATCCACAATGCCATGTATCTGAATAAGAAGTCCAGGACCTGCAGCAGAAAAATAGGCCCCCAACATTAAAGATCCAATGTTATATTAAATTGTACACATGGGGTACTTTTTATCATCATGTCCACCAAACCCATCCAGTGTGTTAACTGCCAAAAAGCTCTTTTTTTACTCTCATCTGACCACAGAACCCTGTGCCGTTTGAAGATCCAGTCGTGACTGACCACTGAAACCCTCTTTCTTGAAACCCTCTCAAACAACACATGGGGATGTAGGGGTTGTTTGATAATTTTTTTTAAGGCTTTCTGACCTTAAGACTCAACTAATCTTTGCAATTCTCTATCTGGGATCCTCAAAGAGTCTTTGGTTACTCTAACTTTCATCCTCACCGTCCATTAAGAAATTAGACACACGTCCTCTTCCTGGCAGAATCATAACATCTTTAGTTGATTATTACTTCTTAATTATTGCCCTGATGGTCAAACTGGGAATTTTCAATTCTTTAGCTATTTTCTTACATACACTTTCAATTTTGTGATGGTCAACAATCTTTTATTCATTGTGATAGAAGATTCAGGGAATTCCGCCTTTGTGCATCCTCATAATTAAATACCAAACTCTAGTTCGTTTTCCATTATCTGACCACAGTTTTCAAAACGCTACACACTTATCCCATGACTGTAACCACAACACTGGATTTACAGCACTCTCTTCAAACGCTAACACATAGCTGTCAAAGCTGTTATCCACCAAGGTTATCATAGTTTTGCATTTTTCATTAGTTTTTATTTTGTTTTGAATTTTTGTTTTCAAATTCAGTTTAGTTTTAATTAGTTTCAAATGTGGGCTTACTAGTTTAGTATAGTTTCTATTTTTGAAAATGCTTAGTTTTAGTTTAGTTTTTATTAGTTTTACTGTTAGTTTTAGTCTTTTTTTGTAGTTTGGGTTATTTGTCAGGGGCAAGGTTGAAAAAGGTCAGAAAAAGAATTGTGTAATAATAACTCAACAAAAACATCATACAATTTTAGAAATATCTATTCAACATTACAACCAGAACATAAAATGTAGGGACAAACGAAGGACATTTGCTCTATTATTTTAGTTAGTTTTGCAAACACACATTACAGTTTTAGTTAGTTATAGTTTTTTTTGTAATGGCTCGTTTTTATTTTTATTTCAGTTAACGACAATGTTTTTTTTTTTTCCTATCTAGTTTTCGTTTTTTTCGTCAGTTTTCGTTACGGATTATAACCGTTATCCACACATTCAAAAAAGAATAAATTTCAGCCACACTGCTGATTTTCAAACAATTTTAGCTGAAAGTCTGAAAATGTGTGGCTTAATGCTTGAGAGAGGCAGGGTTACAGTATTACAGTATGTACTTTTAGTTTCAACCTTTTTTCCTCATTACTGTAATTCTGTGAATTACTATAATCTATGGAAGCAAATTGCTGATTTTCAATTGTTATGTTCTAAAAATGTAAATTAAACAAATGAAAGAACGTCACTCTTTTCTTTGAAGAAAATCTCACTTTGTATGAAGTCACTGAAATTGTTGAAACTGGAAAGATGAAAAGTTAGTATTTCCTGTATTGGTGTTTGATGCTAGTATTTTTCCTCTCAGTGTGTTCTAAGTGACAATGTGTGTTATCTCAGTGAGGGTTGTGCACACTGAGCCTGTTTTGAGCCGTGTGTTAAGAGTTGTGCTCAGGTGACTGTTGGTAGTGCAGACTGTAGTTAGAGTTTTGCTCATTTAGCAATTGAAAAAAAAACTGTAATACTTGTTGGTTTTATTTATTTTATTTTATTTATTTAGAAGGGACAATGCATATTGCTAAACATTTCAGTAATGCAAATATGCCAGAAATACCCCCCAGGGCAGGTAGGGTAGGTAGGCAAGGCAAGTTTATTTATATAGCACATTTCATACACCATGGCAATTCAAAGTGCTTTACATAGAAGAAATCAAAAGAAATCAGAATAATTTAAACAGTTTAGAATAAAAAAAAAACAGTAGAACAGTGCTCATTCAGTAAATGCTCAGCTAAACAGAAGTGTTTTGAGTCTGGATCTGAAAGTGACTACTGTAGGAGCACACCTGCGGCTGGCATAATAGCTAAAAGCTTAGCGTGAACCCTCGGTATTTCTAGCTGATGTGATCCTAAGGATCTGAATGATCTAGGTAGGTTTGAATAAGCATCAAAAAATGATTTGTGTACTTACCAACATTTCCATTAGTTTTCAAAGTGCCTTCTAGGTTGTTTTTATTTTGCAGCTCTCCAACAACAGGTTTACATTTACCCAATGTCAAAAGCACTTTACTCATACTGCACATCACTTCATTTCTCAAAGAGTCTGAAAACATTTGGACCCTCCCAAAAGGGATGAAAATTATAGTAATAATTAGTAACAGAGTGGGCTACACAGATTTGTGTTGTGATAATTCAGTGCGTTCACCCGAGTCTCGTTGGTCTGTCACTCCTCATCAATGTCAGAATATTTGAGATGACCTGCTTTATGTTCACAAAAGCATGCAAGTTGTTGAGTTTCCAGCATGTCGTATGATGCTTTCTCCTGTGTGTGTGTGTGTGATCGCTCTTGGAAAAATTGGTTGCAATCTGAAACATCACCAATAGAGGCCGCTAAAAAATACATATAGCACCTTTAAATGTACTTTTTTTAAAGTGATGCAACTTAATAAAGCTGCTACAATCTGAGTAACTAAAGTCTAAACATGAGGAAAACTCAAGAAGAAAACATATTTGCTGTGATTCCTCTTCTGTGGAGCTGATCGGTCCTGAATAAATAAATCCTGAATTGTCTTTATACACAATAAACAGCTGATTATTTGCAATTCTTCAACATTAACAACTAATTTAACGAGGGTTTTTTTTTTCATTCAAATTGACTTCATTCTTGCTGAGTCACTCTCTAAACATAAATGTCTTGCTCAAGGGCCCAATAGTGAAGGTTAGCAAATCAGGTTTGTAAGGTGGTTTTCATTCCACAGCTCTGTCTCCTTTATTTAACACACCTCATTCAGATCATCAACTAACTGTTGTAGATCTGCACAATTAACCGTTAAAAGATAGCGATCCCGACACAGTCTTATTCCTAAACGGCAACAATTTGGTTATGTCTATAGTATTGGAATAAAAGTTTATAGTTTGGATATAAACATTGATGTCTACGGTTGTGATCAAAATTGAGTAAGTAACCTTTTGAAAGTCAATTAACACTTTAAATAAAGATTGTATCAATTACATTGTTACTGTCAAAACATTCGTTCAAAATCACAGACTACACTTGTTTCATTACTGGGTGATTCAATATGTCATAAAATTCAATTTAAAGCTGCAGTCCGCAGCTTTTTTGGGTTAAAAATTATCCAAAATAAATTTTTGTACAAGGTCGGACAGATAGTCGTTCATCCTCGGATGCAGCAGTCTAGGTTTTGACATGAATTCAGATATCAATGTAATTTAAACAAATAATAACAGCAATTATTATCGATATTATCAATTATAATCTTCAAATATTGCCATTATTTTTGCCTATATATATTGTCATTTTATTGTTAATTTTTGAAACAATCAAGTCCTGGTGTCCACTACAGAGGTCATAGTATAACATGAATTTGTTTCTTAAGCTCTTAACAATGTGATTACATGAAGAAGAAAAATACATTTTTGGGAGAAAAAAAAATGTTCTGGGCCTCAGGATGATATAAGTATTTTAACCATGGATGGCACATGTGGGTTATGAGACATTTGAGAAGAAAGAAAACTAAAGTAGATGTTTATTCCTCAAACCAAACTGTGACAAAAGTATTGTCTGATTTCTGAAGACTTTGATTAAACCATCGTATATGGACTATTATGGTAATTTTATAAAATATTATCAAGGTTGGAACAGCAAGATGAGTAAATAATGACAGAATATTTAACTAATCCACCACAATTACACCTCTATCATTCTTTACCTTTCATATACAGCAGAAAATAGGCCTTAAAGCAGATCACCCTCAAGCAACAAAACTGCTAGTTACAGGGACATCTGATTTTTGACAACTTGCTGATTTCCAACCATGGCAGCTTTTCGCTTTCTCTAAACTGGTTGTGATGCTTTTATTCCCCAAACAAAACATCAGCGAGACGAGAAGTTGGGGTAGAACTCATTGGGGTATTTTTGAACATTTGGAATGGAACTAATTCCTCTGATATTCTTTTTTTTCTGTCTTTCTTTTTTTTCCCAGTGCTGCGTTTATAAATTGCTGCGCTGACAATCAAGCCCTTGGCATAAAAAAGTGAGTCATGATGGAGGGAACAGCCAATCAGACACTTATTTCTCAGTTGGGGGTTGAATAAAATTAAAAACCATGAACTTTCTCTGTACTTTTGGATGTGTTGAGTGAAAGAGCGCCGTACTCACTGCGATACTGTGATTGAACCCGGAGCCCGGCTGGGGCCTGGCAGCACTGATGTAATTACCCACAGCGGAGTCCTGACTGCTGGGGCCGTACTGGTCGAAGTCTCATGGCCCTCTGTCAGAATCCAGAGTTTCAAGAAGATCAGAGGGGGTCAAAATTTCGGCCAAAAATGACAGTGTTACCCCTTATGTTTTTTTTTTCAGGTCCAAATTTTGACCTTCGATATCTCTGCTCTGGAAGGGTCTAGAGCCTCCATTTTTGCGCGCTGGTCGAAGTCTCGTGGCCCTCTGTCAGAATCCAGAATTTCAAGAAGATCGGAGGGGGTCAAAATTTCGGCCAAAAAAAAAAAATGACAGTGTTACCCCTTATGTTTTTTTTTCAGGTCCAAATTTTGACCTTCGATATCTCGGCTCTGGAAGGGTCTAGAGCCTCCATTTTTGCGCGCTGGTCGAAGTCTCGTGGCCCTCTGTCAGAATCCAGAGTTTCAAGAAGATCGGAGGGGGTCAAAATTTCGGCCAAAAAAAAAAATTGACAGTGTTACCCCTTATGTTTTTTTTTCAGGTCCAAATTTTGACCTTCGATATCTCGGCTCTGGAAGGGTCTAGAGCCTCCATTTTTGCGCGCTGGTCGAAGTCTCGTGGCCCCCTGTCAGAATCCAGAGTTTCAAGAAGATCGGAGGGGGTCAAAATTTCGGCCAAAAAAAAAAATGACAGTGTTACCCCTTATGTTTTTTTTTCAGGTCCAAATTTTGACCTTCGATATCTCGGCTCTGGAAGGGTCTAGAGCCTCCATTTTTGCGCGCTGGTCGAAGTCTCGTGGCCCTCTGTCAGAATCCAGAGTTTCAAGAAGATCGGAGGGGGTCAAAATTTCGGCCAAAAAAAAAAATGACAGTGTTACCCCTTATGTTTTTTTTTCAGGTCCAAATTTTGACCTTCGATATCTCGGCTCTGGAAGGGTCTAGAGCCTCCATTTTTGCGCGCTGGTCGAAGTCTCGTGGCCCTCTGTCAGAATCCAGAGTTTCAAGAAGATCGGAGGGGGTCAAAATTTTGGCCAAAAAAAAAAAATGACAGTGTTACCCCTTATGTTTTTTTTTCAGGTCCAAATTTTGACCTTCGATATCTCGGCTCTGGAAGGGTCTAGAGCCTCCATTTTTGCGCGCTGGTCGAAGTCTCGTGGCCCTCTGTCAGAATCCAGAGTTTCAAGAAGATCGGAGGGGGTCAAAATTTCGGCCAAAAAAAAAAATGACAGTGTTACCCCTTATGTTTTTTTTTCAGGTCCAAATTTTGACCTTCGATATCTCGGCTCTGGAAGGGTCTAGAGCCTCCATTTTTGCGCGCTGGTCGAAGTCTCGTGGCCCTCTGTCAGAATCCAGAGTTTCAAGAAGATCGAAGAGGGTCAAAATTTCGGCCAAAAAAAAAAAATGACAGTGTTACCCCTTATGTTTTTTTTCAGGTCCAAATTTTGACCTTCGATATCTCGGCTCTGGAAGGGTCTAGAGCCTCCATTTTTGCGCGCTGGTCGAAGTCTCGTGGCCCTCTGTCAGAATCCAGAGTTTCAAGAAGATCGGAGGGGGTCAAAATTTCGGCCAAAAAAAAAAATGACAGTGTTACCCCTTATGTTTTTTTTTCAGGTCAAAATTTTGACCTTCGATATCTCGGCTCTGGAAGGGTCTAGAGCCTCCATTTTTGCGCGCTGGTCGAAGTCTCGTGGCCCTCTGTCAGAATCCAGAGTTTCAAGAAGATCGGAGGGGGTCAAAATTTCGGCCAAAAAAAAAAAATGACAGTGTTACCCCTTATGTTTTTTTTTCAGGTCCAAATTTTGACCTTCGATATCTCGGCTCTGGAAGGGTCTAGAGCCTCCATTTTTGCGCGCTGGTCGAAGTCTCGTGGCCCTCTGTCAGAATCCAGAGTTTCAAGAAGATCGGAGGGGGTCAAAATTTCGGCCAAAAAAAAAAATGACAGTGTTACCCCTTATGTTTTTTTTTTAGGTCCAAATTTTGACCTTCGATATCTCGGCTCTGGAAGGGTCTAGAGCCTCCATTTTTGCGCGCTGGTCGAAGTCTCGTGGCCCTCTGTCAGAATCCAGAGTTTCAAGAAGATCGGAGGGGGTCAAAATTTCGGCCAAAAAAAAAAAATGACAGTGTTACCCCTTATGTTTTTTTTTCAGGTCCAAATTTTGACCTTCGATATCTCGGCTCTGGAAGGGTCTAGAGCCTCCATTTTTGTGCGCTGGTCGAAGTCTCGTGGCCCTCTGTCAGAATCCAGAGTTTCAAGAAGATCGGAGGGGGTCAAAATTTTGGCCAAAAAAAAAAAATGACAGTGTTACCCCTTATGTTTTTTTTTCAGGTCCAAATTTTGACCTTCGATATCTCGGCTCTAGAAGGGTCTAGAGCCTCCATTTTTGCGCGCTGGTCGAAGTCTCGTGGCCCTCTGTCAGAATCCAGAATTTCAAGAAGATCGGAGGGGGTCAAAATTTCGGCCAAAAAAAAAGTGACAGTGTTACCCCTTATGTTTTTTTTTTCAGGTCCAAATTTTGACCTTCGATATCTCGGCTCTGGAAGGGTCTAGAGCCTCCATTTTTGCACGCTGGTCGAAGTCTCGTGGCCCTCTGTCAGAATCCAGAGTTTCAAGAAGATCGGAGAGGGTCAAAATTTCGGCCAAAAAAAAAAAATGACAGTGTTACCCCTTATGTTTTTTTTCAGGTCCAAATTTTGACCTTCGATATCTCGGCTCTGGAAGGGTCTAGAGCCTCCATTTTTGCGCGCTGGTTGAAGTCTCGTGGCCCTCTGTCAGAATCCAGAGTTTCAAGAAGATCGAAGAGGGTCAAAATTTCGGCCAAAAAAAAAAAAATGACAGTGTTACCCCTTATGTTTTTTTTTCAGGTCCAAATTTTGACCTTCGATATCTCGGCTCTGGAAGGGTCTAGAGCCTCCATTTTTGCGCGCTGGTTGAAGTCTCGTGGCCCTCTGTCAGAATCCAGAGTTTCAAGAAGATCGGAGGGGGTCAAAATTTCGGCCAAAAAAAAAAAATGACAGTGTTACCCCTTATGTTTTTTTTTCAGGTCCAAATTTTGACCTTCGATATCTTGGCTCTGGAAGGGTCTAGAGCCTCCATTTTTGCGCGCTGGTCGAAGTCTCGTGGCCCTCTGTCAGAATCCAGAGTTTCAAGAAGATCGGAGGGGGTCAAAATTTTGGCCAAAAAAAAAATGACAGTGTTACCCCTTATGTTTTTTTTTCAGGTCCAAATTTTGACCTTCGATATCTCGGCTCTGGAAGGGTCTAGAGCCTCCATTTTTGCGCGCTGGTCGAAGTCTCGTGGCCCTCTGTCAGAATCCAGAGTTTCAAGAAGATCGGAGGGGGTCAAAATTTTGGCCCAAAAAAAAAAATGACAGTGTTACCCCTTATGTTTTTTTTTCAGGTCCAAATTTTGACCTTCGATATCTCGGCTCTGGAATGGTCTAGAGCCTCCATTTTTGCGCGCTGGTCGAAGTCTCGTGGCCCTCTGTCAGAATCCAGAGTTTCAAGAAGATCGGAGGGGGTCAAAATTTCGGCCAAAAAAAAAAAATGACAGTGTTACCCCTTATGTTTTTTTTTCAGGTCCAAATTTTGACCTTCGATATCTCGGCTCTGGAAGGGTCTAGAGCCTCCATTTTTGCGCGCTGGTCGAAGTCTCGTGGCCCTCTGTCAGAATCCAGAGTTTCAAGAAGATCGGAGGGGGTCAAAATTTTGGCCAAAAAAAAAAAATGACAGTGTTACCCCTTATGTTTTTTTTTCAGGTCCAAATTTTGACCTTCAATATCTCGGCTCTGGAAGGGTCTAGAGCCTCCATTTTTGCGCGCTGGTCGAAGTCTCGTGGCCCTCTGTCAGAATCCAGAATTTCAAGAAGATCGGAGGGGGTCAAAATTTCAGCCAAAAAAAAAATGACAGTGTTACCCCTTATGTTTTTTTTTTCAGGTCCAAATTTTGACCTTCGATATCTCGGCTCTGGAAGGGTCTAGAGCCTCCATTTTTGCACGCTGGTCGAAGTCTCGTGGCCCTCTGTCAGAATCCAGAGTTTCAAGAAGATCGGAGGGGGTCAAAATTTCGGCCAAAAAAAAAAATGACAGTGTTACCCCTTATGTTTTTTTTTCAGGTCCAAATTTTGACCTTCGATATCTCGGCTCTGGAAGGGTCTAGAGCCTCCATTTTTGCGCGCTGGTCGAAGTCTCGTGGCCCTCTGTCAGAATCCAGAGTTTCAAGAAGATCGAAGAGGGTCAAAATTTCGGCCAAAAAAAAAAAATGACAGTGTTACCCCTTATGTTTTTTTTTCAGGTCCAAATTTTGACCTTCGATATCTCGGCTCTGGAAGGGTCTAGAGCCTCCATTTTTGCGCGCTGGTCGAAGTCTCGTGGCCCTCTGTCAGAATCCAGAGTTTCAAGAAGATCGGAGGGGGTCAAAATTTCGGCCAAAAAAAAAAATGACAGTGTTACCCCTTATGTTTTTTTTTCAGGTCCAAATTTTGACCTTCGATATCTCGGCTCTGGAAGGGTCTAGAGCCTCCATTTTTGCGCGCTGGTCGAAGTCTCGTGGCCCTCTGTCAGAATCCAGAGTTTCAAGAAGATCGGAGGGGGTCAAAATTTCGGCCAAAAAAAAAAAATGACAGTGTTACCCCTTATGTTTTTTTTTCAGGTCCAAATTTTGACCTTCGATATCTCGGCTCTGGAAGGGTCTAGAGCCTCCATTTTTGCGCGCTGGTCGAAGTCTCGTGGCCCTCTGTCAGAATCCAGAGTTTCAAGAAGATCGGAGGGGGTCAAAATTTCGGCCAAAAAAAAAAATGACAGTGTTACCCCTTATGTTTTTTTTTCAGGTCCAAATTTTGACCTTCGATATCTCGGCTCTGGAAGGGTCTAGAGCCTCCATTTTTGCGCGCTGGTCGAAGTCTCGTGGCCCTCTGTCAGAATCCAGAGTTTCAAGAAGATCGAAGAGGGTCAAAATTTCGGCCAAAAAAAAAAAATGACAGTGTTACCCCTTATGTTTTTTTTTTCAGGTCCAAATTTTGACCTTCGATATCTCGGCTCTGGAAGGGTCTAGAGCCTCCATTTTTGCGCGCTGGTCGAAGTCTCGTGGCCCTCTGTCAGAATCCAGAGTTTCAAGAAGATCGGAGGGGGTCAAAATTTTGGCCAAAAAAAAAAAAATGACAGTGTTACCCCTTATGTTTTTTTTTCAGGTCCAAATTTTGACCTTCGATATCTCGGCTCTAGAAGGGTCTAGAGCCTCCATTTTTGCGCGCTGGTCGAAGTCTCGTGGCCCTCTGTCAGAATCCAGAATTTCAAGAAGATCGGAGGGGGTCAAAATTTCGGCCAAAAAAAAGTGACAGTGTTACCCCTTATGTTTTTTTTTTCAGGTCCAAATTTTGACCTTCGATATCTCGGCTCTGGAAGGGTCTAGAGCCTCCATTTTTGCGCGCTGGTCGAAGTCTCGTGGCCCTCTGTCAGAATCCAGAGTTTCAAGAAGATCGGAGGGGGTCAAAATTTCGGCCAAAAAAAAAAAATGACAGTGTTACCCCTTATGTTTTTTTTTCAGGTCCAAATTTTGACCTTCGATATCTCGGCTCTGGAAGGGTCTAGAGCCTCCATTTTTGCGCGCTGGTCGAAGTCTCGTGGCCCTCTGTCAGAATCCAGAGTTTCAAGAAGATCGGAGGGGGTCAAAATTTTGGCCAAAAAAAAAAAATGACAGTGTTACCCCTTATGTTTTTTTTTCAGGTCCAAATTTTGACCTTCGATATCTCGGCTCTGGAAGGGTCTAGAGCCTCCATTTTTGCGCGCTGGTCGAAGTCTCGTGGCCCTCTGTCAGAATCCAGAGTTTCAAGAAGATCGGAGGGGGTCAAAATTTCGGCCAAAAAAAAAAAATGACCGTGTTACCCCTTATGTTTTTTTTCAGGTCCAAATTTTGACCTTCGATATCTCGGCTCTGGAAGGGTCTAGAGCCTCCATTTTGCGCGCTGGTCGAAGTCTCGTGGCCCTCTGTCAGAATCCAGAGTTTCAAGAAGATCGGAGGGGGTCAAAATTTCGGCCAAAAAAAAAAATGACAGTGTTACCCCTTATGTTTTTTTTTTCAGGTCCAAATTTTGACCTTCGATATCTCGGCTCTGGAAGGGTCTAGAGCCTCCATTTTTGCACGCTGGTCGAAGTCTCGTGGCACTCTGTCAGAATCCAGAGTTTCAAGAAGATCGAAGAGGGTCAAAATTTCGGCCAAAAAAAAAAAAATGACAGTGTTACCCCTTATGTTTTTTTTTCAGGTCCAAATTTTGACCTTCGATATCTCGGCTCTGGAAGGGTCTAGAGCCTCCATTTTTGCGCGCTGGTCGAAGTCTCGTGGCCCTCTGTCAGAATCCAGAGTTTCAAGAAGATCGGAGGGGGTCAAAATTTCGGCCAAAAAAAAAAAATGACAGTGTTACCCCTTATGTTTTTTTTCAGGTCCAAATTTTGACCTTCGATATCTCGGCTCTGGAAGGGTCTAGAGCCTCCATTTTTGCGCGCTGGTCGAAGTCTCGTGGCCCTCTGTCAGAATCCAGAGTTTCAAGAAGATCGGAGGGGGTCAAAATTTTGGCCAAAAAAAAAATGACAGTGTTACCCCTTATGTTTTTTTTTCAGGTCCAAATTTTGACCTTCGATATCTCGGCTCTGGAAGGGTCTAGAGCCTCCATTTTTGCGCGCTGGTCGAAGTCTCGTGGCCCTCTGTCAGAATCCAGAGTTTCAAGAAGATCGGAGGGGGTCAAAATTTTGGCCCAAAAAAAAAATGACAGTGTTACCCCTTATGTTTTTTTTTCAGGTCCAAATTTTGACCTTCGATATCTCGGCTCTGGAATGGTCTAGAGCCTCCATTTTTGCGCGCTGGTCGAAGTCTCGTGGCCCTCTGTCAGAATCCAGAGTTTCAAGAAGATCGGAGGGGGTCAAAATTTTGGCCAAAAAAAAAAAATGACAGTGTTACCCCTTATGTTTTTTTTTCAGGTCCAAATTTTGACCTTCAATATCTCGGCTCTGGAAGGGTCTAGAGCCTCCATTTTTGCGCGCTGGTCGAAGTCTCGTGGCCCTCTGTCAGAATCCAGAATTTCAAGAAGATCGGAGGGGGTCAAAATTTCGGCCAAAAAAAAAAATGACAGTGTTACCCCTTATGTTTTTTTTTCAGGTCCAAATTTTGACCTTCGATATCTCGGCTCTGGAAGGGTCTAGAGCCTCCATTTTTGCGCGCTGGTCGAAGTCTCGTGGCCCTCTGTCAGAATCCAGAGTTTCAAGAAGATCGGAGGGGGTCAAAATTTTGGCCAAAAAAAAAATGACAGTGTTACCCCTTATGTTTTTTTTTCAGGTCCAAATTTTGACCTTCGATATCTCGGCTCTAGAAGGATCTAGAGCCTCCATTTTTGTGCGCTGGTCGAAGTCTCGTGGCCCTCTGTCAGAATCCAGAATTTCAAGAAGATCGGAGGGGGTCAAAATTTCGGCCAAAAAAAAAAATGACAGTGTTACCCCTTATGTTTTTTTTTTCAGGTCCAAATTTTGACCTTCGATATCTCGGCTCTGGAAGGGTCTAGAGCCTCCATTTTTGCGCGCTGGTCGAAGTCTCGTAGCCCTCTGTCAGAATCCAGAGTTTCAAGAAGATCGGAGGGGGTCAAAATTTCGGCCAAAAAAAAAAAATGACAGTGTTACCCCTTATGTTTTTTTTTTCAGGTCCAAATTTTGACCTTCGATATCTCGGCTCTGGAAGGGTCTAGAGCCTCCATTTTTGCGCGCTGGTCGAAGTCTCGTGGCCCTCTGTCAGAATCCAGAGTTTCAAGAAGATCGGAGGGGGTCAAAATTTTGGCCAAAAAAAAAAAATGACAGTGTTACCCCTTATGTTTTTTTTTCAGGTCCAAATTTTGACCTTCGATATCTCGGCTCTAGAAGGGTCTAGAGCCTCCATTTTTGCGCGCTGGTCGAAGTCTCGTGGCCCTCTGTCAGAATCCAGAATTTCAAGAAGATCGGAGGGGGTCAAAATTTCGGCCAAAAAAAAAGTGACAGTGTTACCCCTTATGTTTTTTTTTTCAGGTCCAAATTTTGACCTTCGATATCTCGGCTCTGGAAGGGTCTAGAGCCTCCATTTTTGCGCGCTGGTCGAAGTCTCGTGGCCCTCTGTCAGAATCCAGAGTTTCAAGAAGATCGGAGGGGGTCAAAATTTCGGCCAAAAAAAAAAAATGACAGTGTTACCCCTTATGTTTTTTTTTCAGGTCCAAATTTTGACCTTCGATATCTCGGCTCTGGAAGGGTCTAGAGCCTCCATTTTTGCGCGCTGGTCGAAGTCTCGTGGCCCTCTGTCAGAATCCAGAGTTTCAAGAAGATCGGAGGGGGTCAAAATTTTGGCCAAAAAAAAAAAATGACAGTGTTACCCCTTATGTTTTTTTTTCAGGTCCAAATTTTGACCTTCGATATCTCGGCTCTGGAAGGGTCTAGAGCCTCCATTTTTGCGCGCTGGTCGAAGTCTCGTGGCCCTCTGTCAGAATCCAGAGTTTCAAGAAGATCGGAGGGGGTCAAAATTTCGGCCAAAAAAAAAAATGACCGTGTTACCCCTTATGTTTTTTTTCAGGTCCAAATTTTGACCTTCGATATCTCGGCTCTGGAAGGGTCTAGAGCCTCCATTTTTGCGCGCTGGTCGAAGTCTCGTGGCCCTCTGTCAGAATCCAGAGTTTCAAGAAGATCGGAGGGGGTCAAAATTTCGGCCAAAAAAAAAAATGACAGTGTTACCCCTTATGTTTTTTTTTTCAGGTCCAAATTTTGACCTTCGATATCTCGGCTCTGGAAGGGTCTAGAGCCTCCATTTTTGCACGCTGGTCGAAGTCTCGTGGCACTCTGTCAGAATCCAGAGTTTCAAGAAGATCGAAGAGGGTCAAAATTTCGGCCAAAAAAAAAAAAATGACAGTGTTACCCCTTATGTTTTTTTTTCAGGTCCAAATTTTGACCTTCGATATCTCGGCTCTGGAAGGGTCTAGAGCCTCCATTTTTGCGCGCTGGTCGAAGTCTCGTGGCCCTCTGTCAGAATCCAGAGTTTCAAGAAGATCGGAGGGGGTCAAAATTTCGGCCAAAAAAAAAAAATGACAGTGTTACCCCTTATGTTTTTTTTCAGGTCCAAATTTTGACCTTCGATATCTCGGCTCTGGAAGGGTCTAGAGCCTCCATTTTTGCGCGCTGGTCGAAGTCTCGTGGCCCTCTGTCAGAATCCAGAGTTTCAAGAAGATCGGAGGGGGTCAAAATTTTGGCCAAAAAAAAAATGACAGTGTTACCCCTTATGTTTTTTTTTCAGGTCCAAATTTTGACCTTCGATATCTCGGCTCTGGAAGGGTCTAGAGCCTCCATTTTTGCGCGCTGGTCGAAGTCTCGTGGCCCTCTGTCAGAATCCAGAGTTTCAAGAAGATCGGAGGGGGTCAAAATTTTGGCCCGAAAAAAAAATGACAGTGTTACCCCTTATGTTTTTTTTTCAGGTCCAAATTTTGACCTTCGATATCTCGGCTCTGGAATGGTCTAGAGCCTCCATTTTTGCGCGCTGGTCGAAGTCTCGTGGCCCTCTGTCAGAATCCAGAGTTTCAAGAAGATCGGAGGGGGTCAAAATTTTGGCCAAAAAAAAAAAATGACAGTGTTACCCCTTATGTTTTTTTTTCAGGTCCAAATTTTGACCTTCAATATCTCGGCTCTGGAAGGGTCTAGAGCCTCCATTTTTGCGCGCTGGTCGAAGTCTCGTGGCCCTCTGTCAGAATCCAGAATTTCAAGAAGATCGGAGGGGGTCAAAATTTCGGCCAAAAAAAAAAATGACAGTGTTACCCCTTATGTTTTTTTTTCAGGTCCAAATTTTGACCTTCGATATCTCGGCTCTGGAAGGGTCTAGAGCCTCCATTTTTGCGCGCTGGTCGAAGTCTCGTGGCCCTCTGTCAGAATCCAGAGTTTCAAGAAGATCGAAGAGGGTCAAAATTTCGGCCAAAAAAAAAAAATGACAGTGTTACCCCTTATGTTTTTTTTTTCAGGTCCAAATTTTGACCTTCGATATCTCGGCTCTGGAAGGGTCTAGAGCCTCCATTTTTGCGCGCTGGTCGAAGTCTCGTGGCCCTCTGTCAGAATCCAGAGTTTCAAGAAGATCGGAGGGGGTCAAAATTTTGGCCAAAAAAAAAAATGACAGTGTTACCCCTTATGTTTTTTTTTCAGGTCCAAATTTTGACCTTCGATATCTCGGCTCTAGAAGGGTCTAGAGCCTCCATTTTTGTGCGCTGGTCGAAGTCTCGTGGCCCTCTGTCAGAATCCAGAATTTCAAGAAGATCGGAGGGGGTCAAAATTTCGGCCAAAAAAAAAAATGACAGTGTTACCCCTTATGTTTTTTTTTTCAGGTCCAAATTTTGACCTTCGATATCTCGGCTCTGGAAGGGTCTAGAGCCTCCATTTTTGCGCGCTGGTCGAAGTCTTGTAGCCCTCTGTCAGAATCCAGAGTTTCAAGAAGATCGGAGGGGGTCAAAATTTCGGCCAAAAAAAAAAAATGACAGTGTTACCCCTTATGTTTTTTTTTTTCAGGTCCAAATTTTGACCTTCGATATCTCGGCTCTGGAAGGGTCTAGAGCCTCCATTTTTGCGCGCTGGTCGAAGTCTCGTGGCCCTCTGTCAGAATCCAGAGTTTCAAGAAGATCGGAGGGGGTCAAAATTTTGGCCAAAAAAAAAAAATGACAGTGTTACCCCTTATGTTTTTTTTTCAGGTCCAAATTTTGACCTTCGATATCTCGGCTCTGGAAGGGTCTAGAGCCTCCATTTTTGCGCGCTGGTCGAAGTCTCGTGGCCCTCTGTCAGAATCCAGAGTTTCAAGAAGATCGGAGGGGGTCAAAATTTTGGCCCAAAAAAAAAATGACAGTGTTACCCCTTATGTTTTTTTTTCAGGTCCAAATTTTGACCTTCGATATCTCGGCTCTGGAAGGGTCTAGAGCCTCCATTTTTGCGCGCTGGTCGAAGTCTCGTGGCCCTCTGTCAGAATCCAGAGTTTCAAGAAGATCGGAGGGGGTCAAAATTTCGGCCAAAAAAAAAAAATGACAGTGTTACCCCTTATGTTTTTTTTTCAGGTCCAAATTTTGACCTTCGATATCTCGGCTCTGGAAGGGTCTAGAGCCTCCATTTTTGCGCGCTGGTCGAAGTCTCGTGGCCCTCTGTCAGAATCCAGAGTTTCAAGAAGATCGAAGAGGGTCAAATTTTCGGCCAAAAAAAAAAATGACAGTGTTACCCCTTATGTTTTTTTTTCAGGTCCAAATTTTGACCTTCGATATCTCGGCTCTGGAAGGGTCTAGAGCCTCCATTTTTGCGCGCTGGTCGAAGTCTCGTGGCCCTCTGTCAGAATCCAGAGTTTCAAGAAGATCGGAGGGGGTCAAAATTTTGGCCAAAAAAAAAAATGACAGTGTTACCCCTTATGTTTTTTTTTCAGGTCCAAATTTTGACCTTCGATATCTCGGCTCTAGAAGGGTCTAGAGCCTCCATTTTTGCGCGCTGGTCGAAGTCTCGTGGCCCTCTGTCAGAATCCAGAATTTCAAGAAGATCGGAGGGGGTCAAAATTTCGGCCAAAAAAAAAAAATGACAGTGTTACCCCTTATGTTTTTTTTTTCAGGTCCAAATTTTGACCTTCGATATCTCGGCTCTGGAAGGGTCTAGAGCCTCCATTTTTGCGCGCTGGTCGAAGTCTCGTGGCCCTCTTTCAGAATCCAGAGTTTCAAGAAGATCGGAGGGGGTCAAAATTTCGGCCAAAAAAAAAAAATGACAGTGTTACCCCTTATGTTTTTTTTCAGGTCCAAATTTTGACCTTCGATATCTCGGCTCTGGAAGGGTCTAGAGCCTCCATTTTTGCGCGCTGGTCGAAGTCTCGTGGCCCTCTGTCAGAATCCAGAGTTTCAAGTCAAAATTTTGGCCAAAAAAAAAAAATGACAGTGTTACCCCTTATGTTTTTTTTTCAGGTCCAAATTTTGACCTTCGATATCTCGGCTCTGGAAGGGTCTAGAGCCTCCATTTTTGCGCGCTGGTCGAAGTCTCGTGGCCCTCTGTCAGAATCCAGAGTTTCAAGAAGATCGGAGGGGGTCAAAATTTCGGCCAAAAAAAAAAAATGACAGTGTTA
Organism: Cyprinella venusta; assembly: GCA_038021265.1. Lineage (NCBI taxonomy): Eukaryota > Metazoa > Chordata > Actinopteri > Cypriniformes > Leuciscidae > Cyprinella > Cyprinella venusta. The sequence goes on from CM075868.1 coordinate 3,660,505, forward strand.
CCCCTTATGTTTTTTTTTCAGGTCCAAATTTTGACCTTCGATATCTCGGCTCTGGAAGGGTCTAGAGCCTCCATTTTTGCGCGCTGGTCGAAGTCTCGTGGCCCTCTGTCAGAATCCAGAGTTTCAAGAAGATCGAAGAGGGTCAAAATTTCGGCCAAAAAAAAAAATGACAGTGTTACCCCTTATGTTTTTTTTTTCAGGTCCAAATTTTGACCTTCGATATCTCGGCTCTGGAAGGGTCTAGAGCCTCCATTTTTGCGCGCTGGTCGAAGTCTCGTGGCCCTCTGTCAGAATCCAGAGTTTCAAGAAGATCGGAGGGGGTCAAAATTTTGGCCAAAAAAAAAAAATGACAGTGTTACCCCTTATGTTTTTTTTTTCAGGTCCAAATTTTGACCTTCGATATCTCGGCTCTGGAAGGGTCTAGAGCCTCCATTTTTGCGCGCTGGTCGAAGTCTCGTGGCCCTCTGTCAGAATCCAGAATTTCAAGAAGATCGGAGGGGGTCAAAATTTCGGCCAAAAAAAAAAATGACAGTGTTACCCCTTATGTTTTTTTTTTCAGGTCCAAATTTTGACCTTCAATATTTCGGCTCTGGAAGGGTCTAGAGCCTCCATTTTTGCGCGCTGGTCGAAGTCTCGTGGCCCTCTGTCAGAATCCAGAGTTTCAAGAAGATCGGAGGGGGTCAAAATTTCGGCCAAAAAAAAAAATGACAGTGTTACCCCTTATGTTTTTTTTTCAGGTCCAAATTTTGACCTTCGATATCTCGGCTCTGGAAGGGTCTAGAGCCTCCATTTTTGCGCGCTGGTCGAAGTCTCGTGGCCCTCTGTCAGAATCCAGAGTTTCAAGAAGATCGGAGGGGGTCAAAATTTTGGCAAAAAAAAAAATGACAGTGTTACCCCTTTATGTTTTTTTTTCAGGTCCAAATTTTGACCTTCTATATCTCGGCTCTGGAAGGGTCTAGAGCCTCCATTTTTGCGCGCTGGTCGAAGTCTCGTGGCCCTCTGTCAGAATCCAGAGTTTCAAGAAGATCGGAGGGGGTCAAAATTTTGGCCCAAAAAAAAAAAATGACAGTGTTACCCCTTATGTTTTTTTTTCAGGTCCAAATTTTGACCTTCGATATCTCGGCTCTGGAAGGGTCTAGAGCCTCCATTTTTGCGCGCTGGTCGAAGTCTCGTGGCCCTCTGTCAGAATCCAGAGTTTCAAGAAGATCGGAGGGGGTCAAAATTTTGGCCAAAAAAAAAATGACAGTGTTACCCCTTATGTTTTTTTTTCAGGTCCAAATTTTGACCTTCAATATCTCGGCTCTGGAAGGGTCTAGAGCCTCCATTTTTGCGCGCTGGTTGAAGTCTCGCGGCCCTCTGTCAGAATCCAGAATTTCAAGAAGATCGGAGGGGGTCAAAATTTCGGCCAAAAAAAAAAATGACAGTGTTACCCCTTATGTTTTTTTTTTCAGGTCCAAATTTTGACCTTCGATATCTCGGCTCTGGAAGGGTCTAGAGCCTCCATTTTTGCACGCTGGTCGAAGTCTCGTGGCCCTCTGTCAGAATCCAGAGTTTCAAGAAGATCGGAGGGGGTCAAAATTTCGGCCAAAAAAAAAAATGACAGTGTTACCCCTTATGTTTTTTTTTCAGGTCCAAATTTTGACCTTCGATATCTCGGCTCTGGAAGGGTCTAGAGCCTCCATTTTTGCGCGCTGGTCGAAGTCTCGTGGCCCTCTGTCAGAATCCAGAATTTCAAGAAGATCGGAGGGGGTCAAAATTTCGGCCAAAAAAAAAAATGACAGTGTTACCCCTTATGTTTTTTTTTTCAGGTCCAAATTTTGACCTTCGATATCTCGGCTCTGGAAGGGTCTAGAGCCTCCATTTTTGTGCGCTGGTCGAAGTCTCGTGGCCCTCTGTCAGAATCCAGAGTTTCAAGAAGATCGGAGGGGGTCAAAATTTTGGCCGAAAAAAAAATGACAGTGTTACCCCTTATGTTTTTTTTTCAGGTCCAAATTTTGACCTTCGATATCTCGGCTCTGGAAGGGTCTAGAGCCTCCATTTTTGCACGCTGGTCGAAGTCTCGTGGCCCTCTGTCAGAATCCAGAGTTTCAAGAAGATCGGAGGGGGTCAAAATTTTGGCCAAAAAAAAAAATGACAGTGTTACCCCTTATGTTTTTTTTTTCAGGTCCAAATTTTGACCTTCGATATCTCGGCTCTGGAAGGGTCTAGAGCCTCCATTTTTGCGCGCTGGTCGAAGTCTCGTGGCCCTCTGTCAGAATCCAGAATTTCAAGAAGATCGGAGGGGGTCAAAATTTCGGCCCAAAAAAAAAATGACAGTGTTACCCCTTATGTTTTTTTTTCAGGTCCAAATTTTGACCTTCGATATCTCGGCTCTGGAAGGGTCTAGAGCCTCCATTTTTGCGCGCTGGTCGAAGTCTCGTGGCCCTCTGTCAGAATCCAGAGTTTCAAGAAGATCGGAGGGGGTCAAAATTTCGGCCAAAAAAAAAAAAAATGACAGTGTTACCCCTTATGTTTTTTTTTCAGGTCCAAATTTTGACCTTCGATATCTCGGCTCTGGAAGGGTCTAGAGCCTCCATTTTTGCGCACTGGTCGAAGTCTCGTGGCCCTCTGTCAGAATCCAGAGTTTCAAGAAGATCGGAGGGGGTCAAAATTTCGGCCAAAAAAAAAAATGACAGTGTTACCCCTTATGTTTTTTTTCCAAGTCCAAATTTTGACCTTCGATATCTCGGCTCTAGAAGGGTCTAGAGCCTCCATTTTTGCGCGCTGGTCGAAGTCTCGTGGCCCTCTGTCAGAATCCAGAATTTCAAGAAGATCGGAGGGGGTCAAAATTTCGGCCAAAAAAAAAATGACAGTGTTACCCCTTATGTTTTTTTTTTCAGGTCCAAATTTTGACCTTCGATATCTCGGCTCTGGAAGGGTCTAGAGCCTCCATTTTTGCACGCTGGTCGAAGTCTCGTGGCCCTCTGTCAGAATCCAGAGTTTCAAGAAGATCGGACGGGGTCAAAATTTCGGCCAAAAAAAAAAAAATGACAGTGTTACCCCTTATGTTTTTTTTTCAGGTCCAAATTTTGACCTTCGATATCTCGGCTCTGGAAGGGTCTAGAGCCTCCATTTTTGCGCGCTGGTCGAAGTCTCGTGGCCCTCTGTCAGAATCCAGAATTTCAAGAAGATCGGAGGGGGTCAAAATTTCGGCCAAAAAAAAAAATGACAGTGTTACCCCTTATGTTTTTTTTTCAGGTCCAAATTTTGACCTTCGATATCTCGGCTCTGGAAGGGTCTAGAGCCTCCATTTTTGCGCGCTGGTCGAAGTCTCGTGGCCCTCTGTCAGAATCCAGAGTTTCAAGAAGATCGGAGGGGGTCAAAATTTCGGCCAAAAAAAAAAATGACAGTGTTACCCCTTATGTTTTTTTTTCAGGTCCAAATTTTGACCTTCGATATCTCGGCTCTGGAAGGGTCTAGAGCCTCCATTTTTGCGCACTGGTCGAAGTCTCGTGGCCCTCTGTCAGAATCCAGAGTTTCAAGAAGATCGGAGGGGGTCAAAATTTTGGCCAAAAAAAAAAAATGACAGTGTTACCCCTTATGTTTTTTTTTTCAGGTCCAAATTTTGACCTTCGATATCTCGGCTCTGGAAGGGTCTAGAGCCTCCATTTTTGCGCGCTGGTCGAAGTCTCGTGGCCCTCTGTCAGAATCCAGAGTTTCAAGAAGATCGGAGGGGGTCAAAATTTCGGCCAAAAAAAAAAAAATGACAGTGTTACCCCTTATGTTTTTTTTTCAGGTACAAATTTTGACCTTCGATATCTCGGCTCTGGAAGGGTCTAGAGCCTCCATTTTTGCGCGCTGGTCGAAGTCTCGTGGCCCTCTGTCAGAATCCAGAGTTTCAAGAAGATCGGAGGGGGTCAAAATTTTGGCCCAAAAAAAAAAATGACAGTGTTACCCCTTATGTTTTTTTTTCAGGTCCAAATTTTGAACTTCGATATCTCGGCTCTGGAATGGTCTAGAGCCTCCATTTTTGCGCGCTGGTCGAAGTCTCGTGGCCCTCTGTCAGAATCCAGAGTTTCAAGAAGATCGGAGGGGGTCAAAATTTCGGCCAAAAAAAAAAATGACAGTGTTACCCCTTATGTTTTTTTTTCAGGTCCAAATTTTGACCTTCAATATCTCGGCTCTGGAAGGGTCTAGAGCCTCCATTTTTGCGCGCTGGTCGAAGTCTCATGGCCCTCTGTCAGAATCCAGAATTTCAAGAAGATCGGAGGGGGTCAAAATTTCGGCCAAAAAAAAAAATGACAGTGTTACCCCTTATGTTTTTTTTTCAGGTCCAAATTTTGACCTTCGATATCTCGGCTCTGGAAGGGTCTAGAGCCTCCATTTTTGCGCGCTGGTCGAAGTCTCGTAGCCCTCTGTCAGAATCCAGAGTTTCAAGAAGATCGGAGGGGGTCAAAATTTCGGCCAAAAAAAAAAAATGACAGTGTTACCCCTTATGTTTTTTTTTTTCAGGTCCAAATTTTGACCTTCGATATCTCGGCTCTGGAAGGGTCTAGAGCCTCCATTTTTGCGCGCTGGTCGAAGTCTCGTGGCCCTCTGTCAGAATCCAGAGTTTCAAGTCAAAATTTTGGCCAAAAAAAAAAAATGACAGTGTTACCCCTTATGTTTTTTTTTCAGGTCCAAATTTTGACCTTCGATATCTCGGCTCTGGAAGGGTCTAGAGCCTCCATTTTTGCGCGCTGGTCGAAGTCTCGTGGCCCTCTGTCAGAATCCAGAGTTTCAAGAAGATCGGAGGGGGTCAAAATTTCGGCCAAAAAAAAAAAATGACAGTGTTACCCCTTATGTTTTTTTTTCAGGTCCAAATTTTGACCTTCGATATCTCGGCTCTGGAAGGGTCTAGAGCCTCCATTTTTGCGCGCTGGTCGAAGTCTCGTGGCCCTCTGTCAGAATCCAGAGTTTCAAGAAGATCGAAGAGGGTCAAAATTTCGGCCAAAAAAAAAAATGACAGTGTTACCCCTTATGTTTTTTTTTTCAGGTCCAAATTTTGACCTTCGATATCTCGGCTCTGGAAGGGTCTAGAGCCTCCATTTTTGCGCGCTGGTCGAAGTCTCGTGGCCCTCTGTCAGAATCCAGAGTTTCAAGAAGATCGGAGGGGGTCAAAATTTTGGCCAAAAAAAAAAAATGACAGTGTTACCCCTTATGTTTTTTTTTTCAGGTCCAAATTTTGACCTTCGATATCTCGGCTCTGGAAGGGTCTAGAGCCTCCATTTTTGCGCGCTGGTCGAAGTCTCGTGGCCCTCTGTCAGAATCCAGAATTTCAAGAAGATCGGAGGGGGTCAAAATTTCGGCCAAAAAAAAAATGACAGTGTTACCCCTTATGTTTTTTTTTTCAGGTCCAAATTTTGACCTTCAATATTTCGGCTCTGGAAGGGTCTAGAGCCTCCATTTTTGCGCGCTGGTCGAAGTCTCGTGGCCCTCTGTCAGAATCCAGAGTTTCAAGAAGATCGGAGGGGGTCAAAATTTCGGCCAAAAAAAAAATGACAGTGTTACCCCTTATGTTTTTTTTTCAGGTCCAAATTTTGACCTTCGATATCTCGGCTCTGGAAGGGTCTAGAGCCTCCATTTTTGCGCGCTGGTCGAAGTCTCGTGGCCCTCTGTCAGAATCCAGAGTTTCAAGAAGATCGGAGGGGGTCAAAATTTTGGCCAAAAAAAAAAAATGACAGTGTTACCCCTTTATGTTTTTTTTTCAGGTCCAAATTTTGACCTTCGATATCTCGGCTCTGGAAGGGTCTAGAGCCTCCATTTTTGCGCGCTGGTCGAAGTCTCGTGGCCCTCTGTCAGAATCCAGAGTTTCAAGAAGATCGGAGGGGGTAAAAATTTTGGCCCCAAAAAAAAAAATGACAGTGTTACCCCTTATGTTTTTTTTTCAGGTCCAAATTTTGACCTTCGATATCTCGGCTCTGGAAGGGTCTAGAGCCTCCATTTTTGCGCGCTGGTCGAAGTCTCGTGGCCCTCTGTCAGAATCCAGAGTTTCAAGAAGATCGGAGGGGGTCAAAATTTTGGCCAAAAAAAAAATGACAGTGTTACCCCTTATGTTTTTTTTTCAGGTCCAAATTTTGACCTTCAATATCTCGGCTCTGGAAGGGTCTAGAGCCTCCATTTTTGCGCGCTGGTTGAAGTCTCGCGGCCCTCTGTCAGAATCCAGAATTTCAAGAAGATCGGAGGGGGTCAAAATTTCGGCCAAAAAAAAAAATGACAGTGTTACCCCTTATGTTTTTTTTTTCAGGTCCAAATTTTGACCTTCGATATCTCGGCTCTGGAAGGGTCTAGAGCCTCCATTTTTGCACGCTGGTCGAAGTCTCGTGGCCCTCTGTCAGAATCCAGAGTTTCAAGAAGATCGGAGGGGGTCAAAATTTCGGCCAAAAAAAAAAATGACAGTGTTACCCCTTATGTTTTTTTTTCAGGTCCAAATTTTGACCTTCGATATCTCGGCTCTGGAAGGGTCTAGAGCCTCCATTTTTGCGCGCTGGTCGAAGTCTCGTGGCCCTCTGTCAGAATCCAGAATTTCAAGAAGATCGGAGGGGGTCAAAATTTCGGCCAAAAAAAAAAATGACAGTGTTACCCCTTATGTTTTTTTTTTCAGGTCCAAATTTTGACCTTCGATATCTCGGCTCTGGAAGGGTCTAGAGCCTCCATTTTTGTGCGCTGGTCGAAGTCTCGTGGCCCTCTGTCAGAATCCAGAGTTTCAAGAAGATCGGAGGGGGTCAAAATTTTGGCCGAAAAAAAAATGACAGTGTTACCCCTTATGTTTTTTTTTCAGGTCCAAATTTTGACCTTCGATATCTCGGCTCTGGAAGGGTCTAGAGCCTCCATTTTTGCACGCTGGTCGAAGTCTCGTGGCCCTCTGTCAGAATCCAGAGTTTCAAGAAGATCGGAGGGGGTCAAAATTTTGGCCAAAAAAAAAAATGACAGTGTTACCCCTTATGTTTTTTTTTTCAGGTCCAAATTTTGACCTTCGATATCTCGGCTCTGGAAGGGTCTAGAGCCTCCATTTTTGCGCGCTGGTCGAAGTCTCGTGGCCCTCTGTCAGAATCCAGAATTTCAAGAAGATCGGAGGGGGTCAAAATTTCGGCCCAAAAAAAAAATGACAGTGTTACCCCTTATGTTTTTTTTTCAGGTCCAAATTTTGACCTTCGATATCTCGGCTCTGGAAGGGTCTAGAGCCTCCATTTTTGCGCGCTGGTCGAAGTCTCGTGGCCCTCTGTCAGAATCCAGAGTTTCAAGAAGATCGGAGGGGGTCAAAATTTCGGCCAAAAAAAAAAAATGACAGTGTTACCCCTTATGTTTTTTTTTCAGGTCCAAATTTTGACCTTCGATATCTCGGCTCTGGAAGGGTCTAGAGCCTCCATTTTTGCGCACTGGTCGAAGTCTCGTGGCCCTCTGTCAGAATCCAGAGTTTCAAGAAGATCGGAGGGGGTCAAAATTTCGGCCAAAAAAAAAAATGACAGTGTTACCCCTTATGTTTTTTTTCCAAGTCCAAATTTTGACCTTCGATATCTCGGCTCTAGAAGGGTCTAGAGCCTCCATTTTTGCGCGCTGGTCGAAGTCTCGTGGCCCTCTGTCAGAATCCAGAATTTCAAGAAGATCGGAGGGGGTCAAAATTTCGGCCAAAAAAAAAATGACAGTGTTACCCCTTATGTTTTTTTTTTCAGGTCCAAATTTTGACCTTCGATATCTCGGCTCTGGAAGGGTCTAGAGCCTCCATTTTTGCACGCTGGTCGAAGTCTCGTGGCCCTCTGTCAGAATCCAGAGTTTCAAGAAGATCGGACGGGGTCAAAATTTCGGCCAAAAAAAAAAATGACAGTGTTACCCCTTATGTTTTTTTTTCAGGTCCAAATTTTGACCTTCGATATCTCGGCTCTGGAAGGGTCTAGAGCCTCCATTTTTGCGCGCTGGTCGAAGTCTCGTGGCCCTCTGTCAGAATCCAGAATTTCAAGAAGATCGGAGGGGGTCAAAATTTCGGCCAAAAAAAAAAATGACAGTGTTACCCCTTATGTTTTTTTTTCAGGTCCAAATTTTGACCTTCGATATCTCGGCTCTGGAAGGGTCTAGAGCCTCCATTTTTGCGCGCTGGTCGAAGTCTCGTGGCCCTCTGTCAGAATCCAGAGTTTCAAGAAGATGGGAGGGGGTCAAAATTTCGGCCAAAAAAAAAAATGACAGTGTTACCCCTTATGTTTTTTTTTCAGGTCCAAATTTTGACCTTCGATATCTCGGCTCTGGAAGGGTCTAGAGCCTCCATTTTTGCGCACTGGTCGAAGTCTCGTGGCCCTCTGTCAGAATCCAGAGTTTCAAGAAGATCGGAGGGGGTCAAAATTTTGGCCAAAAAAAAAAAATGACAGTGTTACCCCTTATGTTTTTTTTTTCAGGTCCAAATTTTGACCTTCGATATCTCGGCTCTGGAAGGGTCTAGAGCCTCCATTTTTGCGCGCTGGTCGAAGTCTCGTGGCCCTCTGTCAGAATCCAGAGTTTCAAGAAGATCGGAGGGGGTCAAAATTTCGGCCAAAAAAAAAAAAAATGACAGTGTTACCCCTTATGTTTTTTTTTCAGGTACAAATTTTGACCTTCGATATCTCGGCTCTGGAAGGGTCTAGAGCCTCCATTTTTGCGCGCTGGTCGAAGTCTCGTGGCCCTCTGTCAGAATCCAGAGTTTCAAGAAGATCGGAGGGGGTCAAAATTTTGGCCCAAAAAAAAAAATGACAGTGTTACCCCTTATGTTTTTTTTTCAGGTCCAAATTTTGAACTTCGATATCTCGGCTCTGGAATGGTCTAGAGCCTCCATTTTTGCGCGCTGGTCGAAGTCTCGTGGCCCTCTGTCAGAATCCAGAGTTTCAAGAAGATCGGAGGGGGTCAAAATTTCGGCCAAAAAAAAAAATGACAGTGTTACCCCTTATGTTTTTTTTTCAGGTCCAAATTTTGACCTTCAATATCTCGGCTCTGGAAGGGTCTAGAGCCTCCATTTTTGCGCGCTGGTCGAAGTCTCATGGCCCTCTGTCAGAATCCAGAATTTCAAGAAGATCGGAGGGGGTCAAAATTTCGGCCAAAAAAAAAAATGACAGTGTTACCCCTTATGTTTTTTTTTCAGGTCCAAATTTTGACCTTCGATATCTCGGCTCTGCAAGGGTCTAGAGCCTCCATTTTTGCGCGCTGGTCGAAGTCTCGTGGCCCTCTGTCAGAATCCAGAGTTTCAAGAAGATCGGAGGGGGTCAAAATTTCGGCCAAAAAAAAAAATGACAGTGTTACCCCTTATGTTTTTTTTTCAGGTCCAAATTTTGACCTTCGATATCTCGGCTCTGGAAGGGTCTAGAGCCTCCATTTTTGCGCACTGGTCGAAGTCTCGTGGCCCTCTGTCAGAATCCAGAGTTTCAAGAAGATCGGAGGGGGTCAAAATTTTGGCCAAAAAAAAAATGACAGTGTTACCCCTTATGTTTTTTTTCCAAGTCCAAATTTTGACCCCCTCCGATCTTCTTGAAACTCTGGATTCTGACAGAGGGCCACGAGACTTCGACCAGCGCGCAAAAATGGAGGCTCTAGACCCTTCCAGAGCTGAGATATCGAAGGTCAAAATTTGGACCTGAAAAAAAAAACATAAGGGGTAACACTGTCATTTTTTTTTTGGCCGAAATTTTGACCCCCTCCGATCTTCTTGAAACTCTGGATTCTGACAGAGGGCCACGAGACTTCGACCAGCGCGCAAAAATGGAGGCTCTAGACCATTCCAGAGCCGAGATATCGAAGGTCAAAATTTGGACCTGAAAAAAAAAACATAAGGGGTAACACTGTCATTTTTTTTTTTTGGCCAAAATTTTGACCCCCTCCGATCTTCTTGAAACTCTGGATTCTGACAGAGGGCCACGAGACTTCGACCAGCGCGCAAAAATGGAGGCTCTAGACCCTTCCAGAGCCGAGATATCGAAGGTCAAAATTTGGACCTGAAAAAAAAACATAAGGGGTAACACTGTCATTTTTTTTTTTTGGCCAAAATTTTGACCCCCTCCGATCTTCTTGAAACTCTGGATTCTGACAGAGGGCCACGAGACTTCGACAAGCGCGCAAAAATGGAGGCTCTAGACCCTTCCAGAGCCGAGATATCGAAGGTCAAAATTTGGACCTGAAAAAAAAACATAAGGGGTAACACTGTCATTTTTTTTTTTTGGCCGAAATTTTGACCCCCTCCGATCTTCTTGAAATTCTGGATTCTGACAGAGGGCCACGAGACTTCGACCAGCGCGCAAAAATGGAGGCTCTAGACCCTTCTAGAGCCGAGATATCGAAGGTCAAAATTTGGACCTGAAAAAAAAACATAAGGGGTAACACTGTCATTTTTTTTTTTTGGCCAAAATTTTGACCCCCTCCGATCTTCTTGAAACTCTGGATTCTGACAGAGGGCCACGAGACTTCGACCAGCGCGCAAAAATGGAAGTTCTAGACCCTTCCAGAGCCGAGATATCGAAGGTCAAAATTTGGACCTGAAAAAAAAACATAAGGGGTAACACTGTCATTTTTTTTTTGGCCGAAATTTTGACCCCCTCCGATCTTCTTGAAACTCTGGATTCTGACAGAGGGCCACGAGACTTCGACCAGCGCGCAAAAATGGAGGCTCTAGACCCTTCCAGAGCCGAGATATCGAAGGTCAAAATTTGGACCTGAAAAAAAAACATAAGGGGTAACACTGTCATTTTTTTTTTTGGCCGAAATTTTGACCCCCTCCGATCTTCTTGAAACTCTGGATTCTGACAGAGGGCCACGAGACTTCGACCAGCGCGCAAAAATGGAGGCTCTAGACCCTTCCAGAGCCGAGATATCGAAGGTCAAAATTTGGACCTGAAAAAAAAACATAAGGGGTAACACTGTCATTTTTTTTTTTGGCCGAAATTTTGACCCCCTCCGATCTTCTTGAAACTCTGGATTCTGACAGAGGGCCACGAGACTTCGACCAGCGCGCAAAAATGGAGGCTCTAGACCCTTCCAGAGCCGAGATATCGAAGGTCAAAATTTGGACCTGAAAAAAAAACATAAGGGGTAACACTGTCATTTTTTTTTTTTGGCCGAAATTTTGACCCTCTTCGATCTTCTTGAAACTCTGGATTCTGACAGAGGGCCACGAGACTTCGACCAGCGCGCAAAAATGGAGGCTCTAGACCCTTCCAGAGCCGAGATATCGAAGGTCAAAATTTGGACCTGAAAAAAAAACATAAGGGGTAACACTGTCATTTTTTTTTTGGCCGAAATTTTGACCCCCTCCGATCTTCTTGAAACTCTGGATTCTGACAGAGGGCCACGAGACTTCGACCAGCGCGCAAAAATGGAGGCTCTAGACCCTTCCAGAGCCGAGATATCGAAGGTCAAAATTTGGACCTGAAAAAAAAACATAAGGGGTAACACTGTCATTTTTTTTTTTTGGCCGAAATTTTGACCCCCTCCGATCTTCTTGAAACTCTGGATTCTGACAGAGGGCCACGAGACTTCGACCAGCGCGCAAAAATGGAGGCTCTAGACCCTTCCAGAGCCGAGATATCGAAGGTCAAAATTTGGACCTGAAAAAAAAAACATAAGGGGTAACACTGTCATTTTTTTTTTTGGCCGAAATTTTGACCCCCTCCGATCTTCTTGAAATTCTGGATTCTGACAGAGGGCCACGAGACTTCGACCAGCGCGCAAAAATGGAGGCTCTAGACCCTTCTAGAGCCGAGATATCGAAGGTCAAAATTTGGACCTGAAAAAAAAACATAAGGGGTAACACTGTCATTTTTTTTTTTTTGGCCAAAATTTTGACCCCCTCCGATCTTCTTGAAACTCTGGATTCTGACAGAGGGCCACGAGACTTCGACCAGCGCGCAAAAATGGAGGCTCTAGACCCTTCCAGAGCCGAGATATCGAAGGTCAAAATTTGGACCTGAAAAAAAAACATAAGGGGTAACACTGTCATTTTTTTTTTTTTGGCCGAAATTTTGACCCTCTTCGATCTTCTTGAAACTCTGGTTTCTGACAGAGGGCCACGAGACTTCGACCAGCACGCAAAAATGGAGGCTCTAGACCCTTCCAGAGCCGAGATATCGAAGGTCAAAATTTGGACCTGAAAAAAAACCATAAGGGGTAACACTGTCATTTTGTTTTTTGGCCGAAATTTTGACCCCCTCCGATCTTCTTGAAACTCTGGATTCTGACAGAGGGCCACGAGACTTCGACCAGCGTGCAAAAATGGAGGCTCTAGACCCTTCCAGAGCCGAGATATCGAAGGTCAAAATTTGGACCTGAAAAAAAAAACATAAGGGGTAACACTGTCATTTTTTTTTTTTGGCCGAAATTTTGACCCCCCTCCGATCTTCTTGAAATTCTGGATTCTGACAGAGGGCCACGAGACTTCGACCAGCGCGCAAAAATGGAGGCTCTAGACCCTTCCAGAGCCGAGATATTGAAGGTCAAAATTTGGACCTGAAAAAAAAACATAAGGGGTAACACTGTCATTTTTTTTTTTTGGCCAAAATTTTGACCCCCTCCGATCTTCTTGAAACTCTGGATTCTGACAGAGGGCCACGAGACTTCGACCAGCGCGCAAAAATTGAGGCTCTAGACCCTTCCAGAGCCGAGATATCGAAGGTCAAAATTTGGACCTGAAAAAAAAAACATAAGGGGTAACACTGTCATTTTTTTTTTGGCCGAAATTTTGACCCCCTCCGATCTTCTTGAAACTCTGGATTCTGACAGAGGGCCACGAGACTTCGACCAGCGCGCAAAAATGGAGGCTCTAGACCATTCCAGAGCCGAGATATCGAAGGTCAAAATTTGGACCTGAAAAAAAAACATAAGGGGTAACACTGTCATTTTTTTTTTTGGGCCAAAATTTTGACCCCCTCCGATCTTCTTGAAACTCTGGATTCTGACAGAGGGCCACGAGACTTCGACCAGCGCACAAAAATGGAGGCTCTAGACCCTTCCAGAGCCGATATATCGAAGGTCAAAATTTGGACCTGAAAAAAAAACATAAGGGGTAACACTGTCATTTTTTTTTTTGGCCAAAATTTTGACCCCCTCCGATCTTCTTGAAACTCTGGATTCTGACAGAGGGCCACGAGACTTCGACCAGCGCGCAAAAATGGAGGCTCTAGACCCTTCCAGAGCCGAGATATCGAAGGTCAAAATTTGGACCTGAAAAAAAAACATAAGGGGTAACACTGTCATTTTTTTTTTTTGGCCGAAATTTTGACCCCCTCCGATCTTCTTGAAACTCTGAATTCTGACAGAGGGCCACGAGACTTCGACCAGCGTGCAAAAATGGAAGCTCTAGACCCTTCCAGAGCCGAGATATCGAAGGTCAAAATTTGGACCTGAAAAAAAAAACATAAGGGGTAACACTGTCATTTTTTTTTTTTGGCCGAAATTTTGACCCCCTCCGATCTTCTTGAAATTCTGGATTCTGACAGAGGGCCACGAGACTTCGACCAGCGCGCAAAAATGGAGGCTCTAGACCCTTCCAGAGCCGAGATATCGAAGGTCAAAATTTGGACCTGAAAAAAAACATAAGGGGTAACACTGTCATTTTTTTTTTTTGGCCGAAATTTTGACCCTCTTCGATCTTCTTGAAACTCTGGATTCTGACAGAGGGCCACGAGACTTCGACCAGCGCGCAAAAATGGAGGCTCTAGACCCTTCCAGAGCCGAGATATCGAAGGTCAAAATTTGGACCTGAAAAAAAAACATAAGGGGTAACACTGTCATTTTTTTTTTTTTGGCCAAAATTTTGACCCCCTCCGATCTTCTTGAAACTCTGGATTCTGACAGAGGGCCACGAGACTTCGACCAGCGTGCAAAAATGGAGGCTCTAGACCCTTCCAGAGCCGAGATATCGAAGGTCAAAATTTGGACCTGAAAAAAAAAACATAAGGGGTAACACTGTCATTTTTTTTTTGGCCGAAATTTTGACCCCCTCCGATCTTCTTGAAATTCTGGATTCTGACAGAGGGCCACGAGACTTCGACCAGCGCGCAAAAATGGAGGCTCTAGACCCTTCCAGAGCCGAGATATCGAAGGTCAAAATTTGGACCTGAAAAAAAAACATAAGGGGTAACACTGTCATTTTTTTTTTTTGGCCAAAATTTTGACCCCCTCCGATCTTCTTGAAACTCTGGATTCTGACAGAGGGCCACGAGACTTCGACCAGCGCGCAAAAATGGAGGCTCTAGACCCTTCCAGAGCCGAGATATCGAAGGTCAAAATTTGGACCTGAAAAAAAACCATAAGGGGTAACACTGTCATTTTTTTTTTTTTGGCCGAAATTTTGACCCTCTTCGATCTTCTTGAAACTCTGGATTCTGACAGAGGGCCACGAGACTTCGACCAGCGCGCAAAAATGGAGGCTCTAGACCCTTCCAGAGCCGAGATATCGAAGGTCAAAATTTGGACCTGAAAAAAAAACATAAGGGGTAACACTGTCATTTTTTTTTTTTGGCCGAAATTTTGACCCCCTCCGATCTTCTTGAAACTCTGGATTCTGACAGAGGGCCACGAGACTTCGACCAGCGCGCAAAAATGGAGGCTCTAGACCCTTCCAGAGCCGAGATATCGAAGGTCAAAATTTGGACCTGAAAAAAAAAACATAAGGGGTAACACTGTCATTTTTTTTTGGCCGAAATTTTGACCCCCTCCAATCTTCTTGAAATTCTGGATTCTGACAGAGGGCCACGAGACTTCAACCAGCGCGCAAAAATGGAGGCTCTAGACCCTTCCAGAGCCGAGATATTGAAGGTCAAAATTTGGACCTGAAAAAAAAACATAAGGGGTAACACTGTCAATTTTTTTTTTTGGCCAAAATTTTGACCCCCTCCGATCTTCTTGAAACTCTGGATTCTGACAGAGGGCCACGAGACTTCGACCAGCGCGCAAAAATGGAGGCTCTAGACCCTTCCAGAGCCGAGATATCGAAGGTCAAAATTTGGACCTGAAAAAAAAACATAAGGGGTAACACTGTCATTTTTTTTTTGGCCGAAATTTTGACCCCCTCCGATCTTCTTGAAACTCTGGATTTTGACAGAGGGCCACGAGACTTCGACCAGCGCGCAAAAATGGAGGCTCTAGACCATTCCAGAGCCGAGATATCGAAGGTCAAAATTTGGACCTGAAAAAAAAACATAAGGGGTAACACTGTTATTTTTTTTTTTTGGCCAAAATTTTGACCCCCTCCGATCTTCTTGAAACTCTGGATTCTGACAGAGGGCCACGAGACTTCGACCAGCGCGCAAAAATGGAGGCTCTAGACCCTTCCAGAGCCGAGATATCGAAGGTCAAAATTTGGACCTGAAAAAAAAAACATAAGGGGTAACACTGTCATTTTTTTTTTTGGCCGAAATTTTGACCCCCTCCGATCTTCTTGAAATTCTGGATTCTGACAGAGGGCCACGAGACTTCGACCAGCGCGCAAAAATGGAGGCTCTAGACCCTTCCAGAGCCGAGATATCGAAGGTCAAAATTTGGACCTGAAAAAAAAACATAAGGGGTAACACTGTCATTTTTTTTTTTTGGCCGAAATTTTGACCCTCTTCGATCTTCTTGAAACTCTGGATTCTGACAGAGGGCCACGAGACTTCGACCAGCGCGCAAAAATGGAGGCTCTAGACCCTTCCAGAGCCGAGATATCGAAGGTCAAAATTTGGACCTGAAAAAAAAACATAAGGGGTAACACTGTCATTTTTTTTTTTTGGCCGAAATTTTGACCCCCTCCGATCTTCTTGAAACTCTGGATTCTGACAGAGGGCCACGAGACTTCGACCAGCGCGCAAAAATGGAGGCTCTAGACCCTTCCAGAGCCGAGATATCGAAGGTCAAAATTTGGACCTGAAAAAAAAACATAAGGGGTAACACTGTCATTTTTTTTTTTTGGCCGAAATTTTGACCCCCTCCGATCTTCTTGAAACTCTGGATTCTGACAGAGGGCCACGAGACTTCGACCAGCGCGCAAAAATGGAGGCTCTAGACCATTCCAGAGCCGAGATATCGAAGGTCAAAATTTGGACCTGAAAAAAAAACATAAGGGGTAACACTGTCATTTTTTTTTTGGGGCCAAAATTTTGACCCCCTCCGATCTTCTTGAAACTCTGGATTCTGACAGAGGGCCACGAGACTTCGACCAGCGCGCAAAAATGGAGGCTCTAGACCCTTCCAGAGCCGAGATATCGAAGGTCAAAATTTGGACCTGAAAAAAAAACATAAGGGGTAACACTGTCATTTTTTTTTTTGGCCGAAATTTTGACCCCCTCCGATCTTCTTGAAATTCTGGATTCTGACAGACGGCCACGAGACTTCGACCAGCGCGCAAAAATGGAGGCTCTAGACCCTTCCAGAGCCGAGATATCGAAGGTCAAAATTTGGACCTGAAAAAAAAAAACATAAGGGGTAACACTGTCATTTTTTTTTTTGGCCGAAATTTTGACCCCCTCCGATCTTCTTGAAATTCTGGATTCTGACAGAGGGCCACGAGACTTCGACCAGCGCGCAAAAATGGAGGCTCTAGACCCTTCTAGAGCCGAGATATCGAAGGTCAAAATTTGGACCTGAAAAAAAAACATAAGGGGTAACACTGTCATTTTTTTTTTTTTGGCCAAAATTTTGACCCCCTCCGATCTTCTTGAAACTCTGGATTCTGACAGAGGGCCACGAGACTTCGACCAGCGCGCAAAAATGGAGGCTCTAGACCCTTCCAGAGCCGAGATATTGAAGGTCAAAATTTGGACCTGAAAAAAAAACATAAGGGGTAACACTGTCATTTTTTTTTTTTGGCCAAAATTTTGACCCCCTCCGATCTTCTTGAAACTCTGGATTCTGACAGAGGGCCACGAGACTTCGACCAGCGCGCAAAAATGGAGGCTCTAGACCCTTCCAGAGCCGAGATATCGAAGGTCAAAATTTGGACCTGAAAAAAAACCATAAGGGGTAACACTGTCATTTTTTTTTTTTGGCCGAAATTTTGACCCCCTCCGATCTTCTTGAAACTCTGGATTCTGACAGAGGGCCACGAGACTTCGACCAGCGCGCAAAAATGGAGGCTCTAGACCATTCCAGAGCCGAGATATCGAAGGTCAAAATTTGGACCTGAAAAAAAACATAAGGGGTAACACTGTCATTTTTTTTTTTGGGCCAAAATTTTGACCCCCTCCGATCTTCTTGAAACTCTGGATTCTGACAGAGGGCCACGAGACTTCGACCAGCGCGCAAAAATGGAGGCTCTAGACCCTTCCAGAGCCGAGATATCGAAGGTCAAAATTTGGACCTGAAAAAAAAACATAAGGGGTAACACTGTCATTTTTTTTTTGGCCAAAATTTTGACCCCCTCCGATCTTCTTGAAACTCTGGATTCTGACAGAGGGCCACGAGACTTCGACCAGCGCGCAAAAATGGAGGCTCTAGACCCTTCCAGAGCCGAGATATCGAAGGTCAAAATTTGGACCTGAAAAAAAAAACATAAGGGGTAACACTGTCATTTTTTTTTTTTGGCCGAAATTTTGACCCCCTCCGATCTTCTTGAAACTCTGGATTCTGACAGAGGGCCACGAGACTTCGACCAGCGCGCAAAAATGGAGGCTCTAGACCCTTCCAGAGCCGAGATATCGAAGGTCAAAATTTGGACCTGAAAAAAAAACATAAGGGGTAACACTGTCATTTTTTTTTTTTGGCCGAAATTTTGACCCTCTTCGATCTTCTTGAAACTCTGGATTCTGACAGAGGGCCACGAGACTTCGACCAGCGCGCAAAAATGGAGGCTCTAGACCCTTCCAGAGCCGAGATATCGAAGGTCAAAATTTGGACCTGAAAAAAAAACCATAAGGGGTAACACTGTCATTTTTTTTTTGGGCCGAAATTTTGACCCCCTCCGATCTTCTTGAAACTCTGGATTCTGACAGAGGACCACGAGACTTCGACCATCGCGCAAAAATGGAGGCTCTAGACCCTTCCAGAGCCGAGATATCGAAGGTCAAAATTTGGACCTGAAAAAAAACATAAGGGGTAACACTGTCATTTTTTTTTTTTGGCCGAAATTTTGACCCCCTCCGATCTTCTTGAAACTCTGGATTCTGACAGAGGGCCACGAGACTTCGACCAGCGCGCAAAAATGGAGGCTCTAGACCATTCCAGAGCCGAGATATCGAAGGTCAAAATTTGGACCTGAAAAAAAAACATAAGGGGTAACACTGTCATTTTTTTTTTTTGGCCAAAATTTTGACCCCCTCCGATCTTCTTGAAACTCTGGATTCTGACAGAGGGCCACGAGACTTCGACCAGCGCGCAAAAATGGAGGCTCTAGACCCTTCCAGAGCCGAGATATCGAAGGTCAAAATTTGGACCTGAAAAAAAAAACATAAGGGGTAACACTGTCATTTTTTTTTTTTTGGCCAAAATTTTGACCCCCTCCGATCTTCTTGAAACTCTGGATTCTGACAGAGGGCCACGAGACTTCGACAAGCGCGCAAAAATGGAGGCTCTAGACCCTTCCAGAGCCGAGATATCGAAGGTCAAAATTTGGACCTGAAAAAAAAACATAAGGGGTAACACTGTCATTTTTTTTTTTGGCCGAAATGTTGACCCCCTCCGATCTTCTTGAAACTCTGGATTCTGACAGAGGGCCACGAGACTTCGACCAGCGCGCAAAAATGGAGGCTCTAGACCCTTCCAGAGCCGAGATATCGAAGGTCAAAATTTGGACCTGAAAAAAAAACATAAGGGGTAACACTGTCATTTTTTTTTTTTGGCCAAAATTTTGACCCCCTCCGATCTTCTTGAAACTCTGGATTCTGACAGAGGGCCACGAGACTTCGACCAGCGCGCAAAAATGGAGGCTCTAGACCCTTCCAGAGCCGAGATATCGAAGGTCAAAATTTGGACCTGAAAAAAAAACATAAGGGGTAACACTGTCATTTTTTTTTTTGGCCGAAATTTTGACCCCCTCCGATCTTCTTGAAACTCTGGATTCTGACAGAGGGCCACGAGACTTCGACCAGCGTGCAAAAATGGAGGCTCTAGACCCTTCCAGAGCCGAGATATCGAAGGTCAAAATTTGGACCTGAAAAAAAAAACATAAGGGGTAACACTGTCATTTTTTTTTTTTGGCCGAAATTTTGACCCCCTCCGATCTTCTTGAAATTCTGGATTCTGACAGAGGGCCACGAGACTTCGACCAGCGCGCAAAAATGGAGGCTCTAGACCCTTCCAGAGCCGAGATATCGAAGGTCAAAATTTGGACCTGAAAAAAAAACATAAGGGGTAACACTGTCATTTTTTTTTTTTGGCCAAAATTTTGACCCCCTCCGATCTTCTTGAAACTCTGGATTCTGACAGAGGGCCACGAGACTTCGACAAGCGCGCAAAAATGGAGGCTCTAGACCCTTCCAGAGCCGAGATATCGAAGGTCAAAATTTGGACCTGAAAAAAAAACATAAGGGGTAACTGTCATTTTTTTTTTTTGGCCGAAATTTTGACCCCCTCCGATCTTCTTGAAACTCTGGATTCTGACAGAGGGCCACGAGACTTCGACCAGCGCGCAAAAATGGAGGCTCTAGACCCTTCCAGAGCCGAGATATCGAAGGTCAAAATTTGGACCTGAAAAAAAAAACATAAGGGGTAACACTGTCATTTTTTTTTTTTGGCCGAAATTTTGACCCCCTCCGATCTTCTTGAAATTCTGGATTCTGACAGAGGGCCACGAGACTTCGACCAGCGCGCAAAAATGGAGGCTCTAGACCCTTCCAGAGCCGAGATATCGAAGGTCAAAATTTGGACCTGAAAAAAAACATAAGGGGTAACACTGTCATTTTTTTTTTTTGGCCGAAATTTTGACCCTCTTCGATCTTCTTGAAACTCTGGATTCTGACAGAGGGCCACGAGACTTCGACCAGCGCGCAAAAATGGAGGCTCTAGACCCTTCCAGAGCCGAGATATCGAAGGTCAAAATTTGGACCTGAAAAAAAAACATAAGGGGTAACACTGTCATTTTTTTTTTTTTGGCCAAAATTTTGACCCCCTCCGATCTTCTTGAAACTCTGGATTCTGACAGAGGGCCACGAGACTTCGACCAGCGTGCAAAAATGGAGGCTCTAGACCCTTCCAGAGCCGAGATATCGAAGGTCAAAATTTGGACCTGAAAAAAAAAACATAAGGGGTAACACTGTCATTTTTTTTTTTGGCCGAAATTTTGACCCCCTCCGATCTTCTTGAAATTCTGGATTCTGACAGAGGGCCACGAGACTTCGACCAGCGCGCAAAAATGGAGGCTCTAGACCCTTCCAGAGCCGAGATATCGAAGGTCAAAATTTGGACCTGAAAAAAAAACATAAGGGGTAACACTGTCATTTTTTTTTTTGGCCGAAATTTTGACACCCTCCGATCTTCTTGAAATTCTGGATTCTGACAGAGGGCCACGAGACTTCGACCAGCGCGCAAAAATGGAGGCTCTAGACCCTTCTAGAGCCGAGATATCGAAGGTCAAAATTTGGACCTGAAAAAAAAACATAAGGGGTAACACTGTCGTTTTTTTTTTTGCCAAAATTTTGACCCCCTCCGATCTTCTTGAAACTCTGGATTCTGACAGAGGGCCACGAGACTTCGACCAGCGCGCAAAAATGGAGGCTCTAGACCCTTCCAGAGCCGAGATATCGAAGGTCAAAATTTGGACCTGAAAAAAAAACATAAGGGGTAACACTGTCATTTTTTTTTTTTGGCCGAAATTTTGACCCTCTTCGATCTTCTTGAAACTCTGGATTCTGACAGAGGGCCACGAGACTTCGACCAGCGCGCAAAAATGGAGGCTCTAGACCCTTCCAGAGCCGAGATATCGAAGGTCAAAATTTGGACCTGAAAAAAAAACATAAGGGGTAACACTGTCATTTTTTTTTTTTGGCCGAAATTTTGACCCCCTCCGATCTTCTTGAAACTCTGGATTCTGACAGAGGGCCACGAGACTTCGACCAGCGCGCAAAAATGGAGGCTCTAGACTCTTCCAGAGCCGAGATATCGAAGGTCAAAATTTGGACCTGAAAAAAAAAACATAAGGGGTAACACTGTCATTTTTTTTTTTGGCCGAAATTTTGACCCCCTCCGATCTTCTTGAAATTCTGGATAATGACAGAGGGCCACGAGACTTCAACCAGCGCGCAAAAATGGAGGCTCTAGACCCTTCCAGAGCCGAGATATTGAAGGTCAAAATTTGGACCTGAAAAAAAAACATAAGGGGTAACACTGTCAATTTTTTTTTTTGGCCAAAATTTTGACCCCCTCCGATCTTCTTGAAACTCTGGATTCTGACAGAGGGCCACGAGACTTCAACCAGCGCGCAAAAATGGAGGCTCTAGACCCTTCCAGAGCCGAGATATCGAAGGTCAAAATTTGGACCTGAAAAAAAAACATAAGGGGTAACACTGTCATTTTTTTTTTGGCCGAAATTTTGACCCCCTCCGATCTTCTTGAAACTCTGGATTTTGACAGAGGGCCACGAGACTTCGACCAGCGCGCAAAAATGGAGGCTCTAGACCATTCCAGAGCCGAGATATCGAAGGTCAAAATTTGGACCTGAAAAAAAAACATAAGGGGTAACACTGTCATTTTTTTTTCCGATCTTCTTGAAACTCTGGATTCTGACAGAGGGCCACGAGACTTCGACCAGCGCGCAAAAATGGAGGCTCTAGACCCTTCCAGAGCCGAGATATCGAAGGTCAAAATTTGGACCTGAAAAAAAAACATAAGGGGTAACACTGTCATTTTTTTTTTTGGCCAAAATTTTGACCCCCTCCGATCTTCTTGAAACTCTGGATTCTGACAGAGGGCCACGAGACTTCGACCAGCGCGCAAAAATGGAGGCTCTAGACCCTTCCAGAGCCGAGATATCGAAGGTCAAAATTTGGACCTGAAAAAAAAAAACATAAGGGGTAACACTGTCATTTTTTTTTTTTTGGCCGAAATTTTGACCCCCTCCGATCTTCTTGAAACTCTGGATTCTGACAGAGGGCCACGAGACTTCGACCAGCGCGCAAAAATGGAGGCTCTAGACCCTTCCAGAGCCGAGATATCGAAGGTCAAAATTTGGACCTGAAAAAAAAAACATAAGGGGTAACACTGTCATTTTTTTTTTTGGCCGAAATTTTGACCCCCTCCGATCTTCTTGAAATTCTGGATTCTGACAGAGGGCCACGAGACTTCGACCAGCGCGCAAAAATGGAGGCTCTAGACCCTTCTAGAGCCGAGATATCGAAGGTCAAAATTTGGACCTGAAAAAAAAACATAAGGGGTAACACTGTCATTTTTTTTTTTTGGCCAAAATTTTGACCCCCTCCGATCTTCTTGAAACTCTGGATTCTGACAGAGGGCCACGAGACTTCGACCAGCGCGCAAAAATGGAGGCTCTAGACCCTTCCAGAGCCGAGATATCGAAGGTCAAAATTTGGACCTGAAAAAAAAACATAAGGGGTAACACTGTCATTTTTTTTTTTTTGGCCGAAATTTTGACCCTCTTCGATCTTCTTGAAACTCTGGATTCTGACAGAGGGCCACGAGACTTCGACCAGCGCGCAAAAATGGAGGCTCTAGACCCTTCCAGAGCCGAGATATCGAAGGTCAAAATTTGGACCTGAAAAAAAAACATAAGGGGTAACACTGTCATTTTTTTTTTTGGCCGAAATTTTGACCCCCTCCGATCTTCTTGAAACTCTGGATTCTGACAGAGGGCCACGAGACTTCGACCAGCGCGCAAAAATGGAGGCTCTAGACCCTTCCAGAGCCGAGATATCGAAGGTCAAAATTTGGACCTGAAAAAAAAACATAAGGGGTAACACTGTCATTTTTTTTTTGGCCGAAATTTTGACCCCCTCCGATCTTCTTGAAACTCTGGATTCTGACAGAGGGCCACGAGACTTCGACCAGCGCGCAAAAATGGAGGCTCTAGACCATTCCAGAGCCGAGATATCGAAGGTCAAAATTTGGACCTGAAAAAAAAACATAAGGGGTAACACTGTCATTTTTTTTTTTGGGCCAAAATTTTGACCCCCTCCGATCTTCTTGAAACTCTGGATTCTGACAGAGGGCCACGAGACTTCGACCAGCGTGCAAAAATGGAGGCTCTAGACCCTTCCAGAGCCGAGATATCGAAGGTCAAAATTTGGACCTGAAAAAAAAAACATAAGGGGTAACACTGTCATTTTTTTTTTTGGCTGAAATTTTGACCCCCTCCGATCTTCTTGAAATTCTGGATTCTGACAGAGGGCCACGAGACTTCGACCAGCGCGCAAAAATGGAGGCTCTAGACCCTTCCAGAGCCGAGACATCGAAGGTCAAAATTTGGACCTGAAAAAAAAACATAAGGGGTAACACTGTCATTTTTTTTTTTGGCCGAAATTTTGACACCCTCCGATCTTCTTGAAATTCTGGATTCTGACAGAGGGCCACGAGACTTCGACCAGCGCGCAAAAATGGAGGCTCTAGACCCTTCTAGAGCCGAGATATCGAAGGTCAAAATTTGGACCTGAAAAAAAAACATAAGGGGTAACACTGTCATTTTTTTTTTTTTGGCCAAAATTTTGACCCCCTCCGATCTTCTTGAAACTCTGGATTCTGACAGAGGGCCACGAGACTTCGACCAGCGCGCAAAAATGGAGGCTCTAGACCCTTCCAGAGCCGAGATATCGAAGGTCAAAATTTGGACCTGAAAAAAAAACATAAGGGGTAACACTGTCATTTTTTTTTTTTTGGCCGAAATTTTGACCCTCTTCGATCTTCTTGAAACTCTGGATTCTGACAGAGGGCCACGAGACTTCGACCAGCGCGCAAAAATGGAGGCTCTAGACCCTTCCAGAGCCGAGATATCGAAGGTCAAAATATGGACCTGAAAAAAAAACATAAGGGGTAACACTGTCATTTTTTTTTTTTGGCCGAAATTTTGACCCCCTCCGATCTTCTTGAAACTCTGGATTCTGACAGAGGGCCACGAGACTTCGACCAGCGTGCAAAAATGGAGGCTCTAGACCCTTCCAGAGCCGAGATATCGAAGGTCAAAATTTGGACCTGAAAAAAAAAACATAAGGGGTAACACTGTCATTTTTTTTTTGGCCGAAATTTTGACCCCCTCCGATCTTCTTGAAATTCTGGATTCTGACAGAGGGCCACGAGACTTCAACCAGCGCGCAAAAATGGAGGCTCTAGACCCTTCCAGAGCCGAGATATTGAAGGTCAAAATTTGGACCTGAAAAAAAAACATAAGGGGTAACACTGTCAATTTTTTTTTTTGGCCAAAATTTTGACCCCCTCCGATCTTCTTGAAACTCTGGATTCTGACAGAGGGCCACGAGACTTCGACCAGCGCGCAAAAATGGAGGCTCTAGACCCTTCCAGAGCCGAGATATCGAAGGTCAAAATTTGGACCTGAAAAAAAAACATAAGGGGTAACACTGTCATTTTTTTTTTTGGCCGAAATTTTGACCCCCTCCGATCTTCTTGAAACTCTGGATTTTGACAGAGGGCCACGAGACTTCGACCAGCGCGCAAAAATGGAGGCTCTAGACCATTCCAGAGCCGAGATATCGAAGGTCAAAATTTGGACCTGAAAAAAAAACATAAGGGGTAACACTGTCATTTTTTTTTTTGGGCCAAAATTTTGACCCCCTCCGATCTTCTTGAAACTCTGGATTCTGACAGAGGGCCACGAGACTTCGACCAGCGCGCAAAAATGGAGGCTCTAGACCCTTCCAGAGCCGAGATATCGAAGGTCAAAATTTGGACCTGAAAAAAAAACATAAGGGGTAACACTGTCATTTTTTTTTTTGGCCAAAATTTTGACCCCCTCCGATCTTCTTGAAACTCTGGATTCTGACAGAGGGCCACGAGACTTCGACCAGCGCGCAAAAATGGAGGCTCTAGACCCTTCCAGAGCCGAGATATCGAAGGTCAAAATTTGGACCTGAAAAAAAAAACATAAGGGGTAACACTGTCATTTTTTTTTTTTGGCCGAAATTTTGACCCCCTCCGATCTTCTTGAAACTCTGGATTCTGACAGAGGGCCACGAGACTTCGACCAGCGCGCAAAAATGGAGGCTCTAGACCCTTCCAGAGCCGAGATATCGAAGGTCAAAATTTGGACCTGAAAAAAAAAACATAAGGGGTAACACTGTCATTTTTTTTTTTGGCCGAAATTTTGACCCCCTCCGATCTTCTTGAAATTCTGGATTCTGACAGAGGGCCACGAGACTTCGACCAGCGCGCAAAAATGGAGGCTCTAGACCCTTCTAGAGCCGAGATATCGAAGGTCAAAATTTGGACCTGAAAAAAAAACATAAGGGGTAACACGGTCATTTTTTTTTTTTGGCCAAAATTTTGACCCCCTCCGATCTTCTTGAAACTCTGGATTCTGACAGAGGGCCACGAGACTTCGACCAGCGCGCAAAAATGGAGGCTCTAGACCCTTCCAGAGCCGAGATATCGAAGGTCAAAATTTGGACCTGAAAAAAAAACATAAGGGGTAACACTGTCATTTTTTTTTTTTTGGCCGAAATTTTGACCCTCTTCGATCTTCTTGAAACTCTGGATTCTGACAGAGGGCCACGAGACTTCGACCAGCGCGCAAAAATGGAGGCTCTAGACCCTTCCAGAGCCGAGATATCGAAGGTCAAAATATGGACCTGAAAAAAAAACATAAGGGGTAACACTGTCATTTTTTTTTTTTGGCCGAAATTTTGACCCCCTCCGATCTTCTTGAAACTCTGGATTCTGACAGAGGGCCACGAGACTTCGACCAGCGTGCAAAAATGGAGGCTCTAGACCCTTCCAGAGCCGAGATATCGAAGGTCAAAATTTGGACCTGAAAAAAAAAACATAAGGGGTAACACTGTCATTTTTTTTTTGGCCGAAATTTTGACCCCCTCCGATCTTCTTGAAATTCTGGATTCTGACAGAGGGCCACGAGACTTCAACCAGCGCGCAAAAATGGAGGCTCTAGACCCTTCCAGAGCCGAGATATTGAAGGTCAAAATTTGGACCTGAAAAAAAAACATAAGGGGTAACACTGTCAATTTTTTTTTTTGGCCAAAATTTTGACCCCCTCCGATCTTCTTGAAACTCTGGATTCTGACAGAGGGCCACGAGACTTCGACCAGCGCGCAAAAATGGAGGCTCTAGACCCTTCCAGAGCCGAGATATCGAAGGTCAAAATTTGGACCTGAAAAAAAAACATAAGGGGTAACACTGTCATTTTTTTTTTTGGCCGAAATTTTGACCCCCTCCGATCTTCTTGAAACTCTGGATTTTGACAGAGGGCCACGAGACTTCGACCAGCGCGCAAAAATGGAGGCTCTAGACCATTCCAGAGCCGAGATATCGAAGGTCAAAATTTGGACCTGAAAAAAAAACATAAGGGGTAACACTGTCATTTTTTTTTTTGGGCCAAAATTTTGACCCCCTCCGATCTTCTTGAAACTCTGGATTCTGACAGAGGGCCACGAGACTTCGACCAGCGCGCAAAAATGGAGGCTCTAGACCCTTCCAGAGCCGAGATATCAAAGGTCAAAATTTGGACCTGAAAAAAAAACATAAGGGGTAACACTGTCATTTTTTTTTTTGGCCAAAATTTTGACCCCCTCCGATCTTCTTGAAACTCTGGATTCTGACAGAGGGCCACGAGACTTCGACCAGCGCGCAAAAATGGAGGCTCTAGACCCTTCCAGAGCCGAGATATCGAAGGTCAAAATTTGGACCTGAAAAAAAAAACATAAGGGGTAACACTGTCATTTTTTTTTTTTGGCCGAAATTTTGACCCCCTCCGATCTTCTTGAAACTCTGGATTCTGACAGAGGGCCACGAGACTTCGACCAGCGCGCAAAAATGGAGGCTCTAGACCCTTCCAGAGCCGAGATATCGAAGGTCAAAATTTGGACCTGAAAAAAAAAACATAAGGGGTAACACTGTCATTTTTTTTTTTGGCCGAAATTTTGACCCCCTCCGATCTTCTTGAAATTCTGGATTCTGACAGAGGGCCACGAGACTTCGACCAGCGCGCAAAAATGGAGGCTCTAGACCCTTCTAGAGCCGAGATATCGAAGGTCAAAATTTGGACCTGAAAAAAAAACATAAGGGGTAACTCGGTCATTTTTTTTTTTTGGCCAAAATTTTGACCCCCTCCGATCTTCTTGAAACTCTGGATTCTGACAGAGGGCCACGAGACTTCGACCAGCGCGCAAAAATGGAGGCTCTAGACCCTTCCAGAGCCGAGATATCGAAGGTCAAAATTTGGACCTGAAAAAAAAACATAAGGGGTAACACTGTCATTTTTTTTTTTTTGGCCGAAATTTTGACCCTCTTCGATCTTCTTGAAACTCTGGATTCTGACAGAGGGCCACGAGACTTCGACCAGCGCGCAAAAATGGAGGCTCTAGACCCTTCCAGAGCCGAGATATCGAAGGTCAAAATTTGGACCTGAAAAAAAAACATAAGGGGTAACACTGTCATTTTTTTTTTTGGCCGAAATTTTGACCCCCTCCGATCTTCTTGAAACTCTGGATTCTGACAGAGGGCCACGAGACTTCAACCAGCGCGCAAAAATGGAGGCTCTAGACCCTTCCAGAGCCGAGATATCGAAGGTCAAAATTTGGACCTGAAAAAAAAACATAAGGGGTAACACTGTCATTTTTTTTTTTGGCCGAAATTTTGACCCCCTCCGATCTTCTTGAAACTCTGGATTCTGACAGAGGGCCACGAGACTTCGACCAGCGCGCAAAAATGGAGGCTCTAGACCATTCCAGAGCCGAGATATCGAAGGTCAAAATTTGGACCTGAAAAAAAAACATAAGGGGTAACACTGTCATTTTTTTTTTTGGGCCAAAATTTTGACCCCCTCCGATCTTCTTGAAACTCTGGATTCTGACAGAGGGCCACGAGACTTCGACCAGCGCGCAAAAATGGAGGCTCTAGACCCTTCCAGAGCCGAGATATCGAAGGTCAAAATTTGGACCTGAAAAAAAAACATAAGGGGTAACACTGTCATTTTTTTTTTTGGCCGAAATTTTGACCCCCTCCGATCTTCTTGAAATTCTGGATTCTGACAGAGGGCCACGAGACTTCGACCAGCGCGCAAAAATGGAGGCTCTAGACCCTTCCAGAGCCGAGATATCGAAGGTCAAAATTTGGACCTGAAAAAAAAAACATAAGGGGTAACACTGTCATTTTTTTTTTTGGCCGAAATTTTGACCCCCTCCGATCTTCTTGAAATTCTGGATTCTGACAGAGGGCCACGAGATTTCGACCAGCGCGCAAAAATGGAGGCTCTAGACCCTTCTAGAGCCGAGATATCGAAGGTCAAAATTTGGACCTGAAAAAAAAACATAAGGGGTAACACTGTCATTTTTTTTTTTTGGCCAAAATTTTGACCCCCTCCGATCTTCTTGAAACTCTGGATTCTGACAGAGGGCCACGAGACTTCGACCAGCGCGCAAAAATGGAGGCTCTAGACCCTTCCAGAGCCGAGATATCGAAGGTCAAAATTTGGACCTGAAAAAAAAACATAAGGGGTAACACTGTCATTTTTTTTTTTTTGGCCGAAATTTTGACCCTCTTCGATCTTCTTGAAACTCTGGATTCTGACAGAGGGCCACGAGACTTCGACCAGCGCGCAAAAATGGAGGCTCTAGACCCTTCCAGAGCCGAGATATCGAAGGTCAAAATTTGGACCTGAAAAAAAAACATAAGGGGTAACACTGTCATTTTTTTTTTTGGCCGAAATTTTGACCCCCTCCGATCTTCTTGAAACTCTGGATTCTGACAGAGGGCCACGAGACTTCGACCAGCGTGCAAAAATGGAGGCTCTAGACCCTTCCAGAGCCGAGATATCGAAGGTCAAAATTTGGACCTGAAAAAAAAAACATAAGGGGTAACACTGTCATTTTTTTTTTTGGCCGAAATTTTGACCCCCTCCGATCTTCTTGAAATTCTGGATTCTGACAGAGGGCCACGAGACTTCGACCAGCGCGCAAAAATGGAGGCTCTAGACCCTTCCAGAGCCGAGATATTGAAGGTCAAAATTTGGACCTGAAAAAAAAACATAAGGGGTAACACTGTCATTTTTTTTTTTGGCCAAAATTTTGACCCCCTCCGATCTTCTTGAAACTCTGGATTCTGACAGAGGGCCACGAGACTTCGACCAGCGCGCAAAAATGGAGGCTCTAGACCCTTCCAGAGCCGAGATATCGAAGGTCAAAATTTGGACCTGAAAAAAAAACATAAGGGGTAACACTGTCATTTTTTTTTTTTTGGCCGAAATTTTGACCCCCTCCGATCTTCTTGAAACTCTGGATTCTGACAGAGGGCCACGAGACTTCGACCAGCGCGCAAAAATGGAGGCTCTAGACCATTCCAGAGCCGAGATATCGAAGGTCAAAATTTGGACCTGAAAAAAAACATAAGGGGTAACACTGTCATTTTTTTTTTTGGGCCAAAATTTTGACCCCCTCCGATCTTCTTGAAACTCTGGATTCTGACAGAGGGCCACGAGACTTCGACCAGCGCGCAAAAATGGAGGCTCTAGACCCTTCTAGAGCCGAGATATCGAAGGTCAAAATTTGGACCTGAAAAAAAAACATAAGGGGTAACACTGTCATTTTTTTTTTTGGCCAAAATTTTGACCCCCTCCGATCTTCTTGAAACTCTGGATTCTGACAGAGGGCCACGAGACTTCGACCAGCGCGCAAAAATGGAGGCTCTAGACCCTTCCAGAGCCGAGATATCGAAGGTCAAAATTTGGACCTGAAAAAAAAACCTAAGGGGTAACACTGTCATTTTTTTTTTTTTGGCCGAAATTTTGACCCTCTTCGATCTTCTTGAAACTCTGGATTCTGACAGAGGGCCACGAGACTTCGACCAGCGCGCAAAAATGGAGGCTCTAGACCCTTCCAGAGCCGAGATATCGAAGGTCAAAATTTGGACCTGAAAAAAAAACATAAGGGGTAACACTGTCATTTTTTTTTTTGGCCGAAATTTTGACCCCCTCCGATCTTCTTGAAACTCTGGATTCTGACAGAGGGCCACGAGACTTCGACCAGCGCGCAAAAATGGAGGCTCTAGACCATTCCAGAGCCGAGATATCGAAGGTCAAAATTTGGACCTGAAAAAAAAACATAAGGGGTAACACTGTCATTTTTTTTTTTGGGCCAAAATTTTGACCCCCTCCGATCTTCTTGAAACTCTGGATTCTGACAGAGGGCCACGAGACTTCGACCAGCGTGCAAAAATGGAGGCTCTAGACCCTTCCAGAGCCGAGATATCGAAGGTCAAAATTTGGACCTGAAAAAAAAAACATAAGGGGTAACACTGTCATTTTTTTTTTTGGCTGAAATTTTGACCCCCTCCGATCTTCTTGAAATTCTGGATTCTGACAGAGGGCCACGAGACTTCGACCAGCGTGCAAAAATGGAGGCTCTAGACCCTTCCAGAGCCGAGATATCGAAGGTCAAAATTTGGACCTGAAAAAAAAACATAAGGGGTAACACTGTCATTTTTTTTTTTGGCCGAAATTTTGACACCCTCCGATCTTCTTGAAATTCTGGATTCTGACAGAGGGCCACGAGACTTCGACCAGCGCGCAAAAATGGAGGCTCTAGACCCTTCTAGAGCCGAGATATCGAAGGTCAAAATTTGGACCTGAAAAAAAAACATAAGGGGTAACACTGTCATTTTTTTTTTTTGGCCAAAATTTTGACCCCCTCCGATCTTCTTGAAACTCTGGATTCTGACAGAGGATCACGAGACTTCGACCAGCGCGCAAAAATGGAGGCTCTAGACCCTTCCAGAGCCGAGATATCGAAGGTCGAAATTTGGACCTGAAAAAAAAACATAAGGGGTAACACTGTCATTTTTTTTTTTTTGGCCGAAATTTTGACCCTCTTCGATCTTCTTGAAACTCTGGATTCTGACAGAGGGCCACGAGACTTCGACCAGCGCGCAAAAATGGAGGCTCTAGACCCTTCCAGAGCCGAGATATCGAAGGTCAAAATTTGGACCTGAAAAAAAAACATAAGGGGTAACACTGTCATTTTTTTTTTTTGGCCGAAATTTTGACCCCCTCCGATCTTCTTGAAACTCTGGATTCTGACAGAGGGCCACGAGACTTCGACCAGCGTGCAAAAATGGAGGCTCTAGACCCTTCCAGAGCCGAGATATCGAAGGTCAAAATTTGGACCTGAAAAAAAAAACATAAGGGGTAACACTGTCATTTTTTTTTTGGCCGAAATTTTGACCCCCTCCGATCTTCTTGAAATTCTGGATTCTGACAGAGGGCCACGAGACTTCAACCAGCGCGCAAAAATGGAGGCTCTAGACCCTTCCAGAGCCGAGATATTGAAGGTCAAAATTTGGACCTGAAAAAAAAACATAAGGGGTAACACTGTCAATTTTTTTTTTTGGCCAAAATTTTGACCCCCTCCGATCTTCTTGAAACTCTGGATTCTGACAGAGGGCCACGAGACTTCGACCAGCGCGCAAAAATGGAGGCTCTAGACCCTTCCAGAGCCGAGATATCGAAGGTCAAAATTTGGACCTGAAAAAAAAACATAAGGGGTAACACTGTCATTTTTTTTTTTGGCCGAAATTTTGACCCCCTCCGATCTTCTTGAAACTCTGGATTTTGACAGAGGGCCACGAGACTTCGACCAGCGCGCAAAAATGGAGGCTCTAGACCCTTCCAGAGCCGAGATATCGAAGGTCAAAATTTGGACCTGAAAAAAAAACATAAGGGGTAACACTGTCATTTTTTTTTTTGGGCCAAAATTTTGACCCCCTCCGATCTTCTTGAAACTCTGGATTCTGACAGAGGGCCACGAGACTTCGACCAGCGCGCAAAAATGGAGGCTCTAGACCCTTCCAGAGCCGAGATATCGAAGGTCAAAATTTGGACCTGAAAAAAAAACATAAGGGGTAACACTGTCATTTTTTTTTTTGGCCAAAATTTTGACCCCCTCCGATCTTCTTGAAACTCTGGATTCTGACAGAGGGCCACGAGACTTCGACCAGCGCGCAAAAATGGAGGCTCTAGACCCTTCCAGAGCCGAGATATCGAAGGTCAAAATTTGGACCTGAAAAAAAAAAACATAAGGGGTAACACTGTCATTTTTTTTTTTTGGCCGAAATTTTGACCCCCTCCGATCTTCTTGAAACTCTGGATTCTGACAGAGGGCCACGAGACTTCGACCAGCGCGCAAAAATGGAGGCTCTAGACCCTTCCAGAGCCGAGATATCGAAGGTCAAAATTTGGACCTGAAAAAAAAAACATAAGGGGTAACACTGTCATTTTTTTTTTTGGCCGAAATTTTGACCCCCTCCGATCTTCTTGAAATTCTGGATTCTGACAGAGGGCCACGAGACTTTGACCAGCGCGCAAAAATGGAGGCTCTAGACCCTTCTAGAGCCGAGATATCGAAGGTCAAAATTTGGACCTGAAAAAAAAACATAAGGGGTAACACTGTCATTTTTTTTTTTGGCCAAAATTTTGACCCCCTCCGATCTTCTTGAAACTCTGGATTCTGACAGAGGGCCACGAGACTTCGACCAGCGCGCAAAAATGGAGGCTCTAGACCCTTCCAGAGCCGAGATATCGAAGGTCAAAATTTGGACCTGAAAAAAAAACATAAGGGGTAACACTGTCATTTTTTTTTTTTTGGCCGAAATTTTGACCCCCTCCGATCTTCTTGAAACTCTGGATTCTGACAGAGGGCCACGAGACTTCGACCAGCGCGCAAAAATGGAGGCTCTAGACCATTCCAGAGCCGAGATATCGAAGGTCAAAATTTGGACCTGAAAAAAAACATAAGGGGTAACACTGTCATTTTTTTTTTTGGGCCAAAATTTTGACCCCCTCCGATCTTCTTGAAACTCTGGATTCTGACAGAGGGCCACGAGACTTCGACCAGCGCGCAAAAATGGAGGCTCTAGACCCTTCTAGAGCCGAGATATCGAAGGTCAAAATTTGGACCTGAAAAAAAAACATAAGGGGTAACACTGTCATTTTTTTTTTTTGGCCAAAATTTTGACCCCCTCCGATCTTCTTGAAACTCTGGATTCTGACAGAGGGCCACGAGACTTCGACCAGCGCGCAAAAATGGAGGCTCTAGACCCTTCCAGAGCCGAGATATCGAAGGTCAAAATTTGGACCTGAAAAAAAAACCTAAGGGGTAACACTGTCATTTTTTTTTTTTTTGGCCGAAATTTTGACCCTCTTCGATCTTCTTGAAACTCTGGATTCTGACAGAGGGCCACGAGACTTCGACCAGCGCGCAAAAATGGAGGCTCTAGACCCTTCCAGAGCCGAGATATCGAAGGTCAAAATTTGGACCTGAAAAAAAAACATAAGGGGTAACACTGTCATTTTTTTTTTTGGCCGAAATTTTGACCCCCTCCGATCTTCTTGAAACTCTGGATTCTGACAGAGGGCCACGAGACTTCGACCAGCGTGCAAAAATGGAGGCTCTAGACCCTTCCAGAGCCGAGATATCGAAGGTCAAAATTTGGACCTGAAAAAAAAACATAAGGGGTAACACTGTCATTTTTTTTTTTGGCCGAAATTTTGACCCCCTCCGATCTTCTTGAAACTCTGGATTCTGACAGAGGGCCACGAGACTTCGACCAGCGCGCAAAAATGGAGGCTCTAGACCATTCCAGAGCCGAGATATCGAAGGTCAAAATTTGGACCTGAAAAAAA
This sequence comes from Cyprinella venusta, assembly GCA_038021265.1. Classification (NCBI taxonomy): domain Eukaryota; kingdom Metazoa; phylum Chordata; class Actinopteri; order Cypriniformes; family Leuciscidae; genus Cyprinella; species Cyprinella venusta. Next base: position 3,694,244 of record CM075868.1, read on the forward strand.
AACATAAGGGGTAACACTGTCATTTTTTTTTTTGGGCCAAAATTTTGACCCCCTCCGATCTTCTTGAAACTCTGGATTCTGACAGAGGGCCACGAGACTTCGACCAGCGTGCAAAAATGGAGGCTCTAGACCCTTCCAGAGCCGAGATATCGAAGGTCAAAATTTGGACCTGAAAAAAAAAACATAAGGGGTAACACTGTCATTTTTTTTTTTGGCTGAAATTTTGACCCCCTCCGATCTTCTTGAAATTCTGGATTCTGACAGAGGGCCACGAGACTTCGACCAGCGTGCAAAAATGGAGGCTCTAGACCCTTCCAGAGCCGAGATATCGAAGGTCAAAATTTGGACCTGAAAAAAAAACATAAGGGGTAACACTGTCATTTTTTTTTTGGCCGAAATTTTGACACCCTCCGATCTTCTTGAAATTCTGGATTCTGACAGAGGGCCACGAGACTTCGACCAGCGCGCAAAAATGGAGGCTCTAGACCCTTCTAGAGCCGAGATATCGAAGGTCAAAATTTGGACCTGAAAAAAAAACATAAGGGGTAACACTGTCATTTTTTTTTTTTGGCCAAAATTTTGACCCCCTCCGATCTTCTTGAAACTCTGGATTCTGACAGAGGGCCACGAGACTTCGACCAGCGCGCAAAAATGGAGGCTCTAGACCCTTCCAGAGCCGAGATATCGAAGGTCAAAATTTGGACCTGAAAAAAAAACATAAGGGGTAACACTGTCATTTTTTTTTTTTTGGCCGAAATTTTGACCCTCTTCGATCTTCTTGAAACTCTGGATTCTGACAGAGGGCCACGAGACTTCGACCAGCGCGCAAAAATGGAGGCTCTAGACCCTTCCAGAGCCGAGATATCGAAGGTCAAAATTTGGACCTGAAAAAAAAACATAAGGGGTAACACTGTCATTTTTTTTTTTTGGCCGAAATTTTGACCCCCTCCGATCTTCTTGAAACTCTGGATTCTGACAGAGGGCCACGAGACTTCGACCAGCGTGCAAAAATGGAGGCTCTAGACCCTTCCAGAGCCGAGATATCGAAGGTCAAAATTTGGACCTGAAAAAAAAAACATAAGGGGTAACACTGTCATTTTTTTTTGGCCGAAATTTTGACCCCCTCCGATCTTCTTGAAATTCTGGATTCTGACAGAGGGCCACGAGACTTCAACCAGCGCGCAAAAATGGAGGCTCTAGACCCTTCCAGAGCCGAGATATTGAAGGTCAAAATTTGGACCTGAAAAAAAAACATAAGGGGTAACACTGTCAATTTTTTTTTTTGGCCAAAATTTTGACCCCCTCCGATCTTCTTGAAACTCTGGATTCTGACAGAGGGCCACGAGACTTCGACCAGCGCGCAAAAATGGAGGCTCTAGACCCTTCCAGAGCCGAGATATCGAAGGTCAAAATTTGGACCTGAAAAAAAAACATAAGGGGTAACACTGTCATTTTTTTTTTTGGCCGAAATTTTGACCCCCTCCGATCTTCTTGAAACTCTGGATTTTGACAGAGGGCCACGAGACTTCGACCAGCGCGCAAAAATGGAGGCTCTAGACCATTCCAGAGCCGAGATATCGAAGGTCAAAATTTGGACCTGAAAAAAAAACATAAGGGGTAACACTGTCATTTTTTTTTTGGGCCAAAATTTTGACCCCCTCCGATCTTCTTGAAACTCTGGATTCTGACAGAGGGCCACGAGACTTCGACCAGCGCGCAAAAATGGAGGCTCTAGACCCTTCCAGAGCCGAGATATCGAAGGTCAAAATTTGGACCTGAAAAAAAAAAACATAAGGGGTAACACTGTCATTTTTTTTTTTTGGCCGAAATTTTGACCCCCTCCGATCTTCTTGAAACTCTGGATTCTGACAGAGGGCCACGAGACTTCGACCAGCGCGCAAAAATGGAGGCTCTAGACCCTTCCAGAGCCGAGATATCGAAGGTCAAAATTTGGACCTGAAAAAAAAAACATAAGGGGTAACACTGTCATTTTTTTTTTTGGCCGAAATTTTGACCCCCTCCGATCTTCTTGAAATTCTGGATTCTGACAGAGGGCCACGAGACTTCGACCAGCGCGCAAAAATGGAGGCTCTAGACACTTCTAGAGCCGAGATATCGAAGGTCAAAATTTGGACCTGAAAAAAAAACATAAGGGGTAACACTGTCATTTTTTTTTTTTGGCCAAAATTTTGACCCCCTCCGATCTTCTTGAAACTCTGGATTCTGACAGAGGGCCACGAGACTTCGACCAGCGCGCAAAAATGGAGGCTCTAGACCCTTCCAGAGCCGAGATATCGAAGGTCAAAATTTGGACCTGAAAAAAAAACATAAGGGGTAACACTGTCATTTTTTTTTTTTTGGCCGAAATTTTGACCCTCTTCGATCTTCTTGAAACTCTGGATTCTGACAGAGGGCCACGAGACTTCGACCAGCGCGCAAAAATGGAGGCTCTAGACCCTTCCAGAGCCGAGATATCGAAGGTCAAAATTTGGACCTGAAAAAAAAACATAAGGGGTAACACTGTCATTTTTTTTTTTGGCCGAAATTTTGACCCCCTCCGATCTTCTTGAAACTCTGGATTCTGACAGAGGGCCACGAGACTTCAACCAGCGCGCAAAAATGGAGGCTCTAGACCCTTCCAGAGCCGAGATATCGAAGGTCAAAATTTGGACCTGAAAAAAAAACATAAGGGGTAACACTGTCATTTTTTTTTTTGGCCGAAATTTTGACCCCCTCCGATCTTCTTGAAACTCTGGATTCTGACAGAGGGCCACGAGACTTCGACCAGCGCGCAAAAATGGAGGCTCTAGACCATTCCAGAGCCGAGATATCGAAGGTCAAAATTTGGACCTGAAAAAAAAACATAAGGGGTAACACTGTCATTTTTTTTTTTGGGCCAAAATTTTGACCCCCTCCGATCTTCTTGAAACTCTGGATTCTGACAGAGGGCCACGAGACTTCGACCAGCGCGCAAAAATGGAGGCTCTAGACCCTTCCAGAGCCGAGATATCGAAGGTCAAAATTTGGACCTGAAAAAAAAACATAAGGGGTAACACTGTCATTTTTTTTTTTGGCCGAAATTTTGACCCCCTCCGATCTTCTTGAAATTCTGGATTCTGACAGAGGGCCACGAGACTTCGACCAGCGCGCAAAAATGGAGGCTCTAGACCCTTCCAGAGCCGAGATATCGAAGGTCAAAATTTGGACCTGAAAAAAAAAACATAAGGGGTAACACTGTCATTTTTTTTTTGGCCGAAATTTTGACCCCCTCCGATCTTCTTGAAATTCTGGATTCTGACAGAGGGCCACGAGATTTCGACCAGCGCGCAAAAATGGAGGCTCTAGACCCTTCTAGAGCCGAGATATCGAAGGTCAAAATTTGGACCTGAAAAAAAAACATAAGGGGTAACACTGTCATTTTTTTTTTTTGGCCAAAATTTTGACCCCCTCCGATCTTCTTGAAACTCTGGATTCTGACAGAGGGCCACGAGACTTCGACCAGCGCGCAAAAATGGAGGCTCTAGACCCTTCCAGAGCCGAGATATCGAAGGTCAAAATTTGGACCTGAAAAAAAAACATAAGGGGTAACACTGTCATTTTTTTTTTTTTGGCCGAAATTTTGACCCTCTTCGATCTTCTTGAAACTCTGGATTCTGACAGAGGGCCACGAGACTTCGACCAGCGCGCAAAAATGGAGGCTCTAGACCCTTCCAGAGCCGAGATATCGAAGGTCAAAATTTGGACCTGAAAAAAAAACATAAGGGGTAACACTGTCATTTTTTTTTTTGGCCGAAATTTTGACCCCCTCCGATCTTCTTGAAACTCTGGATTCTGACAGAGGGCCACGAGACTTCGACCAGCGTGCAAAAATGGAGGCTCTAGACCCTTCCAGAGCCGAGATATCGAAGGTCAAATTTTGGACCTGAAAAAAAAAACATAAGGGGTAACACTGTCATTTTTTTTTTTGGCCGAAATTTTGACCCCCTCCGATCTTCTTGAAATTCTGGATTCTGACAGAGGGCCACGAGACTTCGACCAGCGCGCAAAAATGGAGGCTCTAGACCCTTCCAGAGCCGAGATATTGAAGGTCAAAATTTGGACCTGAAAAAAAAACATAAGGGGTAACACTGTCATTTTTTTTTTTTGGCCAAAATTTTGACCCCCTCCGATCTTCTTGAAACTCTGGATTCTGACAGAGGGCCACGAGACTTCGACCAGCGCGCAAAAATGGAGGCTCTAGACCCTTCCAGAGCCGAGATATCGAAGGTCAAAATTTGGACCTGAAAAAAAAACATAAGGGGTAACACTGTCATTTTTTTTTTTTGGCCGAAATTTTGACCCCCTCCGATCTTCTTGAAACTCTGGATTCTGACAGAGGGCCACGAGACTTCGACCAGCGCGCAAAAATGGAGGCTCTAGACCATTCCAGAGCCGAGATATCGAAGGTCAAAATTTGGACCTGAAAAAAAACATAAGGGGTAACACTGTCATTTTTTTTTTTGGGCCAAAATTTTGACCCCCTCCGATCTTCTTGAAACTCTGGATTCTGACAGAGGGCCACGAGACTTCGACCAGCGCGCAAAAATGGAGGCTCTAGACCCTTCTAGAGCCGAGATATCGAAGGTCAAAATTTGGACCTGAAAAAAAAACATAAGGGGTAACACTGTCATTTTTTTTTTTTGGCCAAAATTTTGACCCCCTCCGATCTTCTTGAAACTCTGGATTCTGACAGAGGGCCACGAGACTTCGACCAGCGCGCAAAAATGGAGGCTCTAGACCCTTCCAGAGCCGAGATATCGAAGGTCAAAATTTGGACCTGAAAAAAAAACCTAAGGGGTAACACTGTCATTTTTTTTTTTGGCCGAAATTTTGACCCCCTCCGATCTTCTTGAAACTCTGGATTCTGACAGAGGGCCACGAGACTTCGACCAGCGTGCAAAAATGGAGGCTCTAGACCCTTCCAGAGCCGAGATATCGAAGGTCAAAATTTGGACCTGAAAAAAAAAACATAAGGGGTAACACTGTCATTTTTTTTTTTGGCCGAAATTTTGACCCCCTCCGATCTTCTTGAAATTTTGGATTCTGACAGAGGGCCACGAGACTTCGACCAGCGCGCAAAAATGGAGGCTCTAGACCCTTCCAGAGCCGAGATATTGAAGGTCAAAATTTGGACCTGAAAAAAAAACATAAGGGGTAACACTGTCATTTTTTTTTTTTGGCCAAAATTTTGACCCCCTCCGATCTTCTTGAAACTCTGGATTCTGACAGAGGGCCACGAGACTTCGACCAGCGCGCAAAAATGGAGGCTCTAGACCCTTCCAGAGCCGAGATATCGAAGGTCAAAATTTGGACCTGAAAAAAAAACATAAGGGGTAACACTGTCATTTTTTTTTTTTGGCCGAAATTTTGACCCCCTCCGATCTTCTTGAAACTCTGGATTCTGACAGAGGGCCACGAGACTTCGACCAGCGCGCAAAAATGGAGGCTCTAGACCATTCCAGAGCCGAGATATCGAAGGTCAAAATTTGGACCTGAAAAAAAAACATAAGGGGTAACACTGTCATTTTTTTTTTTTTGGCCAAAATTTTGACCCCCTCCGATCTTCTTGAAACTCTGGATTCTGACAGAGGGCCACGAGACTTCGACCAGCGCGCAAAAATGGAGGCTCTAGACCCTTCCAGAGCCGAGATATCGAAGGTCAAAATTTGGACCTGAAAAAAAAACATAAGGGGTAACACTGTCATTTTTTTTTTGGCCAAAATTTTGACCCCCTCCGATCTTCTTGAAACTCTGGATTCTGACGGAGGGCCACGAGACTTCGACCAGCGCGCAAAAATGGAGGCTCTAGACCCTTCCAGAGCCGAGATATCGAAGGTCAAAATTTGGACCTGAAAAAAAAAACATAAGGGGTAACACTGTCATTTTTTTTTTTTGGCCGAAATTTTGACCCCCTCCGATCTTCTTGAAACTCTGGATTCTGACAGAGGGCCACGAGACTTCGACCAGCGCGCAAAAATGGAGGCTCTAGACCCTTCCAGAGCCGAGATATCGAAGGTCAAAATTTGGACCTGAAAAAAAAACATAAGGGGTAACACTGTCATTTTTTTTTTTTTGCCGAAATTTTGACCCTCTTCGATCTTCTTGAAACTCTGGATTCTGACAGAGGGCCACGAGACTTCGACCAGCGCGCAAAAATGGAGGCTCTAGACCCTTCCAGAGCCGAGATATCGAAGGTCAAAATTTGGACCTGAAAAAAAAAACATAAGGGGTAACACTGTCATTTTTTTTTTTGGCCGAAATTTTGACCCCCTCCGATCTTCTTGAAACTCTGGATTCTGACAGAGGGCCACGAGACTTCGACCAGCGCGCAAAAATGGAGGCTCTAGACCCTTCCAGAGCCGAGATATCGAAGGTCAAAATTTGGACCTGAAAAAAAACATAAGGGGTAACACTGTCATTTTTTTTTTTTGGCCGAAATTTTGACCCCCTCCGATCTTCTTGAAACTCTGGATTCTGACAGAGGGCCACGAGACTTCGACCAGCGCGCAAAAATGGAGGCTCTAGACCATTCCAGAGCCGAGATATCGAAGGTCAAAATTTGGACCTGAAAAAAAAACATAAGGGGTAACACTGTCATTTTTTTTTTTTGGCCAAAATTTTGACCCCCTCCGATCTTCTTGAAACTCTGGATTCTGACAGAGGGCCACGAGACTTCGACCAGCGCGCAAAAATGGAGGCTCTAGACCCTTCCAGAGCCGAGATATCGAAGGTCAAAATTTGGACCTGAAAAAAAAAACATAAGGGGTAACACTGTCATTTTTTTTTTTGGCCAAAATTTTGACCCCCTCCGATCTTCTTGAAACTCTGGATTCTGACAGAGGGCCACGAGACTTCGACAAGCGCGCAAAAATGGAGGCTCTAGACCCTTCCAGAGCCGAGATATCGAAGGTCAAAATTTGGACCTGAAAAAAAAACATAAGGGGTAACACTGTCATTTTTTTTTTTTGGCTGAAATTTTGACCCCCTCCGATCTTCTTGAAACTCTGGATTCTGACAGAGGGCCACGAGACTTCGACCAGCGCGCAAAAATGGAGGCTCTAGACCCTTCCAGAGCCGAGATATCGAAGGTCAAAATTTGGACCTGAAAAAAAAACATAAGGGGTAACACTGTCATTTTTTTTTTTGGCCGAAATTTTGACCCCCTCCGATCTTCTTGAAACTCTGGATTCTGACAGAGGGCCACGAGACTTCGACCAGCGCGCAAAAATGGAGGCTCTAGACCATTCCAGAGCCGAGATATCGAAGGTCAAAATTTGGACCTGAAAAAAAAACATAAGGGGTAACACTGTCATTTTTTTTTTGGGCCAAAATTTTGACCCCCTCCGATCTTCTTGAAACTCTGGATTCTGACAGAGGGCCACGAGACTTCGACCAGCGCACAAAAATGGAGGCTCTAGACCCTTCCAGAGCCGAGATATCGAAGGTCAAAATTTGGACCTGAAAAAAAAACATAAGGGGTAACACTGTCATTTTTTTTTTTTGGCCAAAATTTTGACCCCCTCCGATCTTCTTGAAACTCTGGATTCTGACAGAGGGCCACGAGACTTCGACCAGCGCGCAAAAATGGAGGCTCTAGACCCTTCCAGAGCCGAGATATCGAAGGTCAAAATTTGGACCTGAAAAAAAAACATAAGGGGTAACACTGTCATTTTTTTTTTTTGGCCAAAATTTTGACCCCCTCCGATCTTCTTGAAACTCTGGATTCTGACAGAGGGCCACGAGACTTCGACCAGCGCGCAAAAATGGAGGCTCTAGACCCTTCCAGAGCCGAGATATCGAAGGTCAAAATTTGGACCTGAAAAAAAAACATAAGGGGTAACACTGTCATTTTTTTTTTTTGGCCGAAATTTTGACCCTCTTCGATCTTCTTGAAACTCTGGATTCTGACAGAGGGCCACGAGACTTCGACCAGCGCGCAAAAATGGAGGCTCTAGACCCTTCCAGAGCCGAGATATCGAAGGTCAAAATTTGGACCTGAAAAAAAAACATAAGGGGTAACACTGTCATTTTTTTTTTTTTGGCCGAAATTTTGACCCCCTCCGATCTTCTTGAAACTCTGGATTCTGACAGAGGGCCACGAGACTTCGACCAGCGCGCAAAAATGGAGGCTCTAGACCCTTCCAGAGCCGAGATATCGAAGGTCAAAATTTGGACCTGAAAAAAAAACATAAGGGGTAACACTGTCATTTTTTTTTTTTGGCCGAAATTTTGACCCCCTCCGATCTTCTTGAAACTCTGGATTCTGACAGAGGGCCACGAGACTTCGACCAGCGCGCAAAAATGGAGGCTCTAGACCATTCCAGAGCCGAGATATCGAAGGTCAAAATTTGGACCTGAAAAAAAAACATAAGGGGTAACACTGTCATTTTTTTTTTGGGGCCAAAATTTTGACCCCCTCCGATCTTCTTGAAACTCTGGATTCTGACGGAGGGCCACGAGACTTCGACCAGCGCGCAAAAATGGAGGCTCTAGACCCTTCCAGAGCCGAGATATCGAAGGTCAAAATTTGGACCTGAAAAAAAAACATAAGGGGTAACACTGTCATTTTTTTTTTTTGGCCGAAATTTTGACCCCCTCCGATCTTCTTGAAATTCTGGATTCTGACAGAGGGCCACGAGACTTCGACCAGCGCTCAAAAATGGAGGCTCTAGACCCTTCCAGAGCCGAGATATCGAAGGTCAAAATTTGGACCTGAAAAAAAAAACATAAGGGGTAACACTGTCATTTTTTTTTTGGGCCGAAATTTTGACCCCCTCCGATCTTCTTGAAATTCTGGATTCTGACAGAGGGCCACGAGACTTCGACCAGCGCGCAAAAATGGAGGCTCTAGACCCTTCTAGAGCCGAGATATCGAAGGTCAAAATTTGGACCTGAAAAAAAAACATAAGGGGTAACACTGTCATTTTTTTTTTTTGGCCAAAATTTTGACCCCCTCCGATCTTCTTGAAACTCTGGATTCTGACAGAGGGCCACGAGACTTCGACCAGCGCGCAAAAATGGAGGCTCTAGACCCTTCCAGAGCCGAGATATCGAAGGTCAAAATTTGGACCTGAAAAAAAAACATAAGGGGTAACACTGTCATTTTTTTTTTTGGGCCGAAATTTTGACCCTCTTCGATCTTCTTGAAACTCTGGATTCTGACAGAGGGCCACGAGACTTCGACCAGCGCGCAAAAATGGAGGCTCTAGACCCTTCCAGAGCCGAGATATCGAAGGTCAAAATTTGGACCTGAAAAAAAAACATAAGGGGTAACACTGTCATTTTTTTTTTTGGCCGAAATTTTGACCCCCTCCGATCTTCTTGAAACTCTGGATTCTGACAGAGGGCCACGAGACTTCGACCAGCGTGCAAAAATGGAGGCTCTAGACCCTTCCAGAGCCGAGATATCGAAGGTCAAAATTTGGACCTGAAAAAAAAAACATAAGGGGTAACACTGTCATTTTTTTTTTGGCCGAAATTTTGACCCCCTCCGATCTTCTTGAAATTCTGGATTCTGACAGAGGGCCACGAGACTTCGACCAGCGCGCAAAAATGGAGGCTCTAGACCCTTCCAGAGCCGAGATATTGAAGGTCAAAATTTGGACCTGAAAAAAAAACATAAGGGGTAACACTGTCATTTTTTTTTTGGCCAAAATTTTGACCCCCTCCGATCTTCTTGAAACTCTGGATTCTGACAGAGGGCCACGAGACTTCGACCAGCGCGCAAAAATGGAGGCTCTAGACCCTTCCAGAGCCGAGATATCGAAGGTCAAAATTTGGACCTGAAAAAAAAAACATAAGGGGTAACACTGTCATTTTTTTTTTTTGGCCGAAATTTTGACCCCCTCCGATCTTCTTGAAACTCTGGATTCTGACAGAGGGCCACGAGACTTCGACCAGCGCGCAAAAATGGAGGCTCTAGACCATTCCAGAGCCGAGATATCGAAGGTCAAAATTTGGACCTGAAAAAAAACATAAGGGGTAACACTGTCATTTTTTTTTTTTTGGGCCAAAATTTTGACCCCCTCCGATCTTCTTGAAACTCTGGATTCTGACAGAGGGCCACGAGACTTCGACCAGCGCGCAAAAATGGAGGCTCTAGACCCTTCTAGAGCCGAGATATCGAAGGTCAAAATTTGGACCTGAAAAAAAAACATAAGGGGTAACACTGTCATTTTTTTTTTTTGGCCAAAATTTTGACCCCCTCCGATCTTCTTGAAACTCTGGATTCTGACAGAGGGCCACGAGACTTCGACCAGCGCGCAAAAATGGAGGCTCTAGACCCTTCCAGAGCCGAGATATCGAAGGTCAAAATTTGGACCTGAAAAAAAAAACATAAGGGGTAACACTGTCATTTTTTTTTTTTGGCCGAAATTTTGACCCTCTTCGATCTTCTTGAAACTCTGGATTCTGACAGAGGGCCACGAGACTTCGACCAGCGCGCAAAAATGGAGGCTCTAGACCCTTCCAGAGCCGAGATATCGAAGGTCAAAATTTGGACCTGAAAAAAAAACATAAGGGGTAACACTGTCATTTTTTTTTTGGCCGAAATTTTGACCCCCTCCGATCTTCTTGAAACTCTGGATTCTGACAGAGGGCCACGAGACTTCGACCAGCGTGCAAAAATGGAGGCTCTAGACCCTTCCAGAGCCGAGATATCGAAGGTCAAAATTTGGACCTGAAAAAAAAACATAAGGGGTAACACTGTCATTTTTTTTTTTTGGCCGAAATTTTGACCCCCTCCGATCTTCTTGAAATTCTGGATTCTGACAGAGGGCCACGAGACTTCGACCAGCGCGCAAAAATGGAGGCTCTAGACCCTTCCAGAGCCGAGATATTGAAGGTCAAAATTTGGACCTGAAAAAAAAACATAAGGGGTAACAGTCATTTTTTTTTTTTGGCCAAAATTTTGACCCCCTCCGATCTTCTTGAAACTCTGGATTCTGACAGAGGGCCACGAGACTTCGACCAGCGCGCAAAAATGGAGGCTCTAGACCCTTCCAGAGCCGAGATATCGAAGGTCAAAATTTGGACCTGAAAAAAAAACATAAGGGGTAACACTGTCATTTTTTTTTTTGGCCGAAATTTTGACCCCCTCCGATCTTCTTGAAACTCTGGAATCTGACAGAGGTCCACGAGACTTCGACCAGCGCGCAAAAATGGAGGCTCTAGACCATTCCAGAGCCGAGATATCGAAGGTCAAAATTTGGACCTGAAAAAAAAACATAAGGGGTAACACTGTCATTTTTTTTTTTGGGCCAAAATTTTGACCCCCTCCGATCTTCTTGAAACTCTAGATTCTGACAGAGGGCCACGAGACTTCGACCAGCGCGCAAAAATGGAGGCTCTAGACCCTTCCAGAGCCGAGATATCGAAGGTCAAAATTTGGACATGAAAATAAAAACATAAGGGGTAACACTGTCATTTTTTTTTTTGGGCCAAAATTTTGACCCCCTCCGATCTTCTTGAAACTCTGGATTCTGACAGAGGGCCACGAGACTTCGACCAGCGCGCAAAAATGGAGGCTCTAGACCCTTCCAGAGCCGAGATATCGAAGGTCAAAATTTGGACCTGAAAAAAAAACATAAGGGGTAACACTGTCATTTTTTTTTTTTTGGCCGAAATTTTGACCCTCTTCGATCTTCTTGAAACTCTGGATTCTGACAGAGGGCCACGAGACTTCGACCAGCGCGCAAAAATGGAGGCTCTAGACCCTTCCAGAGCCGAGATATCGAAGGTCAAAATTTGGACCTGAAAAAAAAAACATAAGGGGTAACACTGTCATTTTTTTTTTGGCCGAAATTTTGACCCCCTCCGATCTTCTTGAAACTCTGGATTCTGACAGAGGGCCACGAGACTTCGACCAGCGCGCAAAAATGGAGGCTCTAGACCCTTCCAGAGCCGAGATATCGAAGGTCAAAATTTGGACCTGAAAAAAAACATAAGGGGTAACACTGTCATTTTTTTTTTTGGCCGAAATTTTGACCCCCTCCGATCTTCTTGAAACTCTGGATTCTGACAGAGGGCCACGAGACTTCGACCAGCGCGCAAAAATGGAGGCTCTAGACCATTCCAGAGCCGAGATATCGAAGGTCAAAATTTGGACCTGAAAAAAAAACATAAGGGGTAACACTGTCATTTTTTTTTTTGGCCAAAATTTTGACCCCCTCCGATCTTCTTGAAACTCTGGATTCTGACAGAGGGCCACGAGACTTCGACCAGCGCGCAAAAATGGAGGCTCTAGACCCTTCCAGAGCCGAGATATCGAAGGTCAAAATTTGGACCTGAAAAAAAAACATAAGGGGTAACACTGTCATTTTTTTTTTTGGCCAAAATTTTGACCCCCTCCGATCTTCTTGAAACTCTGGATTCTGACAGAGGGCCACGAGACTTCGACCAGCGCGCAAAAATGGAGGCTCTAGACCCTTCCAGAGCCGAGATATCGAAGGTCAAAATTTGGACCTGAAAAAAAAACATAAGGGGTAACACTGTCATTTTTTTTTTTTGGCCGAAATTTTGACCCCCTCCGATCTTCTTGAAACTCTGGATTCTGACAGAGGGCCACGAGACTTCGACCAGCGCGCAAAAATGGAGGCTCTAGACCATTCCAGAGCCGAGATATCGAAGGTCAAAATTTGGACCTGAAAAAAAACATAAGGGGTAACACTGTCATTTTTTTTTTTTGGGCCAAAATTTTGACCCCCTCCGATCTTCTTGAAACTCTGGATTCTGACAGAGGGCCACGAGACTTCGACCAGCGCGCAAAAATGGAGGCTCTAGACCCTTCTAGAGCCGAGATATCGAAGGTCAAAATTTGGACCTGAAAAAAAAACATAAGGGGTAACACTGTCATTTTTTTTTTTGGCCAAAATTTTGACCCCCTCCGATCTTCTTGAAACTCTGGATTCTGACAGAGGGCCACGAGACTTCGACCAGCGCGCAAAAATGGAGGCTCTAGACCCTTCCAGAGCCGAGATATCGAAGGTCAAAATTTGGACCTGAAAAAAAAAACATAAGGGGTAACACTGTCATTTTTTTTTTTTGGCCGAAATTTTGACCCTCTTCGATCTTCTTGAAACTCTGGATTCTGACAGAGGGCCACGAGACTTCGACCAGCGCGCAAAAATGGAGGCTCTAGACCCTTCCAGAGCCGAGATATTGAAGGTCAAAATTTGGACCTGAAAAAAAAACATAAGGGGTAACAGTCATTTTTTTTTTTTGGCCAAAATTTTGACCCCCTCCGATCTTCTTGAAACTCTGGATTCTGACAGAGGGCCACGAGACTTCGACCAGCGCGCAAAAATGGAGGCTCTAGACCCTTCCAGAGCCGAGATATCGAAGATCAAAATTTTGACCAGAAAAAAAACATAAGGGGTAACACTCTTTTTTTTTTTTTTTGGCCGAAATTTTGACCCCCTCCGATCTTCTTCAAACTCTGGATTCTGACAGAGGGCCACGAGACTTCGACCAGCGCGCAAAAATGGAGGCTCTAGACCCTTCCAGAGCCGAGATATCGAAGGTCAAAATTTTGACCAGAAAAAAAAACATAAGGGGTAACACTGTCATTTTTTTTTTCTGGCCGAAATTTTGACCCCCTCCGATCTTCTTCAAACTCTGGATTCTGACAGAGGGCCACGAGACTTCGACCAGCGCGCAAAAATGGAGGCTCTAGACCCTTCCAGAGCCGAGATATCGAAGGTCAAAATTTGGACCTGAAAAAAAAAACATAAGGGGTAACACTGTCATTTTTTTTTTTGGCCGAATTTTGACCCCCTCCGATCTTCTTGAAATTCTGGATTCTGACAGAGGGCCACGAGACTTCGACCAGCGCGCAAAAATGGAGGCTCTAGACCCTTCTAGAGCCGAGATATCGAAGGTCAAAATTTGGACCTGAAAAAAAAACATAAGGGGTAACACTGTCATTTTTTTTTTTTGGCCAAAATTTTGACCCCCTCCGATCTTCTTGAAACTCTGGATTCTGACAGAGGGCCACGAGACTTCGACCAGCGCGCAAAAATGGAGGCTCTAGACCCTTCCAGAGCCGAGATATCGAAGGTCAAAATTTGGACCTGAAAAAAAAACATAAGGGGTAACACTGTCATTTTTTTTTTTTTGGCCGAAATTTTGACCCTCTTCGATCTTCTTGAAACTCTGGATTCTGACAGAGGGCCACGAGACTTCGACCAGCGCGCAAAAATGGAGGCTCTAGACCCTTCCAGAGCCGAGATATCGAAGGTCAAAATTTGGACCTGAAAAAAAAACATAAGGGGTAACACTGTCATTTTTTTTTTTGGCCGAAATTTTGACCCCCTCCGATCTTCTTGAAACTCTGGATTCTGACAGAGGGCCACGAGACTTCAACCAGCGCGCAAAAATGGAGGCTCTAGACCCTTCCAGAGCCGAGATATCGAAGGTCAAAATTTGGACCTGAAAAAAAAACATAAGGGGTAACACTGTCATTTTTTTTTTTGGCCGAAATTTTGACCCCCTCCGATCTTCTTGAAACTCTGGATTCTGACAGAGGGCCACGAGACTTCGACCAGCGCGCAAAAATGGAGGCTCTAGACCATTCCAGAGCCGAGATATCGAAGGTCAAAATTTGGACCTGAAAAAAAAACATAAGGGGTAACACTGTCATTTTTTTTTTTGGGCCAAAATTTTGACCCCCTCCGATCTTCTTGAAACTCTGGATTCTGACAGAGGGCCACGAGACTTCGACCAGCGCGCAAAAATGGAGGCTCTAGACCCTTCCAGAGCCGAGATATCGAAGGTCAAAATTTGGACCTGAAAAAAAAACATAAGGGGTAACACTGTCATTTTTTTTTTTGGCCGAAATTTTGACCCCCTCCGATCTTCTTGAAATTCTGGATTCTGACAGAGGGCCACGAGACTTCGACCAGCGCGCAAAAATGGAGGCTCTAGACCCTTCCAGAGCCGAGATATCGAAGGTCAAAATTTGGACCTGAAAAAAAAAACATAAGGGGTAACACTGTCATTTTTTTTTTTGGCCGAAATTTTGACCCCCTCCGATCTTCTTGAAATTCTGGATTCTGACAGAGGGCCACGAGATTTCGACCAGCGCGCAAAAATGGAGGCTCTAGACCCTTCTAGAGCCGAGATATCGAAGGTCAAAATTTGGACCTGAAAAAAAAACATAAGGGGTAACACTGTCATTTTTTTTTTTTGGCCAAAATTTTGACCCCCTCCGATCTTCTTGAAACTCTGGATTCTGACAGAGGGCCACGAGACTTCGACCAGCGCGCAAAAATGGAGGCTCTAGACCCTTCCAGAGCCGAGATATCGAAGGTCAAAATTTGGACCTGAAAAAAAAACATAAGGGGTAACACTGTCATTTTTTTTTTTTTGGCCGAAATTTTGACCCTCTTCGATCTTCTTGAAACTCTGGATTCTGACAGAGGGCCACGAGACTTCGACCAGCGCGCAAAAATGGAGGCTCTAGACCCTTCCAGAGCCGAGATATCGAAGGTCAAAATTTGGACCTGAAAAAAAAACATAAGGGGTAACACTGTCATTTTTTTTTTTGGCCGAAATTTTGACCCCCTCCGATCTTCTTGAAACTCTGGATTCTGACAGAGGGCCACGAGACTTCAACCAGCGCGCAAAAATGGAGGCTCTAGACCCTTCCAGAGCCGAGATATCGAAGGTCAAAATTTGGACCTGAAAAAAAAACATAAGGGGTAACACTGTCATTTTTTTTTTTGGCCGAAATTTTGACCCCCTCCGATCTTCTTGAAACTCTGGATTCTGACAGAGGGCCACGAGACTTCGACCAGCGCGCAAAAATGGAGGCTCTAGACCATTCCAGAGCCGAGATATCGAAGGTCAAAATTTGGACCTGAAAAAAAAACATAAGGGGTAACACTGTCATTTTTTTTTTTGGGCCAAAATTTTGACCCCCTCCGATCTTCTTGAAACTCTGGATTCTGACAGAGGGCCACGAGACTTCGACCAGCGCGCAAAAATGGAGGCTCTAGACCCTTCCAGAGCCGAGATATCGAAGGTCAAAATTTGGACCTGAAAAAAAAACATAAGGGGTAACACTGTCATTTTTTTTTTTGGCCGAAATTTTGACCCCCTCCGATCTTCTTGAAATTCTGGATTCTGACAGAGGGCCACGAGACTTCGACCAGCGCGCAAAAATGGAGGCTCTAGACCCTTCCAGAGCCGAGATATCGAAGGTCAAAATTTGGACCTGAAAAAAAAAACATAAGGGGTAACACTGTCATTTTTTTTTTTGGCCGAAATTTTGACCCCCTCCGATCTTCTTGAAATTCTGGATTCTGACAGAGGGCCACGAGATTTCGACCAGCGCGCAAAAATGGAGGCTCTAGACCCTTCTAGAGCCGAGATATCGAAGGTCAAAATTTGGACCTGAAAAAAAAACATAAGGGGTAACACTGTCATTTTTTTTTTTTGGCCAAAATTTTGACCCCCTCCGATCTTCTTGAAACTCTGGATTCTGACAGAGGGCCACGAGACTTCGACCAGCGCGCAAAAATGGAGGCTCTAGACCCTTCCAGAGCCGAGATATCGAAGGTCAAAATTTGGACCTGAAAAAAAAACATAAGGGGTAACACTGTCATTTTTTTTTTTTTGGCCGAAATTTTGACCCTCTTCGATCTTCTTGAAACTCTGGATTCTGACAGAGGGCCACGAGACTTCGACCAGCGCGCAAAAATGGAGGCTCTAGACCCTTCCAGAGCCGAGATATCGAAGGTCAAAATTTGGACCTGAAAAAAAAACATAAGGGGTAACACTGTCATTTTTTTTTTTGGCCGAAATTTTGACCCCCTCCGATCTTCTTGAAACTCTGGATTCTGACAGAGGGCCACGAGACTTCGACCAGCGTGCAAAAATGGAGGCTCTAGACCCTTCCAGAGCCGAGATATCGAAGGTCAAAATTTGGACCTGAAAAAAAAAACATAAGGGGTAACACTGTCATTTTTTTTTTTGGCCGAAATTTTGACCCCCTCCGATCTTCTTGAAATTCTGGATTCTGACAGAGGGCCACGAGACTTCGACCAGCGCGCAAAAATGGAGGCTCTAGACCCTTCCAGAGCCGAGATATTGAAGGTCAAAATTTGGACCTGAAAAAAAAACATAAGGGGTAACACTGTCATTTTTTTTTTTGGCCAAAATTTTGACCCCCTCCGATCTTCTTGAAACTCTGGATTCTGACAGAGGGCCACGAGACTTCGACCAGCGCGCAAAAATGGAGGCTCTAGACCCTTCCAGAGCCGAGATATCGAAGGTCAAAATTTGGACCTGAAAAAAAAACATAAGGGGTAACACTGTCATTTTTTTTTTTTTGGCCGAAATTTTGACCCCCTCCGATCTTCTTGAAACTCTGGATTCTGACAGAGGGCCACGAGACTTCGACCAGCGCGCAAAAATGGAGGCTCTAGACCATTCCAGAGCCGAGATATCGAAGGTCAAAATTTGGACCTGAAAAAAAACATAAGGGGTAACACTGTCATTTTTTTTTTTGGGCCAAAATTTTGACCCCCTCCGATCTTCTTGAAACTCTGGATTCTGACAGAGGGCCACGAGACTTCGACCAGCGCGCAAAAATGGAGGCTCTAGACCCTTCTAGAGCCGAGATATCGAAGGTCAAAATTTGGACCTGAAAAAAAAACATAAGGGGTAACACTGTCATTTTTTTTTTTGGCCAAAATTTTGACCCCCTCCGATCTTCTTGAAACTCTGGATTCTGACAGAGGGCCACGAGACTTCGACCAGCGCGCAAAAATGGAGGCTCTAGACCCTTCCAGAGCCGAGATATCGAAGGTCAAAATTTGGACCTGAAAAAAAAACCTAAGGGGTAACACTGTCATTTTTTTTTTTTTGGCCGAAATTTTGACCCTCTTCGATCTTCTTGAAACTCTGGATTCTGACAGAGGGCCACGAGACTTCGACCAGCGCGCAAAAATGGAGGCTCTAGACCCTTCCAGAGCCGAGATATCGAAGGTCAAAATTTGGACCTGAAAAAAAAACATAAGGGGTAACACTGTCATTTTTTTTTTTGGCCGAAATTTTGACCCCCTCCGATCTTCTTGAAACTCTGGATTCTGACAGAGGGCCACGAGACTTCGACCAGCGCGCAAAAATGGAGGCTCTAGACCATTCCAGAGCCGAGATATCGAAGGTCAAAATTTGGACCTGAAAAAAAAACATAAGGGGTAACACTGTCATTTTTTTTTTTGGGCCAAAATTTTGACCCCCTCCGATCTTCTTGAAACTCTGGATTCTGACAGAGGGCCACGAGACTTCGACCAGCGTGCAAAAATGGAGGCTCTAGACCCTTCCAGAGCCGAGATATCGAAGGTCAAAATTTGGACCTGAAAAAAAAAACATAAGGGGTAACACTGTCATTTTTTTTTTTGGCTGAAATTTTGACCCCCTCCGATCTTCTTGAAATTCTGGATTCTGACAGAGGGCCACGAGACTTCGACCAGCGTGCAAAAATGGAGGCTCTAGACCCTTCCAGAGCCGAGATATCGAAGGTCAAAATTTGGACCTGAAAAAAAAACATAAGGGGTAACACTGTCATTTTTTTTTTTGGCCGAAATTTTGACACCCTCCGATCTTCTTGAAATTCTGGATTCTGACAGAGGGCCACGAGACTTCGACCAGCGCGCAAAAATGGAGGCTCTAGACCCTTCTAGAGCCGAGATATCGAAGGTCAAAATTTGGACCTGAAAAAAAAACATAAGGGGTAACACTGTCATTTTTTTTTTTTGGCCAAAATTTTGACCCCCTCCGATCTTCTTGAAACTCTGGATTCTGACAGAGGATCACGAGACTTCGACCAGCGCGCAAAAATGGAGGCTCTAGACCCTTCCAGAGCCGAGATATCGAAGGTCGAAATTTGGACCTGAAAAAAAAACATAAGGGGTAACACTGTCATTTTTTTTTTTTTGGCCGAAATTTTGACCCTCTTCGATCTTCTTGAAACTCTGGATTCTGACAGAGGGCCACGAGACTTCGACCAGCGCGCAAAAATGGAGGCTCTAGACCCTTCCAGAGCCGAGATATCGAAGGTCAAAATTTGGACCTGAAAAAAAAACATAAGGGGTAACACTGTCATTTTTTTTTTTTGGCCGAAATTTTGACCCCCTCCGATCTTCTTGAAACTCTGGATTCTGACAGAGGGCCACGAGACTTCGACCAGCGTGCAAAAATGGAGGCTCTAGACCCTTCCAGAGCCGAGATATCGAAGGTCAAAATTTGGACCTGAAAAAAAAAACATAAGGGGTAACACTGTCATTTTTTTTTTGGCCGAAATTTTGACCCCCTCCGATCTTCTTGAAATTCTGGATTCTGACAGAGGGCCACGAGACTTCAACCAGCGCGCAAAAATGGAGGCTCTAGACCCTTCCAGAGCCGAGATATTGAAGGTCAAAATTTGGACCTGAAAAAAAAACATAAGGGGTAACACTGTCAATTTTTTTTTTTGGCCAAAATTTTGACCCCCTCCGATCTTCTTGAAACTCTGGATTCTGACAGAGGGCCACGAGACTTCGACCAGCGCGCAAAAATGGAGGCTCTAGACCCTTCCAGAGCCGAGATATCGAAGGTCAAAATTTGGACCTGAAAAAAAAACATAAGGGGTAACACTGTCATTTTTTTTTTTGGCCGAAATTTTGACCCCCTCCGATCTTCTTGAAACTCTGGATTTTGACAGAGGGCCACGAGACTTCGACCAGCGCGCAAAAATGGAGGCTCTAGACCCTTCCAGAGCCGAGATATCGAAGGTCAAAATTTGGACCTGAAAAAAAAACATAAGGGGTAACACTGTCATTTTTTTTTTTGGGCCAAAATTTTGACCCCCTCCGATCTTCTTGAAACTCTGGATTCTGACAGAGGGCCACGAGACTTCGACCAGCGCGCAAAAATGGAGGCTCTAGACCCTTCCAGAGCCGAGATATCGAAGGTCAAAATTTGGACCTGAAAAAAAAACATAAGGGGTAACACTGTCATTTTTTTTTTTGGCCAAAATTTTGACCCCCTCCGATCTTCTTGAAACTCTGGATTCTGACAGAGGGCCACGAGACTTCGACCAGCGCGCAAAAATGGAGGCTCTAGACCCTTCCAGAGCCGAGATATCGAAGGTCAAAATTTGGACCTGAAAAAAAAAAACATAAGGGGTAACACTGTCATTTTTTTTTTTTGGCCGAAATTTTGACCCCCTCCGATCTTCTTGAAACTCTGGATTCTGACAGAGGGCCACGAGACTTCGACCAGCGCGCAAAAATGGAGGCTCTAGACCCTTCCAGAGCCGAGATATCGAAGGTCAAAATTTGGACCTGAAAAAAAAAACATAAGGGGTAACACTGTCATTTTTTTTTTTGGCCGAAATTTTGACCCCCTCCGATCTTCTTGAAATTCTGGATTCTGACAGAGGGCCACGAGACTTTGACCAGCGCGCAAAAATGGAGGCTCTAGACCCTTCTAGAGCCGAGATATCGAAGGTCAAAATTTGGACCTGAAAAAAAAACATAAGGGGTAACACTGTCATTTTTTTTTTTGGCCAAAATTTTGACCCCCTCCGATCTTCTTGAAACTCTGGATTCTGACAGAGGGCCACGAGACTTCGACCAGCGCGCAAAAATGGAGGCTCTAGACCCTTCCAGAGCCGAGATATCGAAGGTCAAAATTTGGACCTGAAAAAAAAACATAAGGGGTAACACTGTCATTTTTTTTTTTTTGGCCGAAATTTTGACCCCCTCCGATCTTCTTGAAACTCTGGATTCTGACAGAGGGCCACGAGACTTCGACCAGCGCGCAAAAATGGAGGCTCTAGACCATTCCAGAGCCGAGATATCGAAGGTCAAAATTTGGACCTGAAAAAAAACATAAGGGGTAACACTGTCATTTTTTTTTTTGGGCCAAAATTTTGACCCCCTCCGATCTTCTTGAAACTCTGGATTCTGACAGAGGGCCACGAGACTTCGACCAGCGCGCAAAAATGGAGGCTCTAGACCCTTCTAGAGCCGAGATATCGAAGGTCAAAATTTGGACCTGAAAAAAAAACATAAGGGGTAACACTGTCATTTTTTTTTTTTGGCCAAAATTTTGACCCCCTCCGATCTTCTTGAAACTCTGGATTCTGACAGAGGGCCACGAGACTTCGACCAGCGCGCAAAAATGGAGGCTCTAGACCCTTCCAGAGCCGAGATATCGAAGGTCAAAATTTGGACCTGAAAAAAAAACCTAAGGGGTAACACTGTCATTTTTTTTTTTTTTGGCCGAAATTTTGACCCTCTTCGATCTTCTTGAAACTCTGGATTCTGACAGAGGGCCACGAGACTTCGACCAGCGCGCAAAAATGGAGGCTCTAGACCCTTCCAGAGCCGAGATATCGAAGGTCAAAATTTGGACCTGAAAAAAAAACATAAGGGGTAACACTGTCATTTTTTTTTTTGGCCGAAATTTTGACCCCCTCCGATCTTCTTGAAACTCTGGATTCTGACAGAGGGCCACGAGACTTCGACCAGCGTGCAAAAATGGAGGCTCTAGACCCTTCCAGAGCCGAGATATCGAAGGTCAAAATTTGGACCTGAAAAAAAAACATAAGGGGTAACACTGTCATTTTTTTTTTTGGCCGAAATTTTGACCCCCTCCGATCTTCTTGAAACTCTGGATTCTGACAGAGGGCCACGAGACTTCGACCAGCGCGCAAAAATGGAGGCTCTAGACCATTCCAGAGCCGAGATATCGAAGGTCAAAATTTGGACCTGAAAAAAAAACATAAGGGGTAACACTGTCATTTTTTTTTTTGGGCCAAAATTTTGACCCCCTCCGATCTTCTTGAAACTCTGGATTCTGACAGAGGGCCACGAGACTTCGACCAGCGTGCAAAAATGGAGGCTCTAGACCCTTCCAGAGCCGAGATATCGAAGGTCAAAATTTGGACCTGAAAAAAAAAACATAAGGGGTAACACTGTCATTTTTTTTTTTGGCTGAAATTTTGACCCCCTCCGATCTTCTTGAAATTCTGGATTCTGACAGAGGGCCACGAGACTTCGACCAGCGTGCAAAAATGGAGGCTCTAGACCCTTCCAGAGCCGAGATATCGAAGGTCAAAATTTGGACCTGAAAAAAAAACATAAGGGGTAACACTGTCATTTTTTTTTTGGCCGAAATTTTGACACCCTCCGATCTTCTTGAAATTCTGGATTCTGACAGAGGGCCACGAGACTTCGACCAGCGCGCAAAAATGGAGGCTCTAGACCCTTCTAGAGCCGAGATATCGAAGGTCAAAATTTGGACCTGAAAAAAAAACATAAGGGGTAACACTGTCATTTTTTTTTTTTGGCCAAAATTTTGACCCCCTCCGATCTTCTTGAAACTCTGGATTCTGACAGAGGGCCACGAGACTTCGACCAGCGCGCAAAAATGGAGGCTCTAGACCCTTCCAGAGCCGAGATATCGAAGGTCAAAATTTGGACCTGAAAAAAAAACATAAGGGGTAACACTGTCATTTTTTTTTTTTTGGCCGAAATTTTGACCCTCTTCGATCTTCTTGAAACTCTGGATTCTGACAGAGGGCCACGAGACTTCGACCAGCGCGCAAAAATGGAGGCTCTAGACCCTTCCAGAGCCGAGATATCGAAGGTCAAAATTTGGACCTGAAAAAAAAACATAAGGGGTAACACTGTCATTTTTTTTTTTTGGCCGAAATTTTGACCCCCTCCGATCTTCTTGAAACTCTGGATTCTGACAGAGGGCCACGAGACTTCGACCAGCGTGCAAAAATGGAGGCTCTAGACCCTTCCAGAGCCGAGATATCGAAGGTCAAAATTTGGACCTGAAAAAAAAAACATAAGGGGTAACACTGTCATTTTTTTTTGGCCGAAATTTTGACCCCCTCCGATCTTCTTGAAATTCTGGATTCTGACAGAGGGCCACGAGACTTCAACCAGCGCGCAAAAATGGAGGCTCTAGACCCTTCCAGAGCCGAGATATTGAAGGTCAAAATTTGGACCTGAAAAAAAAACATAAGGGGTAACACTGTCAATTTTTTTTTTTGGCCAAAATTTTGACCCCCTCCGATCTTCTTGAAACTCTGGATTCTGACAGAGGGCCACGAGACTTCGACCAGCGCGCAAAAATGGAGGCTCTAGACCCTTCCAGAGCCGAGATATCGAAGGTCAAAATTTGGACCTGAAAAAAAAACATAAGGGGTAACACTGTCATTTTTTTTTTTGGCCGAAATTTTGACCCCCTCCGATCTTCTTGAAACTCTGGATTTTGACAGAGGGCCACGAGACTTCGACCAGCGCGCAAAAATGGAGGCTCTAGACCATTCCAGAGCCGAGATATCGAAGGTCAAAATTTGGACCTGAAAAAAAAACATAAGGGGTAACACTGTCATTTTTTTTTTGGGCCAAAATTTTGACCCCCTCCGATCTTCTTGAAACTCTGGATTCTGACAGAGGGCCACGAGACTTCGACCAGCGCGCAAAAATGGAGGCTCTAGACCCTTCCAGAGCCGAGATATCGAAGGTCAAAATTTGGACCTGAAAAAAAAAAACATAAGGGGTAACACTGTCATTTTTTTTTTTTGGCCGAAATTTTGACCCCCTCCGATCTTCTTGAAACTCTGGATTCTGACAGAGGGCCACGAGACTTCGACCAGCGCGCAAAAATGGAGGCTCTAGACCCTTCCAGAGCCGAGATATCGAAGGTCAAAATTTGGACCTGAAAAAAAAAACATAAGGGGTAACACTGTCATTTTTTTTTTTGGCCGAAATTTTGACCCCCTCCGATCTTCTTGAAATTCTGGATTCTGACAGAGGGCCACGAGACTTCGACCAGCGCGCAAAAATGGAGGCTCTAGACACTTCTAGAGCCGAGATATCGAAGGTCAAAATTTGGACCTGAAAAAAAAACATAAGGGGTAACACTGTCATTTTTTTTTTTTGGCCAAAATTTTGACCCCCTCCGATCTTCTTGAAACTCTGGATTCTGACAGAGGGCCACGAGACTTCGACCAGCGCGCAAAAATGGAGGCTCTAGACCCTTCCAGAGCCGAGATATCGAAGGTCAAAATTTGGACCTGAAAAAAAAACATAAGGGGTAACACTGTCATTTTTTTTTTTTTGGCCGAAATTTTGACCCTCTTCGATCTTCTTGAAACTCTGGATTCTGACAGAGGGCCACGAGACTTCGACCAGCGCGCAAAAATGGAGGCTCTAGACCCTTCCAGAGCCGAGATATCGAAGGTCAAAATTTGGACCTGAAAAAAAAACATAAGGGGTAACACTGTCATTTTTTTTTTTGGCCGAAATTTTGACCCCCTCCGATCTTCTTGAAACTCTGGATTCTGACAGAGGGCCACGAGACTTCAACCAGCGCGCAAAAATGGAGGCTCTAGACCCTTCCAGAGCCGAGATATCGAAGGTCAAAATTTGGACCTGAAAAAAAAACATAAGGGGTAACACTGTCATTTTTTTTTTTGGCCGAAATTTTGACCCCCTCCGATCTTCTTGAAACTCTGGATTCTGACAGAGGGCCACGAGACTTCGACCAGCGCGCAAAAATGGAGGCTCTAGACCATTCCAGAGCCGAGATATCGAAGGTCAAAATTTGGACCTGAAAAAAAAACATAAGGGGTAACACTGTCATTTTTTTTTTTGGGCCAAAATTTTGACCCCCTCCGATCTTCTTGAAACTCTGGATTCTGACAGAGGGCCACGAGACTTCGACCAGCGCGCAAAAATGGAGGCTCTAGACCCTTCCAGAGCCGAGATATCGAAGGTCAAAATTTGGACCTGAAAAAAAAACATAAGGGGTAACACTGTCATTTTTTTTTTTGGCCGAAATTTTGACCCCCTCCGATCTTCTTGAAATTCTGGATTCTGACAGAGGGCCACGAGACTTCGACCAGCGCGCAAAAATGGAGGCTCTAGACCCTTCCAGAGCCGAGATATCGAAGGTCAAAATTTGGACCTGAAAAAAAAAACATAAGGGG
Organism: Cyprinella venusta; assembly: GCA_038021265.1. Taxonomy (NCBI): domain Eukaryota; kingdom Metazoa; phylum Chordata; class Actinopteri; order Cypriniformes; family Leuciscidae; genus Cyprinella; species Cyprinella venusta. The sequence goes on from CM075868.1 coordinate 3,719,280, forward strand.
TAACACTGTCATTTTTTTTTTGGCCGAAATTTTGACCCCCTCCGATCTTCTTGAAATTCTGGATTCTGACAGAGGGCCACGAGATTTCGACCAGCGCGCAAAAATGGAGGCTCTAGACCCTTCTAGAGCCGAGATATCGAAGGTCAAAATTTGGACCTGAAAAAAAAACATAAGGGGTAACACTGTCATTTTTTTTTTTTGGCCAAAATTTTGACCCCCTCCGATCTTCTTGAAACTCTGGATTCTGACAGAGGGCCACGAGACTTCGACCAGCGCGCAAAAATGGAGGCTCTAGACCCTTCCAGAGCCGAGATATCGAAGGTCAAAATTTGGACCTGAAAAAAAAACATAAGGGGTAACACTGTCATTTTTTTTTTTTTGGCCGAAATTTTGACCCTCTTCGATCTTCTTGAAACTCTGGATTCTGACAGAGGGCCACGAGACTTCGACCAGCGCGCAAAAATGGAGGCTCTAGACCCTTCCAGAGCCGAGATATCGAAGGTCAAAATTTGGACCTGAAAAAAAAACATAAGGGGTAACACTGTCATTTTTTTTTTTGGCCGAAATTTTGACCCCCTCCGATCTTCTTGAAACTCTGGATTCTGACAGAGGGCCACGAGACTTCGACCAGCGTGCAAAAATGGAGGCTCTAGACCCTTCCAGAGCCGAGATATCGAAGGTCAAATTTTGGACCTGAAAAAAAAAACATAAGGGGTAACACTGTCATTTTTTTTTTTGGCCGAAATTTTGACCCCCTCCGATCTTCTTGAAATTCTGGATTCTGACAGAGGGCCACGAGACTTCGACCAGCGCGCAAAAATGGAGGCTCTAGACCCTTCCAGAGCCGAGATATTGAAGGTCAAAATTTGGACCTGAAAAAAAAACATAAGGGGTAACACTGTCATTTTTTTTTTTTGGCCAAAATTTTGACCCCCTCCGATCTTCTTGAAACTCTGGATTCTGACAGAGGGCCACGAGACTTCGACCAGCGCGCAAAAATGGAGGCTCTAGACCCTTCCAGAGCCGAGATATCGAAGGTCAAAATTTGGACCTGAAAAAAAAACATAAGGGGTAACACTGTCATTTTTTTTTTTTGGCCGAAATTTTGACCCCCTCCGATCTTCTTGAAACTCTGGATTCTGACAGAGGGCCACGAGACTTCGACCAGCGCGCAAAAATGGAGGCTCTAGACCATTCCAGAGCCGAGATATCGAAGGTCAAAATTTGGACCTGAAAAAAAACATAAGGGGTAACACTGTCATTTTTTTTTTTGGGCCAAAATTTTGACCCCCTCCGATCTTCTTGAAACTCTGGATTCTGACAGAGGGCCACGAGACTTCGACCAGCGCGCAAAAATGGAGGCTCTAGACCCTTCTAGAGCCGAGATATCGAAGGTCAAAATTTGGACCTGAAAAAAAAACATAAGGGGTAACACTGTCATTTTTTTTTTTTGGCCAAAATTTTGACCCCCTCCGATCTTCTTGAAACTCTGGATTCTGACAGAGGGCCACGAGACTTCGACCAGCGCGCAAAAATGGAGGCTCTAGACCCTTCCAGAGCCGAGATATCGAAGGTCAAAATTTGGACCTGAAAAAAAAACCTAAGGGGTAACACTGTCATTTTTTTTTTTGGCCGAAATTTTGACCCCCTCCGATCTTCTTGAAACTCTGGATTCTGACAGAGGGCCACGAGACTTCGACCAGCGTGCAAAAATGGAGGCTCTAGACCCTTCCAGAGCCGAGATATCGAAGGTCAAAATTTGGACCTGAAAAAAAAAACATAAGGGGTAACACTGTCATTTTTTTTTTTGGCCGAAATTTTGACCCCCTCCGATCTTCTTGAAATTTTGGATTCTGACAGAGGGCCACGAGACTTCGACCAGCGCGCAAAAATGGAGGCTCTAGACCCTTCCAGAGCCGAGATATTGAAGGTCAAAATTTGGACCTGAAAAAAAAACATAAGGGGTAACACTGTCATTTTTTTTTTTTGGCCAAAATTTTGACCCCCTCCGATCTTCTTGAAACTCTGGATTCTGACAGAGGGCCACGAGACTTCGACCAGCGCGCAAAAATGGAGGCTCTAGACCCTTCCAGAGCCGAGATATCGAAGGTCAAAATTTGGACCTGAAAAAAAAACATAAGGGGTAACACTGTCATTTTTTTTTTTTGGCCGAAATTTTGACCCCCTCCGATCTTCTTGAAACTCTGGATTCTGACAGAGGGCCACGAGACTTCGACCAGCGCGCAAAAATGGAGGCTCTAGACCATTCCAGAGCCGAGATATCGAAGGTCAAAATTTGGACCTGAAAAAAAAACATAAGGGGTAACACTGTCATTTTTTTTTTTTTGGCCAAAATTTTGACCCCCTCCGATCTTCTTGAAACTCTGGATTCTGACAGAGGGCCACGAGACTTCGACCAGCGCGCAAAAATGGAGGCTCTAGACCCTTCCAGAGCCGAGATATCGAAGGTCAAAATTTGGACCTGAAAAAAAAACATAAGGGGTAACACTGTCATTTTTTTTTTGGCCAAAATTTTGACCCCCTCCGATCTTCTTGAAACTCTGGATTCTGACGGAGGGCCACGAGACTTCGACCAGCGCGCAAAAATGGAGGCTCTAGACCCTTCCAGAGCCGAGATATCGAAGGTCAAAATTTGGACCTGAAAAAAAAAACATAAGGGGTAACACTGTCATTTTTTTTTTTTGGCCGAAATTTTGACCCCCTCCGATCTTCTTGAAACTCTGGATTCTGACAGAGGGCCACGAGACTTCGACCAGCGCGCAAAAATGGAGGCTCTAGACCCTTCCAGAGCCGAGATATCGAAGGTCAAAATTTGGACCTGAAAAAAAAACATAAGGGGTAACACTGTCATTTTTTTTTTTTTGCCGAAATTTTGACCCTCTTCGATCTTCTTGAAACTCTGGATTCTGACAGAGGGCCACGAGACTTCGACCAGCGCGCAAAAATGGAGGCTCTAGACCCTTCCAGAGCCGAGATATCGAAGGTCAAAATTTGGACCTGAAAAAAAAAACATAAGGGGTAACACTGTCATTTTTTTTTTTGGCCGAAATTTTGACCCCCTCCGATCTTCTTGAAACTCTGGATTCTGACAGAGGGCCACGAGACTTCGACCAGCGCGCAAAAATGGAGGCTCTAGACCCTTCCAGAGCCGAGATATCGAAGGTCAAAATTTGGACCTGAAAAAAAACATAAGGGGTAACACTGTCATTTTTTTTTTTTGGCCGAAATTTTGACCCCCTCCGATCTTCTTGAAACTCTGGATTCTGACAGAGGGCCACGAGACTTCGACCAGCGCGCAAAAATGGAGGCTCTAGACCATTCCAGAGCCGAGATATCGAAGGTCAAAATTTGGACCTGAAAAAAAAACATAAGGGGTAACACTGTCATTTTTTTTTTTTGGCCAAAATTTTGACCCCCTCCGATCTTCTTGAAACTCTGGATTCTGACAGAGGGCCACGAGACTTCGACCAGCGCGCAAAAATGGAGGCTCTAGACCCTTCCAGAGCCGAGATATCGAAGGTCAAAATTTGGACCTGAAAAAAAAAACATAAGGGGTAACACTGTCATTTTTTTTTTTGGCCAAAATTTTGACCCCCTCCGATCTTCTTGAAACTCTGGATTCTGACAGAGGGCCACGAGACTTCGACAAGCGCGCAAAAATGGAGGCTCTAGACCCTTCCAGAGCCGAGATATCGAAGGTCAAAATTTGGACCTGAAAAAAAAACATAAGGGGTAACACTGTCATTTTTTTTTTTTGGCTGAAATTTTGACCCCCTCCGATCTTCTTGAAACTCTGGATTCTGACAGAGGGCCACGAGACTTCGACCAGCGCGCAAAAATGGAGGCTCTAGACCCTTCCAGAGCCGAGATATCGAAGGTCAAAATTTGGACCTGAAAAAAAAACATAAGGGGTAACACTGTCATTTTTTTTTTTGGCCGAAATTTTGACCCCCTCCGATCTTCTTGAAACTCTGGATTCTGACAGAGGGCCACGAGACTTCGACCAGCGCGCAAAAATGGAGGCTCTAGACCATTCCAGAGCCGAGATATCGAAGGTCAAAATTTGGACCTGAAAAAAAAACATAAGGGGTAACACTGTCATTTTTTTTTTGGGCCAAAATTTTGACCCCCTCCGATCTTCTTGAAACTCTGGATTCTGACAGAGGGCCACGAGACTTCGACCAGCGCACAAAAATGGAGGCTCTAGACCCTTCCAGAGCCGAGATATCGAAGGTCAAAATTTGGACCTGAAAAAAAAACATAAGGGGTAACACTGTCATTTTTTTTTTTTGGCCAAAATTTTGACCCCCTCCGATCTTCTTGAAACTCTGGATTCTGACAGAGGGCCACGAGACTTCGACCAGCGCGCAAAAATGGAGGCTCTAGACCCTTCCAGAGCCGAGATATCGAAGGTCAAAATTTGGACCTGAAAAAAAAACATAAGGGGTAACACTGTCATTTTTTTTTTTTGGCCAAAATTTTGACCCCCTCCGATCTTCTTGAAACTCTGGATTCTGACAGAGGGCCACGAGACTTCGACCAGCGCGCAAAAATGGAGGCTCTAGACCCTTCCAGAGCCGAGATATCGAAGGTCAAAATTTGGACCTGAAAAAAAAACATAAGGGGTAACACTGTCATTTTTTTTTTTTGGCCGAAATTTTGACCCTCTTCGATCTTCTTGAAACTCTGGATTCTGACAGAGGGCCACGAGACTTCGACCAGCGCGCAAAAATGGAGGCTCTAGACCCTTCCAGAGCCGAGATATCGAAGGTCAAAATTTGGACCTGAAAAAAAAACATAAGGGGTAACACTGTCATTTTTTTTTTTTTGGCCGAAATTTTGACCCCCTCCGATCTTCTTGAAACTCTGGATTCTGACAGAGGGCCACGAGACTTCGACCAGCGCGCAAAAATGGAGGCTCTAGACCCTTCCAGAGCCGAGATATCGAAGGTCAAAATTTGGACCTGAAAAAAAAACATAAGGGGTAACACTGTCATTTTTTTTTTTTGGCCGAAATTTTGACCCCCTCCGATCTTCTTGAAACTCTGGATTCTGACAGAGGGCCACGAGACTTCGACCAGCGCGCAAAAATGGAGGCTCTAGACCATTCCAGAGCCGAGATATCGAAGGTCAAAATTTGGACCTGAAAAAAAAACATAAGGGGTAACACTGTCATTTTTTTTTTGGGGCCAAAATTTTGACCCCCTCCGATCTTCTTGAAACTCTGGATTCTGACGGAGGGCCACGAGACTTCGACCAGCGCGCAAAAATGGAGGCTCTAGACCCTTCCAGAGCCGAGATATCGAAGGTCAAAATTTGGACCTGAAAAAAAAACATAAGGGGTAACACTGTCATTTTTTTTTTTTGGCCGAAATTTTGACCCCCTCCGATCTTCTTGAAATTCTGGATTCTGACAGAGGGCCACGAGACTTCGACCAGCGCTCAAAAATGGAGGCTCTAGACCCTTCCAGAGCCGAGATATCGAAGGTCAAAATTTGGACCTGAAAAAAAAAACATAAGGGGTAACACTGTCATTTTTTTTTTGGGCCGAAATTTTGACCCCCTCCGATCTTCTTGAAATTCTGGATTCTGACAGAGGGCCACGAGACTTCGACCAGCGCGCAAAAATGGAGGCTCTAGACCCTTCTAGAGCCGAGATATCGAAGGTCAAAATTTGGACCTGAAAAAAAAACATAAGGGGTAACACTGTCATTTTTTTTTTTTGGCCAAAATTTTGACCCCCTCCGATCTTCTTGAAACTCTGGATTCTGACAGAGGGCCACGAGACTTCGACCAGCGCGCAAAAATGGAGGCTCTAGACCCTTCCAGAGCCGAGATATCGAAGGTCAAAATTTGGACCTGAAAAAAAAACATAAGGGGTAACACTGTCATTTTTTTTTTTGGGCCGAAATTTTGACCCTCTTCGATCTTCTTGAAACTCTGGATTCTGACAGAGGGCCACGAGACTTCGACCAGCGCGCAAAAATGGAGGCTCTAGACCCTTCCAGAGCCGAGATATCGAAGGTCAAAATTTGGACCTGAAAAAAAAACATAAGGGGTAACACTGTCATTTTTTTTTTTGGCCGAAATTTTGACCCCCTCCGATCTTCTTGAAACTCTGGATTCTGACAGAGGGCCACGAGACTTCGACCAGCGTGCAAAAATGGAGGCTCTAGACCCTTCCAGAGCCGAGATATCGAAGGTCAAAATTTGGACCTGAAAAAAAAAACATAAGGGGTAACACTGTCATTTTTTTTTTGGCCGAAATTTTGACCCCCTCCGATCTTCTTGAAATTCTGGATTCTGACAGAGGGCCACGAGACTTCGACCAGCGCGCAAAAATGGAGGCTCTAGACCCTTCCAGAGCCGAGATATTGAAGGTCAAAATTTGGACCTGAAAAAAAAACATAAGGGGTAACACTGTCATTTTTTTTTTGGCCAAAATTTTGACCCCCTCCGATCTTCTTGAAACTCTGGATTCTGACAGAGGGCCACGAGACTTCGACCAGCGCGCAAAAATGGAGGCTCTAGACCCTTCCAGAGCCGAGATATCGAAGGTCAAAATTTGGACCTGAAAAAAAAAACATAAGGGGTAACACTGTCATTTTTTTTTTGGCCGAAATTTTGACCCCTCCGATCTTCTTGAAACTCTGGATGTTAGCAGCATTTGAACAACGTCGAGTGTGATCACCATTTATCGATTTCACGCCCTCCCTTACACAAAATTTTTGACCTTCGATATCTCGGCTCTGGAAGGGTCCTAGAGCCTCCATTTTTGCGCGCTGGTCGAAGTCTCCGTGGCCCTCTGTCAGAATCCAGAGTTTTCAAGAAGATCGAAGAGGGTCAAAATTTCGGCCAGAAAAAAAAAAATGACAGTGTTACCCCTTATGTTTTTTTTTTCAGGTCCAAATTTTGACCTTCGATATCTCGGCTCTGGAAGGGTCTAGAGCCTCCATTTTTGCGCGCTGGTCGAAGTCCTCGTGGCCCTCTGTCAGAATCCAGAGTTTCAAGAAGATCGGAGGGGGTCAAAATTTTGGGCCCAAAAAAAAAAAAAATGACAGTGTTACCCCTTATGTTTTTTTTCAGGTCCAAACTTTGACATCCGATATCTCGGCTCTGGAGGGTCCTTGAGCCTCCATTTTTGCGCGCTAACTTGGCCGAAATTTTGACCCTCTTCGATCTTCTTGAAACTCTGGATTCTGACAGAGGGCCACGAGACTTCGACCAGCGCGCAAAAATGGAGGCTCTAGACCCTTCCAGAGCCGAGATATCGAAGGTCAAAATTTGGACCTGAAAAAAAAACATAAGGGGTAACACTGTCATTTTTTTTTTGGCCGAAATTTTGACCCCCTCCGATCTTCTTGAAACTCTGGATTCTGACAGAGGGCCACGAGACTTCGACCAGCGTGCAAAAATGGAGGCTCTAGACCCTTCCAGAGCCGAGATATCGAAGGTCAAAATTTGGACCTGAAAAAAAAACATAAGGGGTAACACTGTCATTTTTTTTTTTTGGCCGAAATTTTGACCCCCTCCGATCTTCTTGAAATTCTGGATTCTGACAGAGGGCCACGAGACTTCGACCAGCGCGCAAAAATGGAGGCTCTAGACCCTTCCAGAGCCGAGATATTGAAGGTCAAAATTTGGACCTGAAAAAAAAACATAAGGGGTAACAGTCATTTTTTTTTTTTGGCCAAAATTTTGACCCCCTCCGATCTTCTTGAAACTCTGGATTCTGACAGAGGGCCACGAGACTTCGACCAGCGCGCAAAAATGGAGGCTCTAGACCCTTCCAGAGCCGAGATATCGAAGGTCAAAATTTGGACCTGAAAAAAAAACATAAGGGGTAACACTGTCATTTTTTTTTTTGGCCGAAATTTTGACCCCCTCCGATCTTCTTGAAACTCTGGAATCTGACAGAGGTCCACGAGACTTCGACCAGCGCGCAAAAATGGAGGCTCTAGACCATTCCAGAGCCGAGATATCGAAGGTCAAAATTTGGACCTGAAAAAAAAACATAAGGGGTAACACTGTCATTTTTTTTTTTGGGCCAAAATTTTGACCCCCTCCGATCTTCTTGAAACTCTAGATTCTGACAGAGGGCCACGAGACTTCGACCAGCGCGCAAAAATGGAGGCTCTAGACCCTTCCAGAGCCGAGATATCGAAGGTCAAAATTTGGACATGAAAATAAAAACATAAGGGGTAACACTGTCATTTTTTTTTTTGGGCCAAAATTTTGACCCCCTCCGATCTTCTTGAAACTCTGGATTCTGACAGAGGGCCACGAGACTTCGACCAGCGCGCAAAAATGGAGGCTCTAGACCCTTCCAGAGCCGAGATATCGAAGGTCAAAATTTGGACCTGAAAAAAAAACATAAGGGGTAACACTGTCATTTTTTTTTTTTTGGCCGAAATTTTGACCCTCTTCGATCTTCTTGAAACTCTGGATTCTGACAGAGGGCCACGAGACTTCGACCAGCGCGCAAAAATGGAGGCTCTAGACCCTTCCAGAGCCGAGATATCGAAGGTCAAAATTTGGACCTGAAAAAAAAAACATAAGGGGTAACACTGTCATTTTTTTTTTGGCCGAAATTTTGACCCCCTCCGATCTTCTTGAAACTCTGGATTCTGACAGAGGGCCACGAGACTTCGACCAGCGCGCAAAAATGGAGGCTCTAGACCCTTCCAGAGCCGAGATATCGAAGGTCAAAATTTGGACCTGAAAAAAAACATAAGGGGTAACACTGTCATTTTTTTTTTTGGCCGAAATTTTGACCCCCTCCGATCTTCTTGAAACTCTGGATTCTGACAGAGGGCCACGAGACTTCGACCAGCGCGCAAAAATGGAGGCTCTAGACCATTCCAGAGCCGAGATATCGAAGGTCAAAATTTGGACCTGAAAAAAAAACATAAGGGGTAACACTGTCATTTTTTTTTTTGGCCAAAATTTTGACCCCCTCCGATCTTCTTGAAACTCTGGATTCTGACAGAGGGCCACGAGACTTCGACCAGCGCGCAAAAATGGAGGCTCTAGACCCTTCCAGAGCCGAGATATCGAAGGTCAAAATTTGGACCTGAAAAAAAAACATAAGGGGTAACACTGTCATTTTTTTTTTTGGCCAAAATTTTGACCCCCTCCGATCTTCTTGAAACTCTGGATTCTGACAGAGGGCCACGAGACTTCGACCAGCGCGCAAAAATGGAGGCTCTAGACCCTTCCAGAGCCGAGATATCGAAGGTCAAAATTTGGACCTGAAAAAAAAACATAAGGGGTAACACTGTCATTTTTTTTTTTTGGCCGAAATTTTGACCCCCTCCGATCTTCTTGAAACTCTGGATTCTGACAGAGGGCCACGAGACTTCGACCAGCGCGCAAAAATGGAGGCTCTAGACCATTCCAGAGCCGAGATATCGAAGGTCAAAATTTGGACCTGAAAAAAAACATAAGGGGTAACACTGTCATTTTTTTTTTTTGGGCCAAAATTTTGACCCCCTCCGATCTTCTTGAAACTCTGGATTCTGACAGAGGGCCACGAGACTTCGACCAGCGCGCAAAAATGGAGGCTCTAGACCCTTCTAGAGCCGAGATATCGAAGGTCAAAATTTGGACCTGAAAAAAAAACATAAGGGGTAACACTGTCATTTTTTTTTTTGGCCAAAATTTTGACCCCCTCCGATCTTCTTGAAACTCTGGATTCTGACAGAGGGCCACGAGACTTCGACCAGCGCGCAAAAATGGAGGCTCTAGACCCTTCCAGAGCCGAGATATCGAAGGTCAAAATTTGGACCTGAAAAAAAAAACATAAGGGGTAACACTGTCATTTTTTTTTTTTGGCCGAAATTTTGACCCTCTTCGATCTTCTTGAAACTCTGGATTCTGACAGAGGGCCACGAGACTTCGACCAGCGCGCAAAAATGGAGGCTCTAGACCCTTCCAGAGCCGAGATATTGAAGGTCAAAATTTGGACCTGAAAAAAAAACATAAGGGGTAACAGTCATTTTTTTTTTTTGGCCAAAATTTTGACCCCCTCCGATCTTCTTGAAACTCTGGATTCTGACAGAGGGCCACGAGACTTCGACCAGCGCGCAAAAATGGAGGCTCTAGACCCTTCCAGAGCCGAGATATCGAAGATCAAAATTTTGACCAGAAAAAAAACATAAGGGGTAACACTCTTTTTTTTTTTTTTTGGCCGAAATTTTGACCCCCTCCGATCTTCTTCAAACTCTGGATTCTGACAGAGGGCCACGAGACTTCGACCAGCGCGCAAAAATGGAGGCTCTAGACCCTTCCAGAGCCGAGATATCGAAGGTCAAAATTTTGACCAGAAAAAAAAACATAAGGGGTAACACTGTCATTTTTTTTTTCTGGCCGAAATTTTGACCCCCTCCGATCTTCTTCAAACTCTGGATTCTGACAGAGGGCCACGAGACTTCGACCAGCGCGCAAAAATGGAGGCTCTAGACCCTTCCAGAGCCGAGATATCGAAGGTCAAAATTTGGACCTGAAAAAAAAAACATAAGGGGTAACACTGTCATTTTTTTTTTTGGCCGAATTTTGACCCCCTCCGATCTTCTTGAAATTCTGGATTCTGACAGAGGGCCACGAGACTTCGACCAGCGCGCAAAAATGGAGGCTCTAGACCCTTCTAGAGCCGAGATATCGAAGGTCAAAATTTGGACCTGAAAAAAAAACATAAGGGGTAACACTGTCATTTTTTTTTTTTGGCCAAAATTTTGACCCCCTCCGATCTTCTTGAAACTCTGGATTCTGACAGAGGGCCACGAGACTTCGACCAGCGCGCAAAAATGGAGGCTCTAGACCCTTCCAGAGCCGAGATATCGAAGGTCAAAATTTGGACCTGAAAAAAAAACATAAGGGGTAACACTGTCATTTTTTTTTTTTTGGCCGAAATTTTGACCCTCTTCGATCTTCTTGAAACTCTGGATTCTGACAGAGGGCCACGAGACTTCGACCAGCGCGCAAAAATGGAGGCTCTAGACCCTTCCAGAGCCGAGATATCGAAGGTCAAAATTTGGACCTGAAAAAAAAACATAAGGGGTAACACTGTCATTTTTTTTTTTGGCCGAAATTTTGACCCCCTCCGATCTTCTTGAAACTCTGGATTCTGACAGAGGGCCACGAGACTTCAACCAGCGCGCAAAAATGGAGGCTCTAGACCCTTCCAGAGCCGAGATATCGAAGGTCAAAATTTGGACCTGAAAAAAAAACATAAGGGGTAACACTGTCATTTTTTTTTTTGGCCGAAATTTTGACCCCCTCCGATCTTCTTGAAACTCTGGATTCTGACAGAGGGCCACGAGACTTCGACCAGCGCGCAAAAATGGAGGCTCTAGACCATTCCAGAGCCGAGATATCGAAGGTCAAAATTTGGACCTGAAAAAAAAACATAAGGGGTAACACTGTCATTTTTTTTTTTGGGCCAAAATTTTGACCCCCTCCGATCTTCTTGAAACTCTGGATTCTGACAGAGGGCCACGAGACTTCGACCAGCGCGCAAAAATGGAGGCTCTAGACCCTTCCAGAGCCGAGATATCGAAGGTCAAAATTTGGACCTGAAAAAAAAACATAAGGGGTAACACTGTCATTTTTTTTTTTGGCCGAAATTTTGACCCCCTCCGATCTTCTTGAAATTCTGGATTCTGACAGAGGGCCACGAGACTTCGACCAGCGCGCAAAAATGGAGGCTCTAGACCCTTCCAGAGCCGAGATATCGAAGGTCAAAATTTGGACCTGAAAAAAAAAACATAAGGGGTAACACTGTCATTTTTTTTTTTTGGCCGAAATTTTGACCCCCTCCGATCTTCTTGAAATTCTGGATTCTGACAGAGGGCCACGAGATTTCGACCAGCGCGCAAAAATGGAGGCTCTAGACCCTTCTAGAGCCGAGATATCGAAGGTCAAAATTTGGACCTGAAAAAAAAACATAAGGGGTAACACTGTCATTTTTTTTTTTTGGCCAAAATTTTGACCCCCTCCGATCTTCTTGAAACTCTGGATTCTGACAGAGGGCCACGAGACTTCGACCAGCGCGCAAAAATGGAGGCTCTAGACCCTTCCAGAGCCGAGATATCGAAGGTCAAAATTTGGACCTGAAAAAAAAACATAAGGGGTAACACTGTCATTTTTTTTTTTTTGGCCGAAATTTTGACCCTCTTCGATCTTCTTGAAACTCTGGATTCTGACAGAGGGCCACGAGACTTCGACCAGCGCGCAAAAATGGAGGCTCTAGACCCTTCCAGAGCCGAGATATCGAAGGTCAAAATTTGGACCTGAAAAAAAAACATAAGGGGTAACACTGTCATTTTTTTTTTTTGGCCGAAATTTTGACCCCCTCCGATCTTCTTGAAACTCTGGATTCTGACAGAGGGCCACGAGACTTCGACCAGCGTGCAAAAATGGAGGCTCTAGACCCTTCCAGAGCCGAGATATCGAAGGTCAAATTTTGGACCTGAAAAAAAAAACATAAGGGGTAACACTGTCATTTTTTTTTTTGGCCGAAATTTTGACCCCCTCCGATCTTCTTGAAATTCTGGATTCTGACAGAGGGCCACGAGACTTCGACCAGCGCGCAAAAATGGAGGCTCTAGACCCTTCCAGAGCCGAGATATTGAAGGTCAAAATTTGGACCTGAAAAAAAAACATAAGGGGTAACACTGTCATTTTTTTTTTTGGCCAAAATTTTGACCCCCTCCGATCTTCTTGAAACTCTGGATTCTGACAGAGGGCCACGAGACTTCGACCAGCGCGCAAAAATGGAGGCTCTAGACCCTTCCAGAGCCGAGATATCGAAGGTCAAAATTTGGACCTGAAAAAAAAACATAAGGGGTAACACTGTCATTTTTTTTTTTTTGGCCGAAATTTTGACCCCCTCCGATCTTCTTGAAACTCTGGATTCTGACAGAGGGCCACGAGACTTCGACCAGCGCGCAAAAATGGAGGCTCTAGACCATTCCAGAGCCGAGATATCGAAGGTCAAAATTTGGACCTGAAAAAAAACATAAGGGGTAACACTGTCATTTTTTTTTTTGGGCCAAAATTTTGACCCCCTCCGATCTTCTTGAAACTCTGGATTCTGACAGAGGGCCACGAGACTTCGACCAGCGCGCAAAAATGGAGGCTCTAGACCCTTCTAGAGCCGAGATATCGAAGGTCAAAATTTGGACCTGAAAAAAAAACATAAGGGGTAACACTGTCATTTTTTTTTTTTGGCCAAAATTTTGACCCCCTCCGATCTTCTTGAAACTCTGGATTCTGACAGAGGGCCACGAGACTTCGACCAGCGCGCAAAAATGGAGGCTCTAGACCCTTCCAGAGCCGAGATATCGAAGGTCAAAATTTGGACCTGAAAAAAAAACCTAAGGGGTAACACTGTCATTTTTTTTTTTTTGGCCGAAATTTTGACCCTCTTCGATCTTCTTGAAACTCTGGATTCTGACAGAGGGCCACGAGACTTCGACCAGCGCGCAAAAATGGAGGCTCTAGACCCTTCCAGAGCCGAGATATCGAAGGTCAAAATTTGGACCTGAAAAAAAAACATAAGGGGTAACACTGTCATTTTTTTTTTTGGCCGAAATTTTGACCCCCTCCGATCTTCTTGAAACTCTGGATTCTGACAGAGGGCCACGAGACTTCGACCAGCGCGCAAAAATGGAGGCTCTAGACCCTTCTAGAGCCGAGATATCGAAGGTCAAAATTTGGACCTGAAAAAAAAACATAAGGGGTAACACTGTCATTTTTTTTTTTTGGCCAAAATTTTGACCCCCTCCGATCTTCTTGAAACTCTGGATTCTGACAGAGGGCCACGAGACTTCGACCAGCGCGCAAAAATGGAGGCTCTAGACCCTTCCAGAGCCGAGATATCGAAGGTCAAAATTTGGACCTGAAAAAAAAAACATAAGGGGTAACACTGTCATTTTTTTTTTTGGCCGAAATTTTGACCCCCTCCGATCTTCTTGAAATTTTGGATTCTGACAGAGGGCCACGAGACTTCGACCAGCGCGCAAAAATGGAGGCTCTAGACCCTTCCAGAGCCGAGATATTGAAGGTCAAAATTTGGACCTGAAAAAAAAACATAAGGGGTAACACTGTCATTTTTTTTTTTTGGCCAAAATTTTGACCCCCTCCGATCTTCTTGAAACTCTGGATTCTGACAGAGGGCCACGAGACTTCGACCAGCGCGCAAAAATGGAGGCTCTAGACCCTTCCAGAGCCGAGATATCGAAGGTCAAAATTTGGACCTGAAAAAAAAACATAAGGGGTAACACTGTCATTTTTTTTTTTTGGCCAAAATTTTGACCCCCTCCGATCTTCTTGAAACTCTGGATTCTGACAGAGGGCCACGAGACTTCGACCAGCGCGCAAAAATGGAGGCTCTAGACCCTTCCAGAGCCGAGATATCGAAGGTCAAAATTTGGACCTGAAAAAAAAAACATAAGGGGTAACACTGTCATTTTTTTTTTTGGCCGAAATTTTGACCCCCTCCGATCTTCTTGAAATTTTGGATTCTGACAGAGGGCCACGAGACTTCGACCAGCGCGCAAAAATGGAGGCTCTAGACCCTTCCAGAGCCGAGATATTGAAGGTCAAAATTTGGACCTGAAAAAAAAACATAAGGGGTAACACTGTCATTTTTTTTTTTTGGCCAAAATTTTGACCCCCTCCGATCTTCTTGAAACTCTGGATTCTGACAGAGGGCCACGAGACTTCGACCAGCGCGCAAAAATGGAGGCTCTAGACCCTTCCAGAGCCGAGATATCGAAGGTCAAAATTTGGACCTGAAAAAAAAACATAAGGGGTAACACTGTCATTTTTTTTTTTTGGCCGAAATTTTGACCCCCTCCGATCTTCTTGAAACTCTGGATTCTGACAGAGGGCCACGAGACTTCGACCAGCGCGCAAAAATGGAGGCTCTAGACCATTCCAGAGCCGAGATATCGAAGGTCAAAATTTGGACCTGAAAAAAAAAACATAAGGGGTAACACTGTCATTTTTTTTTTTTTGGCCAAAATTTTTACCCCCTCCGATCTTCTTGAAACTCTGGATTCTGACAGAGGGCCACGAGACTTCGACCAGCGCGCAAAAATGGAGGCTCTAGACCCTTCCAGAGCCGAGATATCGAAGGTCAAAATTTGGACCTGAAAAAAAAACATAAGGGGTAACACTGTCATTTTTTTTTTGGCCAAAATTTTGACCCCCTCCGATCTTCTTGAAACTCTGGATTCTGACGGAGGGCCACGAGACTTCGACCAGCGCGCAAAAATGGAGGCTCTAGACCCTTCCAGAGCCGAGATATCGAAGGTCAAAATTTGGACCTGAAAAAAAAAACATAAGGGGTAACACTGTCATTTTTTTTTTTTGGCCGAAATTTTGACCCCCTCCGATCTTCTTGAAACTCTGGATTCTGACAGAGGGCCACGAGACTTCGACCAGCGCGCAAAAATGGAGGCTCTAGACCCTTCCAGAGCCGAGATATCGAAGGTCAAAATTTGGACCTGAAAAAAAAACATAAGGGGTAACACTGTCATTTTTTTTTTTTTTGCCGAAATTTTGACCCTCTTCGATCTTCTTGAAACTCTGGATTCTGACAGAGGGCCACGAGACTTCGACCAGCGCGCAAAAATGGAGGCTCTAGACCCTTCCAGAGCCGAGATATCGAAGGTCAAAATTTGGACCTGAAAAAAAAAACATAAGGGGTAACACTGTCATTTTTTTTTTTGGCTGAAATTTTGACCCCCTCCGATCTTCTTGAAACTCTGGATTCTGACAGAGGGCCACGAGACTTCGACCAGCGCGCAAAAATGGAGGCTCTAGACCCTTCCAGAGCCGAGATATCGAAGGTCAAAATTTGGACCTGAAAAAAAACATAAGGGGTAACACTGTCATTTTTTTTTTTTGGCCGAAATTTTGACCCCCTCCGATCTTCTTGAAACTCTGGATTCTGACAGAGGGCCACGAGACTTCGACCAGCGCGCAAAAATGGAGGCTCTAGACCATTCCAGAGCCGAGATATCGAAGGTCAAAATTTGGACCTGAAAAAAAAACATAAGGGGTAACACTGTCATTTTTTTTTTTGGCCAAAATTTTGACCCCCTCCGATCTTCTTGAAACTCTGGATTCTGACAGAGGGCCACGAGACTTCGACCAGCGCGCAAAAATGGAGGCTCTAGACCCTTCCAGAGCCGAGATATCGAAGGTCAAAATTTGGACCTGAAAAAAAAAACATAAGGGGTAACACTGTCATTTTTTTTTTTGGCCAAAATTTTGACCCCCTCCGATCTTCTTGAAACTCTGGATTCTGACAGAGGGCCACGAGACTTCGACAAGCGCGCAAAAATGGAGGCTCTAGACCCTTCCAGAGCCGAGATATCGAAGGTCAAAATTTGGACCTGAAAAAAAAACATAAGGGGTAACACTGTCATTTTTTTTTTTTGGCTGAAATTTTGACCCCCTCCGATCTTCTTGAAACTCTGGATTCTGACAGAGGGCCACGAGACTTCGACCAGCGCGCAAAAATGGAGGCTCTAGACCCTTCCAGAGCCGAGATATCGAAGGTCAAAATTTGGACCTGAAAAAAAAAACATAAGGGGTAACACTGTCACTTTTTTTTTGGCCGAAATTTTGACCCCCTCCGATCTTCTTGAAATTCTGGATTCTGACAGAGGGCCACGAGACTTCGACCAGCGCGCAAAAATGGAGGCTCTAGACCATTCCAGAGCCGAGATATCGAAGGTCAAAATTTGGACCTGAAAAAAAAACATAAGGGGTAACACTGTCATTTTTTTTTTTGGCCGAAATTTTGACCCCCTCCGATCTTCTTGAAACTCTGGATTCTGACAGAGGGCCACGAGACTTCGACCAGCGCGCAAAAATGGAGGCTCTAGACCATTCCAGAGCCGAGATATCGAAGGTCAAAATTTGGACCTGAAAAAAAAACATAAGGGGTAACACTGTCATTTTTTTTTTTGGGCCAAAATTTTGACCCCCTCCGATCTTCTTGAAACTCTGGATTCTGACAGAGGGCCACGAGACTTCGACCAGCGCACAAAAATGGAGGCTCTAGACCCTTCCAGAGCCGAGATATCGAAGGTCAAAATTTGGACCTGAAAAAAAAACATAAGGGGTAACACTGTCATTTTTTTTTTTTGGCCAAAATTTTGACCCCCTCCGATCTTCTTGAAACTCTGGATTCTGACAGAGGGCCACGAGACTTCGACCAGCGCGCAAAAATGGAGGCTCTAGACCCTTCCAGAGCCGAGATATCGAAGGTCAAAATTTGGACCTGAAAAAAAAACATAAGGGGTAACACTGTCATTTTTTTTTTTTGGCCAAAATTTTGACCCCCTCCGATCTTCTTGAAACTCTGGATTCTGACAGAGGGCCACGAGACTTCGACCAGTGCGCAAAAATGGAGGCTCTAGACCCTTCCAGAGCCGAGATATCGAAGGTCAAAATTTGGACCTGAAAAAAAAACATAAGGGGTAACACTGTCATTTTTTTTTTTTTGGCCGAAATTTTGACCCTCTTCGATCTTCTTGAAACTCTGGATTCTGACAGAGGGCCACGAGACTTCGACCAGCGCGCAAAAATGGAGGCTCTAGACCCTTCCAGAGCCGAGATATCGAAGGTCAAAATTTGGACCTGAAAAAAAAACATAAGGGGTAACACTGTCATTTTTTTTTTTTTGGCCGAAATTTTGACCCCCTCCGATCTTCTTGAAACTCTGGATTCTGACAGAGGGCCACGAGACTTCGACCAGCGCGCAAAAATGGAGGCTCTAGACCCTTCCAGAGCCGAGATATCGAAGGTCAAAATTTGGACCTGAAAAAAAAACATAAGGGGTAACACTGTCATTTTTTTTTTTTGGCCGAAATTTTGACCCCCTCCGATCTTCTTGAAACTCTGGATTCTGACAGAGGGCCACGAGACTTCGACCAGCGCGCAAAAATGGAGGCTCTAGACCATTCCAGAGCCGAGATATCGAAGGTCAAAATTTGGACCTGAAAAAAAAACATAAGGGGTAACACTGTCATTTTTTTTTTGGGGCCAAAATTTTGACCCCCTCCGATCTTCTTGAAACTCTGGATTCTGACGGAGGGCCACGAGACTTCGACCAGCGCGCAAAAATGGAGGCTCTAGACCCTTCCAGAGCCGAGATATCGAAGGTCAAAATTTGGACCTGAAAAAAAAACATAAGGGGTAACACTGTCATTTTTTTTTTTGGCCGAAATTTTGACCCCCTCCGATCTTCTTGAAATTCTGGATTCTGACAGAGGGCCACGAGACTTCGACCAGCGCGCAAAAATGGAGGCTCTAGACCCTTCCAGAGCCGAGATATCGAAGGTCAAAATTTGGACCTGAAAAAAAAAACATAAGGGGTAACACTGTCATTTTTTTTTTGGGCCGAAATTTTGACCCCCTCCGATCTTCTTGAAATTCTGGATTCTGACAGAGGGCCACGAGACTTCGACCAGCGCGCAAAAATGGAGGCTCTAGACCCTTCTAGAGCCGAGATATCGAAGGTCAAAATTTGGACCTGAAAAAAAAACATAAGGGGTAACACTGTCATTTTTTTTTTTTGGCCAAAATTTTGACCCCCTCCGATCTTCTTGAAACTCTGGATTCTGACAGAGGGCCACGAGACTTCGACCAGCGCGCAAAAATGGAGGCTCTAGACCCTTCCAGAGCCGAGATATCGAAGGTCAAAATTTGGACCTGAAAAAAAAACATAAGGGGTAACACTGTCATTTTTTTTTTTTGGCCGAAATTTTGACCCTCTTCGATCTTCTTGAAACTCTGGATTCTGACAGAGGGCCACGAGACTTCGACCAGCGCGCAAAAATGGAGGCTCTAGACCCTTCCAGAGCCGAGATATCGAAGGTCAAAATTTGGACCTGAAAAAAAAACATAAGGGGTAACACTGTCATTTTTTTTTTTGGCCGAAATTTTGACCCCCTCCGATCTTCTTGAAACTCTGGATTCTGACAGAGGGCCACGAGACTTCGACCAGCGTGCAAAAATGGAGGCTCTAGACCCTTCCAGAGCCGAGATATCGAAGGTCAAAATTTGGACCTGAAAAAAAAAACATAAGGGGTAACACTGTCATTTTTTTTTTTGGCCGAAATTTTGACCCCCTCCGATCTTCTTGAAATTCTGGATTCTGACAGAGGGCCACGAGACTTCGACCAGCGCGCAAAAATGGAGGCTCTAGACCCTTCCAGAGCCGAGATATTGAAGGTCAAAATTTGGACCTGAAAAAAAAACATAAGGGGTAACACTGTCATTTTTTTTTTTGGCCAAAATTTTGACCCCCTCCGATCTTCTTGAAACTCTGGATTCTGACAGAGGGCCACGAGACTTCGACCAGCGCGCAAAAATGGAGGCTCTAGACCCTTCCAGAGCCGAGATATCGAAGGTCAAAATTTGGACCTGAAAAAAAAACATAAGGGGTAACACTGTCATTTTTTTTTTTTGGCCGAAATTTTGACCCCCTCCGATCTTCTTGAAACTCTGGATTCTGACAGAGGGCCACGAGACTTCGACCAGCGCGCAAAAATGGAGGCTCTAGACCATTCCAGAGCCGAGATATCGAAGGTCAAAATTTGGACCTGAAAAAAAACATAAGGGGTAACACTGTCATTTTTTTTTTTTTGGGCCAAAATTTTGACCCCCTCCGATCTTCTTGAAACTCTGGATTCTGACAGAGGGCCACGAGACTTCGACCAGCGCGCAAAAATGGAGGCTCTAGACCCTTCTAGAGCCGAGATATCGAAGGTCAAAATTTGGACCTGAAAAAAAAACATAAGGGGTAACACTGTCATTTTTTTTTTTTGGCCAAAATTTTGACCCCCTCCGATCTTCTTGAAACTCTGGATTCTGACAGAGGGCCACGAGACTTCGACCAGCGCGCAAAAATGGAGGCTCTAGACCCTTCCAGAGCCGAGATATCGAAGGTCAAAATTTGGACCTGAAAAAAAAAACATAAGGGGTAACACTGTCATTTTTTTTTTTTTGGCCGAAATTTTGACCCTCTTCGATCTTCTTGAAACTCTGGATTCTAACAGAGGGCCACGAGACTTCGACCAGCGCGCAAAAATGGAGGCTCTAGACCCTTCCAGAGCCGAGATATCGAAGGTCAAAATTTGGACCTGAAAAAAAAACATAAGGGGTAACACTGTCATTTTTTTTTTTGGCCGAAATTTTGACCCCCTCCGATCTTCTTGAAACTCTGGATTCTGACAGAGGGCCACGAGACTTCGACCAGCGTGCAAAAATGGAGGCTCTAGACCCTTCCAGAGCCAAGATATCGAAGGTCAAAATTTGGACCTGAAAAAAAAAACATAAGGGGTAACACTGTCATTTTTTTTTTTTGGCCGAAATTTTGACCCCCTCCGATCTTCTTGAAATTCTGGATTCTGACAGAGGGCCACGAGACTTCGACCAGCGCGCAAAAATGGAGGCTCTAGACCCTTCCAGAGCCGAGATATTGAAGGTCAAAATTTGGACCTGAAAAAAAAACATAAGGGGTAACAGTCATTTTTTTTTTTTGGCCAAAATTTTGACCCCCTCCGATCTTCTTGAAACTCTGGATTCTGACAGAGGGCCACGAGACTTCGACCAGCGCGCAAAAATGGAGGCTCTAGACCCTTCCAGAGCCGAGATATCGAAGGTCAAAATTTGGACCTGAAAAAAAAAACATAAGGGGTAACACTGTCATTTTTTTTTTTTTGGCCGAAATTTTGACCCCCTCCGATCTTCTTGAAACTCTGGAATCTGACAGAGGGCCACGAGACTTCGACCAGCGCGCAAAAATGGAGGCTCTAGACCATTCCAGAGCCGAGATATCGAAGGTCAAAATTTGGACCTGAAAAAAAAACATAAGGGGTAACACTGTCATTTTTTTTTTTGGGCCAAAATTTTGACCCCCTCCGATCTTCTTGAAACTCTGGATTCTGACAGAGGGCCACGAGACTTCGACCAGCGCGCAAAAATGGAGGCTCTAGACCCTTCCAGAGCCGAGATATCGAAGGTCAAAATTTGGACCTGAAAAAAAAACATAAGGGGTAACACTGTCATTTTTTTTTTTTGGCCGAAATTTTGACCCTCTTCGATCTTCTTGAAACTCTGGATTCTGACAGAGGGCCACGAGACTTCGACCAGCGCGCAAAAATGGAGGCTCTAGACCCTTCCAGAGCCGAGATATCGAAGGTCAAAATTTGGACCTGAAAAAAAAACATAAGGGGTAACACTGTCATTTTTTTTTTTGGCCAAAATTTTGACCCCCTCCGATCTTCTTGAAACTCTGGATTCTGACAGAGGGCCACGAGACTTCGACCAGCGCGCAAAAATGGAGGCTCTAGACCATTCCAGAGCCGAGATATCGAAGGTCAAAATTTGGACCTGAAAAAAAACATAAGGGGTAACACTGTCATTTTTTTTTTTTTGGGCCAAAATTTTGACCCCCTCCGATCTTCTTGAAACTCTGGATTCTGACAGAGGGCCACGAGACTTCGACCAGCGCGCAAAAATGGAGGCTCTAGACCCTTCTAGAGCCGAGATATCGAAGGTCAAAATTTGGACCTGAAAAAAAAACATAAGGGGTAACACTGTCATTTTTTTTTTTTTGGGCCAAAATTTTGACCCCCTCCGATCTTCTTGAAACTCTGGATTCTGACAGAGGGCCACGAGACTTCGACCAGCGTGCAAAAATGGAGGCTCTAGACCCTTCTAGAGCCGAGATATCGAAGGTCAAAATTTGGACCTGAAAAAAAAACATAAGGGGTAACACTGTCATTTTTTTTTTTTGGCCAAAATTTTGACCCCCTCCGATCTTCTTGAAACTCTGGATTCTGACAGAGGGCCACGAGACTTCGACCAGCGCGCAAAAATGGAGGCTCTAGACCCTTCCAGAGCCGAGATATCGAAGGTCAAAATTTGGACCTGAAAAAAAAAACATAAGGGGTAACACTGTCATTTTTTTTTTTTTGGCCGAAATTTTGACCCTCTTCGATCTTCTTGAAACTCTGGATTCTGACAGAGGGCCACGAGACTTCGACCAGCGTGCAAAAATGGAGGCTCTAGACCCTTCCAGAGCCGAGATATCGAAGGTCAAAATTTGGACCTGAAAAAAAAACATAAGGGGTAACACTGTCATTTTTTTTTTTGGCCGAAATTTTGACCCCCTCCGATCTTCTTGAAACTCTGGATTCTGACAGAGGGCCACGAGACTTCGACCAGCGTGCAAAAATGGAGGCTCTAGACCCTTCCAGAGCCGAGATATCGAAGGTCAAAATTTGGACCTGAAAAAAAAAACATAAGGGGTAACACTGTCATTTTTTTTTTTTGGCCGAAATTTTGACCCCCTCCGATCTTCTTGAAATTCTGGATTCTGACAGAGGGCCACGAGACTTCGACCAGCGCGCAAAAATGGAGGCTCTAGACCCTTCCAGAGCCGAGATATTGAAGGTCAAAATTTGGACCTGAAAAAAAAACATAAGGGGTAACAGTCATTTTTTTTTTTGGCCAAAATTTTGACCCCCTCCGATCTTCTTGAAACTCTGGATTCTGACAGAGGGCCACGAGACTTCGACCAGCGCGCAAAAATGGAGGCTCTAGACCCTTCCAGAGCCGAGATATCGAAGGTCAAAATTTGGACCTGAAAAAAAAACATAAGGGGTAACACTGTCATTTTTTTTTTTTGGCCGAAATTTTGACCCCCTCCGATCTTCTTGAAACTCTGGAATCTGACAGAGGGCCACGAGACTTCGACCAGCGCGCAAAAATGGAGGCTCTAGACCATTCCAGAGCCGAGATATCGAAGGTCAAAATTTGGACCTGAAAAAAAAACATAAGGGGTAACACTGTCATTTTTTTTTTTGGGCCAAAATTTTGACCCCCTCCGATCTTCTTGAAACTCTAGATTCTGACAGAGGGCCACGAGACTTCGACCAGCGCGCAAAAATGGAGGCTCTAGACCCTTCCAGAGCCGAGATATCGAAGGTCAAAATTTGGACATGAAAATAAAAACATAAGGGGTAACACTGTCATTTTTTTTTTTGGGCCAAAATTTTGACCCCCTCCGATCTTCTTGAAACTCTGGATTCTGACAGAGGGCCACGAGACTTCGACCAGCGCGCAAAAATGGAGGCTCTAGACCCTTCCAGAGCCGAGATATCGAAGGTCAAAATTTGGGCCTGAAAAAAAAACATAAGGGGTAACACTGTCATTTTTTTTTTTTTGGCCGAAATTTTGACCCTCTTCGATCTTCTTGAAACTCTGGATTCTGACAGAGGGCCACGAGACTTCGACCAGCGCGCAAAAATGGAGGCTCTAGACCCTTCCAGAGCCGAGATATCGAAGGTCAAAATTTGGACCTGAAAAAAAAAACATAAGGGGTAACACTGTCATTTTTTTTTTGGCCGAAATTTTGACCCCCTCCGATCTTCTTGAAACTCTGGATTCTGACAGAGGGCCACGAGACTTCGACCAGCGCGCAAAAATGGAGGCTCTAGACCCTTCCAGAGCCGAGATATCGAAGGTCAAAATTTGGACCTGAAAAAAAACATAAGGGGTAACACTGTCATTTTTTTTTTTTTGGCCGAAATTTTGACCCCCTCCGATCTTCTTGAAACTCTGGATTCTGACAGAGGGCCACGAGACTTCGACCAGCGCGCAAAAATGGAGGCTCTAGACCATTCCAGAGCCGAGATATCGAAGGTCAAAATTTGGACCTGAAAAAAAAACATAAGGGGTAACACTGTCATTTTTTTTTTTTGGCCAAAATTTTGACCCCCTCCGATCTTCTTGAAACTCTGGATTCTGACAGAGGGCCACGAGACTTCGACCAGCGCGCAAAAATGGAGGCTCTAGACCCTTCCAGAGCCGAGATATCGAAGGTCAAAATTTGGACCTGAAAAAAAAACATAAGGGGTAACACTGTCATTTTTTTTTTTTGGCCAAAATTTTGACCCTCTCCGATCTTCTTGAAACTCTGGATTCTGACAGAGGGCCACGAGACTTCGACAAGCGCGCAAAAATGGAGGCTCTAGACCCTTCCAGAGCCGAGATATCGAAGGTCAAAATTTGGACCTGAAAAAAAAACATAAGGGGTAACACTGTCATTTTTTTTTTTTGGCCGAAATTTTGACCCCCTCCGATCTTCTTGAAACTCTGGATTCTGACAGAGGGCCACGAGACTTCGACCAGCGCGCAAAAATGGAGGCTCTAGACCCTTCCAGAGCCGAGATATCGAAGGTCAAAATTTGGACCTGAAAAAAAAACATAAGGGGTAACACTGTCATTTTTTTTTTTTGGCCAAAATTTTGACCCCCTCCGATCTTCTTGAAACTCTGGATTCTGACAGAGGGCCACGAGACTTCGACAAGCGCGCAAAAATGGAGGCTCTAGACCCTTCCAGAGCCGAGATATCGAAGGTCAAAATTTGGACCTGAAAAAAAAACATAAGGGGTAACACTGTCATTTTTTTTTTTTGGCCGAAATTTTGACCCCCTCCGATCTTCTTGAAACTCTGGATTCTGACAGAGGGCCACGAGACTTCGACCAGCGCGCAAAAATGGAGGCTCTAGACCCTTCCAGAGCCGAGATATCGAAGGTCAAAATTTGGACCTGAAAAAAAAAACATAAGGGGTAACACTGTCACTTTTTTTTTGGCCGAAATTTTGACCCCCTCCGATCTTCTTGAAATTCTGGATTCTGACAGAGGGCCACGAGACTTCGACCAGCGCGCAAAAATGGAGGCTCTAGACCCTTCTAGAGCCGAGATATCGAAGGTCAAAATTTGGACCTGAAAAAAAAACATAAGGGGTAACACTGTCATTTTTTTTTTTGGCCAAAATTTTGACCCCCTCCGATCTTCTTGAAACTCTGGATTCTGACAGAGGGCCACGAGACTTCGACCAGCGCGCAAAAATGGAGGCTCTAGACCCTTCCAGAGCCGAGATATCGAAGGTCAAAATTTGGACCTGAAAAAAAAACATAAGGGGTAACACTGTCATTTTTTTTTTTTGGCCGAAATTTTGACCCTCTTCGATCTTCTTGAAACTCTGGATTCTGACAGAGGGCCACGAGACTTCGACCAGCGCGCAAAAATGGAGGCTCTAGACCCTTCCAGAGCCGAGATATCGAAGGTCAAAATTTGGACCTGAAAAAAAAACATAAGGGGTAACACTGTCATTTTTTTTTTTTGGCCGAAATTTTGACCCCCTCCGATCTTCTTGAAACTCTGGATTCTGACAGAGGGCCACGAGACTTCGACCAGCGCGCAAAAATGGAGGCTCTAGACCCTTCCAGAGCCGAGATATCGAAGGTCAAAATTTGGACCTGAAAAAAAACATAAGGGGTAACACTGTCAATTTTTTTTTTTGGCCGAAATTTTGACCCCCTCCGATCTTCTTGAAACTCTGGATTCTGACAGAGGGCCACGAGACTTCGACCAGCGCGCAAAAATGGAGGCTCTAGACCATTCCAGAGCCGAGATATCGAAGGTCAAAATTTGGACCTGAAAAAAAACATAAGGGGTAACACTGTCATTTTTTTTTTTTGGCCAAAATTTTGACCCCCTCCGATCTTCTTGAAACTCTGGATTCTGACAGAGGGCCACGAGACTTCGACCAGCGCGCAAAAATGGAGGCTCTAGACCCTTCCAGAGCCGAGATATCGAAGGTCAAAATTTGGACCTGAAAAAAAAAACATAAGGGGTAACACTGTCATTTTTTTTTTTGGCCAAAATTTTGACCCCCTCCGATCTTCTTGAAACTCTGGATTCTGACAGAGGGCCACGAGACTTCGACCAGCGCGCAAAAATGGAGGCTCTAGACCCTTCCAGAGCCGAGATATCGAAGGTCAAAATTTGGACCTGAAAAAAAACATAAGGGGTAACACTGTCATTTTTTTTTTTGGCCGAAATTTTGACCCCCTCCGATCTTCTTGAAACTCTGGATTCTGACAGAGGGCCACGAGACTTCGACCAGCGCGCAAAAATGGAGGCTCTAGACCATTCCAGAGCCGAGATATCGAAGGTCAAAATTTGGACCTGAAAAAAAAACATAAGGGGTAACACTGTCATTTTTTTTTTGGCCAAAATTTTGACCCCCTCCGATCTTCTTGAAACTCTGGATTCTGACAGAGGGCCACGAGACTTCGACCAGCGCGCAAAAATGGAGGCTCTAGACCCTTCCAGAGCCGAGATATCGAAGGTCAAAATTTGGACCTGAAAAAAAAACATAAGGGGTAACACTGTCATTTTTTTTTTTGGCCAAAATTTTGACCCCCTCCGATCTTCTTGAAACTCTGGATTCTGACAGAGGGCCACGAGACTTCGACAAGCGCGCAAAAATGGAGGCTCTAGACCCTTCCAGAGCCGAGATATCGAAGGTCAAAATTTGGACCTGAAAAAAAAACATAAGGGGTAACACTGTCATTTATTTTTTTTGGCCGAAATTTTGACCCCCTCCGATCTTCTTGAAACTCTGGATTCTGACAGAGGGCCACGAGACTTCGACCAGCGCGCAAAAATGGAGGCTCTAGACCCTTCCAGAGCCGAGATATCGAAGGTCAAAATTTGGACCTGAAAAAAAAAACATAAGGGGTAACACTGTCACTTTTTTTTTGGCCGAAATTTTGACCCCCTCCGATCTTCTTGAAATTCTGGATTCTGACAGAGGGCCACGAGACTTCGACCAGCGCGCAAAAATGGAGGCTCTAGACCCTTCTAGAGCCGAGATATCGAAGGTCAAAATTTGGACCTGAAAAAAAAACATAAGGGGTAACACTGTCATTTTTTTTTTTTGGCCGAAATTTTGACCCCCTCCGATCTTCTTGAAACTCTGGATTCTGACAGAGGGCCACGAGACTTCGACCAGCGCGCAAAAATGGAGGCTCTAGACCCTTCCAGAGCCGAGATATCGAAGGTCAAAATTTGGACCTGAAAAAAAAACATAAGGGGTAACACTGTCATTTTTTTTTTTTTGGCCGAAATTTTGACCCTCTTCGATCTTCTTGAAACTCTGGATTCTGACAGAGGGCCACGAGACTTCGACCAGCGCGCAAAAATGGAGGCTCTAGACCCTTCCAGAGCCGAGATATCGAAGGTCAAAATTTGGACCTGAAAAAAAAACATAAGGGGTAACACTGTCATTTTTTTTTTTGGCCGAAATTTGGACCCCCTCCGATCTTCTTGAAACTCTGGATTCTGACAGAGGGCCACGAGACTTCGACCAGCGCGCAAAAATGGAGGCTCTAGACCCTTCCAGAGCCGAGATATCGAAGGTCAAAATTTGGACCTGAAAAAAAAACATAAGGGGTAACACTGTCATTTTTTTTTTTGGCCAAAATTTTGACCCCCTCCGATCTTCTTGAAACTCTGGATTCTGACAGAGGGCCACGAGACTTCGACCAGCGCGCAAAAATGGAGGCTCTAGACCCTTCCAGAGCCGAGATATCGAAGGTCAAAATTTGGACCTGAAAAAAAAAACATAAGGGGTAACACTGTCATTTTTTTTTTTGGCCGAAATTTTGACCCCCTCCGATCTTCTTGAAATTCTGGATTCTGACAGAGGGCCACGAGACTTCGACCAGCGCGCAAAAATGGAGGCTCTAGACCCTTCTAGAGCCGAGATATCGAAGGTCAAAATTTGGACCTGAAAAAAAAACATAAGGGGTAACACTGTCATTTTTTTTTTTTGGCCAAAATTTTGACCCCCTCCGATCTTCTTGAAACTCTGGATTCTGACAGAGGGCCACGAGACTTCGACCAGCGCGCAAAAATGGAGGCTCTAGACCCTTCCAGAGCCGAGATATCGAAGGTCAAAATTTGGACCTGAAAAAAAAACATAAGGGGTAACACTGTCATTTTTTTTTTTTTGGCCGAAATTTTGACCCTCTTCGATCTTCTTGAAACTCTGGATTCTGACAGAGGGCCACGAGACTTCGACCAGCGCGCAAAAATGGAGGCTCTAGACCCTTCCAGAGCCGAGATATCGAAGGTCAAAATTTGGACCTGAAAAAAAAACATAAGGGGTAACACTGTCATTTTGTTTTTTGGCCGAAATTTTGACCCCCTCCGATCTTCTTGAAACTCTGGATTCTGACAGAGGGCCACGAGACTTCGACCAGCGTGCAAAAATGGAGGCTCTAGACCCTTCCAGAGCCGAGATATCGAAGGTCAAAATTTGGACCTGAAAAAAAAAAAACATAAGGGGTAACACTGTCATTTTTTTTTTTGGCCGAAATTTTGACCCCCCTCCGATCTTCTTGAAATTCTGGATTCTGACAGAGGGCCACGAGACTTCGACCAGCGCGCAAAAATGGAGGCTCTAGACCCTTCCAGAGCCGAGATATTGAAGGTCAAAATTTGGACCTGAAAAAAAAACATAAGGGGTAACACTGTCATTTTTTTTTTTTTGGCCAAAATTTTGACCCCCTCCGATCTTCTTGAAACTCTGGATTCTGACAGAGGGCCACGAGACTTCGACCAGCGCGCAAAAATGGAGGCTCTAGACCCTTCCAGAGCCGAGATATCGAAGGTCAAAATTTGGACCTGAAAAAAAAACATAAGGGGTAACACTGTCATTTTTTTTTTTGGCCGAAATTTTGACCCCCTCCGATCTTCTTGAAACTCTGGATTCTGACAGAGGGCCACGAGACTTCGACCAGCGCGCAAAAATGGAGGCTCTAGACCATTCCAGAGCCGAGATATCGAAGGTCAAAATTTGGACCTGAAAAAAAAACATAAGGGGTAACACTGTCATTTTTTTTTTGGGCCAAAATTTTGACCCCCTCCGATCTTCTTGAAACTCTGGATTCTGACAGAGGGCCACGAGACTTCGACCAGCGCACAAAAATGGAGGCTCTAGACCCTTCCAGAGCCGAGATATCGAAGGTCAAAATTTGGACCTGAAAAAAAAACATAAGGGGTAACACTGTCATTTTTTTTTTTTGGCCAAAATTTTGACCCCCTCCGATCTTCTTGAAACTCTGGATTCTGACAGAGGGCCACGAGACTTCGACCAGCGCGCAAAAATGGAGGCTCTAGACCCTTCCAGAGCCGAGATATCGAAGGTCAAAATTTGGACCTGAAAAAAAAACATAAGGGGTAACACTGTCATTTTTTTTTTTGGCCGAAATTTTGACCCCCTCCGATCTTCTTGAAATTCTGGATTCTGACAGAGGGCCACGAGACTTCGACCAGCACGCAAAAATGGAGGCTCTAGACCCTTCCAGAGCCGAGATATCGAAGGTCAAAATTTGGACCTGAAAAAAAACATAAGGGGTAACACTGTCATTTTTTTTTTTTGGCCGAAATTTTGACCCTCTTCGATCTTCTTGAAACTCTGGATTCTGACAGAGGGCCACGAGACTTCGACCAGCGCGCAAAAATGGAGGCTCTAGACCCTTCCAGAGCCGAGATATCGAAGGTCAAAATTTGGACCTGAAAAAAAACATAAGCGTAACACTGTCATTTTTTTTTTTTGGCCGAAATTTTGACCCCCTCCGATCTTCTTGAAACTCTGGATTCTGACAGAGGGCCACGAGACTTCGACCAGCGCGCAAAAATGGAGGCTCTAGACCATTCCAGAGCCGAGATATCGAAGGTCAAAATTTGGACCTGAAAAAAAAAACATAAGGGGTAACACTGTCATTTTTTTTTTTTGGCCAAAATTTTGACCCCCTCCGATCTTCTTGAAACTCTGGATTCTGACAGAGGGCCACGAGACTTCGACCAGCGCGCAAAAATGGAGGCTCTAGACCCTTCCAGAGCCGAGATATCGAAGGTCAAAATTTGGACCTGAAAAAAAAACATAAGGGGTAACACTGTCATTTTTTTTTTTTGGCCAAAATTTTGACCCCCTCCGATCTTCTTGAAACTCTGGATTCTGACAGAGGGCCACGAGACTTCGACAAGCGCGCAAAAATGGAGGCTCTAGACCCTTCCAGAGCCGAGATATCGAAGGTCAAAATTTGGACCTGAAAAAAAAACATAAGGGGTAACACTGTCATTTTTTTTTTTTGGCCGAAATTTTGACCCCCTCCGATCTTCTTGAAACTCTGGATTCTGACAGAGGGCCACGAGACTTCGACCAGCGCGCAAAAATGGAGGCTCTAGACCCTTCCAGAGCCGAGATATCGAAGGTCAAAATTTGGACCTGAAAAAAAAAACATAAGGGGTAACACTGTCACTTTTTTTTTGGCCGAAATTTTGACCCCCTCCGATCTTCTTGAAATTCTGGATTCTGACAGAGGGCCACGAGACTTCGACCAGCGCGCAAAAATGGAGGCTCTAGACCCTTCTAGAGCCGAGATATCGAAGGTCAAAATTTGGACCTGAAAAAAAAACATAAGGGGTAACACTGTCATTTTTTTTTTTTGGCCAAAATTTTGACCCCCTCCGATCTTCTTGAAACTCTGGATTCTGACAGAGGGCCACGAGACTTCGACCAGCGCGCAAAAATGGAGGCTCTAGACCCTTCCAGAGCCGAGATATCGAAGGTCAAAATTTGGACCTGAAAAAAAAAACATAAGGGGTAACACTGTCATTTTTTTTTTTTGGCCGAAATTTTGACCCTCTTCGATCTTCTTGAAACTCTGGATTCTGACAGAGGGCCACGAGACTTCGACCAGCGCGCAAAAATGGAGGCTCTAGACCCTTCCAGAGCCGAGATATCGAAGGTCAAAATTTGGACCTGAAAAAAAAACATAAGGGGTAACACTGTCATTTTTTTTTTTGGCCGAAATTTTGACCCTCTTCGATCTTCTTAAAACTCTGGATTCTGACAGAGGGCCACGAGACTTCGACCAGCGCGCAAAAATGGAGGCTCTAGACCCTTCCAGAGCCGAGATATCGAAGGTCAAAATTTGGACCTGAAAAAAAAACATAAGGGGTAACACTGTCATTTTTTTTTATGGCCGAAATTTTGACCCCCTCCGATCTTCTTGAAACTCTGGATTCTGACAGAGGGCCACGAGACTTCGACCAGCGCGCAAAAATGGAGGCTCTAGACCCTTCCAGAGCCGAGATATCGAAGGTCAAAATTTGGACCTGAAAAAAAAACATAAGGGGTAACACTGTCATTTTTTTTTTTGGCCAAAATTTTGACCCCCTCCGATCTTCTTGAAACTCTGGATTCTGACAGAGGGCCACGAGACTTCGACCAGCGCGCAAAAATGGAGGCTCTAGACCCTTCCAGAGCCGAGATATCGAAGGTCAAAATTTGGACCTGAAAAAAA
Organism: Cyprinella venusta; assembly: GCA_038021265.1. Lineage (NCBI taxonomy): Eukaryota > Metazoa > Chordata > Actinopteri > Cypriniformes > Leuciscidae > Cyprinella > Cyprinella venusta. The sequence continues at coordinate 3,750,561 of CM075868.1, forward strand.
AACATAAGGGGTAACACTGTCATTTTTTTTTTTTGCCCGAAATTTTGACCCCCTCCGATCTTCTTGAAACTCTGGATTCTGACAGAGGGCCACGAGACTTCGACCAGCGCGCAAAAATGGAGGCTCTAGACCCTTCTAGAGCCGAGATATCGAAGGTCAAAATTTGGACCTGAAAAAAAAAACATAAGGGGTAACACTGTCATTTTTTTTTTTGGCCAAAATTTTGACCCCCTCCGATCTTCTTGAAACTCTGGATTCTGACAGAGGGCCACGAGACTTCGACCAGCGCGCAAAAATGGAGGCTCTAGACCCTTCCAGAGCCGAGATATCGAAGGTCAAAATTTGGACCTGAAAAAAAAACATAAGGGGTAACACTGTCATTTTTTTTTTTTGGCCGAAATTTTGACCCTCTTCGATCTTCTTGAAACTCTGGATTCTGACAGAGGGCCACGAGACTTCGACCAGCGCGCAAAAATGGAGGCTCTAGACCCTTCCAGAGCCGAGATATCGAAGGTCAAAATTTGGACCTGAAAAAAAAACATAAGGGGTAACACTGTCATTTTTTTTTTTGGGCCAAAATTTTGACCCCCTCCGATCTTCTTGAAACTCTGGATTCTGACAGAGGGCCACGAGACTTCGACCAGCGCGCAAAAATGGAGGCTCTAGACCCTTCCAGAGCCGAGATTTCGAAGGTCAAAATTTGGACCTGAAAAAAAAACATAAGGGGTAACACTGTCATTTTTTTTTTTGGCCGAAATTTTGACCCCCTCCGATCTTCTTGAAATTCTGGATTCTGACAGAGGGCCACGAGACTTCGACCAGCGCGCAAAAATGGAGGCTCTAGACCATTCCAGAGCCGAGATATAGAAGGTCAAAATTTGGACCTGAAAAAAAAACATAAGGGGTAACACTGTCATTTTTTTTTGGGCCAAAATTTTGACCCCCTCCGATCTTCTTGAAACTCTGGATTCTGACAGAGGGCCACGAGACTTCGACCAGCGCGCAAAAATGGAGGCTCTAGACCCTTCCAGAGCCGAGATATCGAAGGTCAAAATTTGGACCTGAAAAAAAAACATAAGGGGTAACACTGTCATTTTTTTTTTTGGCCGAAATTTTGACCCCCTCCGATCTTCTTGAAACTCTGGATTCTGACAGAGGGCCACGAGACTTCGACCAGCGCGCAAAAATGGAGGCTCTAGACCCTTCCAGAGCCGAGATATCGAAGGTCAAAATTTGGACCTGAAAAAAAAACCATAAGGGGTAACACTGTCATTTTTTTTTTGGCCGAAATTTTGACCCCCTCCGATCTTCTTGAAATTCTGGATTCTGACAGAGGGCCACAAGACTTCGACCAGCGCGCAAAAATGGAGGCTCTAGACCCTTCCAGAGCCGAGATATCGAAGGTCAAAATTTGGACCTGAAAAAAAAACATAAGGGGTAACACTGTCATTTTTTTTTTTTTGGCCGAAATTTTGACCCTCTTCGATCTTCTTGAAACTCTGGATTCTGACAGAGGGCCACGAGACTTCGACCAGCGCGCAAAAATGGAGGCTCTAGACCCTTCCAGAGCCGAGATATCGAAGGTCAAAATTTGGACCTGAAAAAAAAACATAAGGGGTAACACTGTCATTTTTTTTTTTGGCCGAAATTTTGACCCCCTCCGATCTTCTTGAAACTCTGGATTCTGACAGAGGGCCACGAGACTTCGACCAGCGTGCAAAAATGGAGGCTCTAGACCCTTCCAGAGCCGAGATATCGAAGGTCAAAATTTGGACCTGAAAAAAAAACATAAGGGGTAACACTGTCATTTTTTTTTTTGGCCGAAATTTTGACCCCCTCCGATCTTCTTGAAATTCTGGATTCTGACAGAGGGCCACGAGACTTCGACCAGCGCGCAAAAATGGAGGCTCTAGACCCTTCCAGAGCCGAGATATTGAAGGTCAAAATTTGGACCTGAAAAAAAAACATAAGGGGTAACACTGTAATTTTTTTTTTTGGCCAAAATTTTGACCCCCTCCGATCTTCTTGAAACTCTGGATTCTGACAGAGGGCCACGAGACTTCGACCAGCGCGCAAAAATGGAGGCTCTAGACCCTTCCAGAGCCGAGATATCGAAGGTCAAAATTTGGACCTGAAAAAAAAACATAAGGGGTAACACTGTCATTTTTTTTTTTTGGCCGAAATTTTGACCCCCTCCGATCTTCTTGAAACTCTGGATTCTGACAGAGGGCCACGAGACTTCGACCAGCGCGCAAAAATGGAGGCTCTAGACCATTCCAGAGCCGAGATATCGAAGGTCAAAATTTGGACCTGAAAAAAAAACATAAGGGGTAACACTGTCATTTTTTTTTTGGGCCAAAATTTTGACCCCCTCCGATCTTCTTGAAACTCTGGATTCTGACAGAGGGCCACGAGACTTCGACCAGCGCGCAAAAATGGAGGCTCTAGACCCTTCCAGAGCCGAGATATCGAAGGTCAAAATTTGGACCTGAAAAAAAAACATAAGGGGTAACACTGTCATTTTTTTTTTGGCCAAAATTTTGACCCCCTCCGATCTTCTTGAAACTCTGGATTCTGACAGAGGGCCACGAGACTTCGACCAGCGCGCAAAAATGGAGGCTCTAGACCCTTCCAGAGCCAAGATATCGAAGGTCAAAATTTGGACCTGAAAAAAAAACATAAGGGGTAACACTGTCATTTTTTTTTTTTGGCCGAAATTTTGACCCTCTTCGATCTTCTTGAAACTCTGGATTCTGACAGAGGGCCACGAGACTTCGACCAGCGCGCAAAAATGGAGGCTCTAGACCCTTCCAGAGCCGAGATATCGAAGGTCAAAATTTGGACCTGAAAAAAAAACATAAGGGGTAACACTGTCATTTTTTTTTTTTTGGCCGAAATTTTGACCCTCTCCGATCTTCTTGAAACTCTGGATTCTGACAGAGGGCCACGAGACTTCGACCAGCGTGCAAAAATGGAGGCTCTAGACCCTTCCAGAGCCGAGATATCGAAGGTCAAAATTTGGACCTGAAAAAAAAACATAAGGGGTAACACTGTCATTTTTTTTTTTGGCCGAAATTTTGACCCCCTCCGATCTTCTTGAAATTCTGGATTCTGACAGAGGGCCACGAGACTTCGACCAGCGCGCAAAAATGGAGGCTCTAGACCCTTCCAGAGCCGAGATATTGAAGGTCAAAATTTGGACCTGAAAAAAAAACATAAGGGGTAACACTGTCATTTTTTTTTTTTGGCCAAAATTTTGAGCCCCTCCGATCTTCTTGAAACTCTGGATTCTGACAGAGGGCCACGAGACTTCGACCAGCGCGCAAAAATGGAGGCTCTAGACCCTTCCAGAGCCGAGATATCGAAGGTCAAAATTTGGACCTGAAAAAAAAACATAAGGGGTAACACTGTCATTTTTTTTTTTTGGCCGAAATTTTGACCCCCTCCGATCTTCTTGAAACTCTGGATTCTGACAGAGGGCCACGAGACTTCGACCAGCGCGCAAAAATGGAGGCTCTAGACCATTCCAGAGCCGAGATGTCGAAGGTCAAAATTTGGACCTGAAAAAAAAACATAAGGGGTAACACTGTCATTTTTTTTTTTTGGCCAAAATTTTGACCCCCTCCGATCTTCTTGAAACTCTGGATTCTGACAGAGGGCCACGAGACTTCGACAAGCGCGCAAAAATGGAGGCTCTAGACCCTTCCAGAGCCGAGATATCGAAGGTCAAAATTTGGACCTGAAAAAAAAACATAAGGGGTAACACTGTCATTTTTTTTTTTTGGCCGAAATTTTGACCCCCTCCGATCTTCTTGAAACTCTGGATTCTGACAGAGGGCCACGAGACTTCGACCAGCGCGCAAAAATGGAGGCTCTAGACCCTTCCAGAGCCGAGATATCGAAGGTCAAAATTTGGACCTGAAAAAAAAAACATAAGGGGTAACACTGTCACTTTTTTTTTGGCCGAAATTTTGACCCCCTCCGATCTTCTTGAAATTCTGGATTCTGACAGAGGGCCACGAGACTTCGACCAGCGCGCAAAAATGGAGGCTCTAGACCCTTCTAGAGCCGAGATATCGAAGGTCAAAATTTGGACCTGAAAAAAAAACATAAGGGGTAACACTGTCATTTTTTTTTTTTGGCCAAAATTTTGACCCCCTCCGATCTTCTTGAAACTCTGGATTCTGACAGAGGGCCACGAGACTTCGACCAGCGCGCAAAAATGGAGGCTCTAGACCCTTCCAGAGCCGAGATATCGAAGGTCAAAATTTGGACCTGAAAAAAAAAACATAAGGGGTAACACTGTCATTTTTTTTTTTTGGCCGAAATTTTGACCCTCTTCGATCTTCTTGAAACTCTGGATTCTGACAGAGGGCCACGAGACTTCGACCAGCGCGCAAAAATGGAGGCTCTAGACCCTTCCAGAGCCGAGATATCGAAGGTCAAAATTTGGACCTGAAAAAAAAACATAAGGGGTAACACTGTCATTTTTTTTTTTGGCCGAAATTTTGACCCTCTTCGATCTTCTTAAAACTCTGGATTCTGACAGAGGGCCACGAGACTTCGACCAGCGCGCAAAAATGGAGGCTCTAGACCCTTCCAGAGCCGAGATATCGAAGGTCAAAATTTGGACCTGAAAAAAAAACATAAGGGGTAACACTGTCATTTTTTTTTATGGCCGAAATTTTGACCCCCTCCGATCTTCTTGAAACTCTGGATTCTGACAGAGGGCCACGAGACTTCGACCAGCGCGCAAAAATGGAGGCTCTAGACCCTTCCAGAGCCGAGATATCGAAGGTCAAAATTTGGACCTGAAAAAAAAACATAAGGGGTAACACTGTCATTTTTTTTTTTGGCCAAAATTTTGACCCCCTCCGATCTTCTTGAAACTCTGGATTCTGACAGAGGGCCACGAGACTTCGACCAGCGCGCAAAAATGGAGGCTCTAGACCCTTCCAGAGCCGAGATATCGAAGGTCAAAATTTGGACCTGAAAAAAAAACATAAGGGGTAACACTGTCATTTTTTTTTTTGCCCGAAATTTTGACCCCCTCCGATCTTCTTGAAACTCTGGATTCTGACAGAGGGCCACGAGACTTCGACCAGCGCGCAAAAATGGAGGCTCTAGACCCTTCTAGAGCCGAGATATCGAAGGTCAAAATTTGGACCTGAAAAAAAAAACATAAGGGGTAACACTGTCATTTTTTTTTTTGGCCAAAATTTTGACCCCCTCCGATCTTCTTGAAACTCTGGATTCTGACAGAGGGCCACGAGACTTCGACCAGCGCGCAAAAATGGAGGCTCTAGACCCTTCCAGAGCCGAGATATCGAAGGTCAAAATTTGGACCTGAAAAAAAAACATAAGGGGTAACACTGTCATTTTTTTTTTTTGGCCGAAATTTTGACCCTCTTCGATCTTCTTGAAACTCTGGATTCTGACAGAGGGCCACGAGACTTCGACCAGCGCGCAAAAATGGAGGCTCTAGACCCTTCCAGAGCCGAGATATCGAAGGTCAAAATTTGGACCTGAAAAAAAAACATAAGGGGTAACACTGTCATTTTTTTTTTTGGGCCAAAATTTTGACCCCCTCCGATCTTCTTGAAACTCTGGATTCTGACAGAGGGCCACGAGACTTCGACCAGCGCGCAAAAATGGAGGCTCTAGACCCTTCCAGAGCCGAGATTTCGAAGGTCAAAATTTGGACCTGAAAAAAAAACATAAGGGGTAACACTGTCATTTTTTTTTTTGGCCGAAATTTTGACCCCCTCCGATCTTCTTGAAATTCTGGATTCTGACAGAGGGCCACGAGACTTCGACCAGCGCGCAAAAATGGAGGCTCTAGACCATTCCAGAGCCGAGATATAGAAGGTCAAAATTTGGACCTGAAAAAAAAACATAAGGGGTAACACTGTCATTTTTTTTTTGGGCCAAAATTTTGACCCCCTCCGATCTTCTTGAAACTCTGGATTCTGACAGAGGGCCACGAGACTTCGACCAGCGCGCAAAAATGGAGGCTCTAGACCCTTCCAGAGCCGAGATATCGAAGGTCAAAATTTGGACCTGAAAAAAAAACATAAGGGGTAACACTGTCATTTTTTTTTTTGGCCGAAATTTTGACCCCCTCCGATCTTCTTGAAACTCTGGATTCTGACAGAGGGCCACGAGACTTCGACCAGCGCGCAAAAATGGAGGCTCTAGACCCTTCCAGAGCCGAGATATCGAAGGTCAAAATTTGGACCTGAAAAAAAAACCATAAGGGGTAACACTGTCATTTTTTTTTTGGCCGAAATTTTGACCCCCTCCGATCTTCTTGAAATTCTGGATTCTGACAGAGGGCCACGAGACTTCGACCAGCGCGCAAAAATGGAGGCTCTAGACCCTTCCAGAGCCGAGATATCGAAGGTCAAAATTTGGACCTGAAAAAAAAACATAAGGGGTAACACTGTCATTTTTTTTTTTTTGGCCGAAATTTTGACCCTCTTCGATCTTCTTGAAACTCTGGATTCTGACAGAGGGCCACGAGACTTCGACCAGCGCGCAAAAATGGAGGCTCTAGACCCTTCCAGAGCCGAGATATCGAAGGTCAAAATTTGGACCTGAAAAAAAAACATAAGGGGTAACACTGTCATTTTTTTTTTTGGCCGAAATTTTGACCCCCTCCGATCTTCTTGAAACTCTGGATTCTGACAGAGGGCCACGAGACTTCGACCAGCGTGCAAAAATGGAGGCTCTAGACCCTTCCAGAGCCGAGATATCGAAGGTCAAAATTTGGACCTGAAAAAAAAAACATAAGGGGTAACACTGTCATTTTTTTTTTTGGCCGAAATTTTGACCCCCTCCGATCTTCTTGAAATTCTGGATTCTGACAGAGGGCCACGAGACTTCGACCAGCGCGCAAAAATGGAGGCTCTAGACCCTTCCAGAGCCGAGATATTGAAGGTCAAAATTTGGACCTGAAAAAAAAACATAAGGGGTAACACTGTAATTTTTTTTTTTTGGCCAAAATTTTGACCCCCTCCGATCTTCTTGAAACTCTGGATTCTGACAGAGGGCCACGAGACTTCGACCAGCGCGCAAAAATGGAGGCTCTAGACCCTTCCAGAGCCGAGATATCGAAGGTCAAAATTTGGACCTGAAAAAAAAACATAAGGGGTAACACTGTCATTTTTTTTTTTTGGCCGAAATTTTGACCCCCTCCGATCTTCTTGAAACTCTGGATTCTGACAGAGGGCCACGAGACTTCGACCAGCGCGCAAAAATGGAGGCTCTAGACCATTCCAGAGCCGAGATATCGAAGGTCAAAATTTGGACCTGAAAAAAAAACATAAGGGGTAACACTGTCATTTTTTTTTTGGGCCAAAATTTTGACCCCCTCCGATCTTCTTGAAACTCTGGATTCTGACAGAGGGCCACGAGACTTCGACCAGCGCGCAAAAATGGAGGCTCTAGACCCTTCCAGAGCCGAGATATCGAAGGTCAAAATTTGGACCTGAAAAAAAAACATAAGGGGTAACACTGTCATTTTTTTTTTTGGCCAAAATTTTGACCCCCTCCGATCTTCTTGAAACTCTGGATTCTGACAGAGGGCCACGAGACTTCGACCAGCGCGCAAAAATGGAGGCTCTAGACCCTTCCAGAGCCAAGATATCGAAGGTCAAAATTTGGACCTGAAAAAAAAACATAAGGGGTAACACTGTCATTTTTTTTTTTTGGCCGAAATTTTGACCCTCTTCGATCTTCTTGAAACTCTGGATTCTGACAGAGGGCCACGAGACTTCGACCAGCGCGCAAAAATGGAGGCTCTAGACCCTTCCAGAGCCGAGATATCGAAGGTCAAAATTTGGACCTGAAAAAAAAACATAAGGGGTAACACTGTCATTTTTTTTTTTTTTGGCCGAAATTTTGACCCTCTCCGATCTTCTTGAAACTCTGGATTCTGACAGAGGGCCACGAGACTTCGACCAGCGTGCAAAAATGGAGGCTCTAGACCCTTCCAGAGCCGAGATATCGAAGGTCAAAATTTGGACCTGAAAAAAAAACATAAGGGGTAACACTGTCATTTTTTTTTTTGGCCGAAATTTTGACCCCCTCCGATCTTCTTGAAATTCTGGATTCTGACAGAGGGCCACGAGACTTCGACCAGCGCGCAAAAATGGAGGCTCTAGACCCTTCCAGAGCCGAGATATTGAAGGTCAAAATTTGGACCTGAAAAAAAAACATAAGGGGTAACACTGTCATTTTTTTTTTTTGGCCAAAATTTTGAGCCCCTCCGATCTTCTTGAAACTCTGGATTCTGACAGAGGGCCACGAGACTTCGACCAGCGCGCAAAAATGGAGGCTCTAGACCCTTCCAGAGCCGAGATATCGAAGGTCAAAATTTGGACCTGAAAAAAAAACATAAGGGGTAACACTGTCATTTTTTTTTTTTGGCCGAAATTTTGACCCCCTCCGATCTTCTTGAAACTCTGGATTCTGACAGAGGGCCACGAGACTTCGACCAGCGCGCAAAAATGGAGGCTCTAGACCATTCCAGAGCCGAGATGTCGAAGGTCAAAATTTGGACCTGAAAAAAAAACATAAGGGGTAACACTGTCATTTTTTTTTTGGGCGAAAATTTTGACCCCCTCCGATCTTCTTGAAACTCTGGATTCTGACAGAGGGCCACGAGACTTCGACCAGCGCGCAAAAATGGAGGCTCTAGACCCTTCCAGAGCCGAGATATCGAAGGTCAAAATTTGGACCTGAAAAAAAAACATAAGGGGTAACACTGTCATTTTTTTTTTTGGCCAAAATTTTGACCCCCTCCGATCTTCTTGAAACTCTGGATTCTGACAGAGGGCCACGAGACTTCGACCAGCGCGCAAAAATGGAGGCTCTAGACCCTTCCAGAGCCGAGATATCGAAGGTCAAAATTTGGACCTGAAAAAAAAAACATAAGGGGTAACACTGTCATTTTTTTTTTTTGGCCGAAATTTTGACCCCCTCCGATCTTCTTGAAACTCTGGATTCTGACAGAGGGCCACGAGACTTCGACCAGCGCGCAAAAATGGAGGCTCTAGACCCTTCCAGAGCCGAGATATCGAAGGTCAAAATTTGGAACTGAAAAAAAAACATAAGGGGTAACACTGTCATTTTTTTTTTTTGGCCGAAATTTTGACCCTCTTCGATCTTCTTGAAACTCTGGATTCTGACAGAGGGCCACGAGACTTCGACCAGCGCGCAAAAATGGAGGCTCTAGACCCTTCCAGAGCAGAGATATCGAAGGTCAAAATTTGGACCTGAAAAAAAAAACATAAGGGGTAACACTGTCATTTTTTTTTTGGCCGAAATTTTGACCCCCTCCGATCTTCTTGAAACTCTGGATTCTGACAGAGGGCCACGAGACTTCGACCAGCGCGCAAAAATGGAGGCTCTAGACCCTTCCAGAGCCGATATATCAAAGGTCAAAATTTGGACCTGAAAAAAAACATAAGTGGTAACACTGTCAATTTTTTTTTTTGGCCGGAATTTTGACCCCCTCCGATCTTCTTGAAACTCTGGATTCTGACAGAGGGCTACGAGACTTCGACCAGCGCGCAAAAATGGAGGCTCTAGACCATTCCAGAGCCGAGATATCGAAGGTCAAAATTTGGACCTGAAAAAAAAACATAAGGGGTAACACTGTCATTTTTTTTTTTTTGGCCAAAATTTTGACCCCCTCCGATCTTCTTGAAACTCTGGATTCTGACAGAGGGCCACGAGACTTCGACCAGCGCGCAAAAATGGAGGCTCTAGACCCTTCCAGAGCCGAGATATCAAAGGTCAAAATTTGGACCTGAAAAAAAAACATAAGGGGTAACACTGTCATTTTTTTTTTTTTGGCCAAAATTTTGACCCCCTCCGATCTTCTTGAAACTCTGGATTCTGACAGAGGGCCACGAGACTTCGACAAGCGCGCAAAAATGGAGGCTCTAGACCCTTCCAGAGCCGAGATATCGAAGGTCAAAATTTGGACCTGAAAAAAAAACATAAGGGGTAACACTGTCATTTTTTTTTTTTGGCCGAAATTTTGACCCCCTCCGATCTTCTTGAAACTCTGGATTCTGACAGAGGGCCACGAGACTTCGACCAGCGCGCAAAAATGGAGGCTCTAGACCCTTCCAGAGCCGAGATATCGAAGGTCAAAATTTGGACCTGAAAAAAAAAAACATAAGGGGTAACACTGTTACTTTTTTTTTGGCCGAAATTTTGACCCCCTCCGATCTTCTTGAAATTCTGGATTCTGACAGAGGGCCACGAGACTTCGACCAGCGCGCAAAAATGGAGGCTCTAGACCCTTCTAGAGCCGAGATATCGAAGGTCAAAATTTGGACCTGAAAAAAAAACATAAGGGGTAACACTGTCATTTTTTTTTTTTGGCCAAAATTTTGACCCCCTCCGATCTTCTTGAAACTCTGGATTCTGACAGAGGGCCACGAGACTTCGACCAGCGCGCAAAAATGGAGGCTCTAGACCCTTCCAGAGCCGAGATATCAAAGGTCAAAATTTGGACCTGAAAAAAAAACATAAGGGGTAACACTGTCATTTTTTTTTTTTGGCCAAAATTTTGACCCCCTCCGATCTTCTTGAAACTCTGGATTCTGACAGAGGGCCACGAGACTTCGACAAGCGCGCAAAAATGGAGGCTCTAGACCCTTCCAGAGCCGAGATATCGAAGGTCAAAATTTGGACCTGAAAAAAAAACATAAGGGGTAACACTGTCATTTTTTTTTTTTGGCCGAAATTTTGACCCCCTCCGATCTTCTTGAAACTCTGGATTCTGACAGAGGGCCACGAGACTTCGACCAGCGCGCAAAAATGGAGGCTCTAGACCCTTCCAGAGCCGAGATATCGAAGGTCAAAATTTGGACCTGAAAAAAAAAAACATAAGGGGTAACACTGTTACTTTTTTTTTGGCCGAAATTTTGACCCCCTCCGATCTTCTTGAAATTCTGGATTCTGACAGAGGGCCACGAGACTTCGACCAGCGCGCAAAAATGGAGGCTCTAGACCCTTCTAGAGCCGAGATATCGAAGGTCAAAATTTGGACCTGAAAAAAAAACATAAGGGGTAACACTGTCATTTTTTTTTTTTTGCCAAAATTTTGACCCCCTCCGATCTTCTTGAAACTCTGGATTCTGACAGAGGGCCACGAGACTTCGACCAGCGCGCAAAAATGGAGGCTCTAGACCCTTCCAGAGCCGAGATATCGAAGGTCAAAATTTGGACCTGAAAAAAAAACATAAGGGGTAACACTGTCATTTTTTTTTTTTGGCCGAAATTTTGACCCTCTTCGATCTTCTTGAAACTCTGGATTCTGACAGAGGGCCACGAGACTTCGACCAGCGCGCAAAAATGGAGGCTCTAGACCCTTCCAGAGCAGAGATATCGAAGGTCAAAATTTGGACCTGAAAAAAAAAACATAAGGGGTAACACTGTCATTTTTTTTTTGGCCGAAATTTTGACCCCCTCCGATCTTCTTGAAACTCTGGATTCTGACAGAGGGCCACGAGACTTCGACCAGCGCGCAAAAATGGAGGCTCTAGACCCTTCCAGAGCCGATATATCAAAGGTCAAAATTTGGACCTGAAAAAAAACATAAGTGGTAACACTGTCAATTTTTTTTTTTGGCCGGAATTTTGACCCCCTCCGATCTTCTTGAAACTCTGGATTCTGACAGAGGGCTACGAGACTTCGACCAGCGCGCAAAAATGGAGGCTCTAGACCATTCCAGAGCCGAGATATCGAAGGTCAAAATTTGGACCTGAAAAAAAAACATAAGGGGTAACACTGTCATTTTTTTTTTTTGGCCAAAATTTTGACCCCCTCCGATCTTCTTGAAACTCTGGATTCTGACAGAGGGCCACGAGACTTCGACCAGCGCGCAAAAATGGAGGCTCTAGACCCTTCCAGAGCCGAGATATCAAAGGTCAAAATTTGGACCTGAAAAAAAAACATAAGGGGTAACACTGTCATTTTTTTTTTTTGCCAAAATTTTGACCCCCTCCGATCTTCTTGAAACTCTGGATTCTGACAGAGGGCCACGAGACTTCGACAAGCGCGCAAAAATGGAGGCTCTAGACCCTTCCAGAGCCGAGATATCGAAGGTCAAAATTTGGACCTGAAAAAAAAACATAAGGGGTAACACTGTCATTTTTTTTTTTTGGCCGAAATTTTGACCCCCTCCGATCTTCTTGAAACTCTGGATTCTGACAGAGGGCCACGAGACTTCGACCAGCGCGCAAAAATGGAGGCTCTAGACCCTTCCAGAGCCGAGATATCGAAGGTCAAAATTTGGACCTGAAAAAAAAAAACATAAGGGGTAACACTGTTACTTTTTTTTTGGCCGAAATTTTGACCCCCTCCGATCTTCTTGAAATTCTGGATTCTGACAGAGGGCCACGAGACTTCGACCAGCGCGCAAAAATGGAGGCTCTAGACCCTTCTAGAGCCGAGATATCGAAGGTCAAAATTTGGACCTGAAAAAAAAACATAAGGGGTAACACTGTCATTTTTTTTTTTTGGCCAAAATTTTGACCCCCTCCGATCTTCTTGAAACTCTGGATTCTGACAGAGGGCCACGAGACTTCGACCAGCGCGCAAAAATGGAGGCTCTAGACCCTTCCAGAGCCGAGATATCAAAGGTCAAAATTTGGACCTGAAAAAAAAACATAAGGGGTAACACTGTCATTTTTTTTTTTTGGCCAAAATTTTGACCCCCTCCGATCTTCTTGAAACTCTGGATTCTGACAGAGGGCCACGAGACTTCGACAAGCGCGCAAAAATGGAGGCTCTAGACCCTTCCAGAGCCGAGATATCGAAGGTCAAAATTTGGACCTGAAAAAAAAACATAAGGGGTAACACTGTCATTTTTTTTTTTTGGCCGAAATTTTGACCCCCTCCGATCTTCTTGAAACTCTGGATTCTGACAGAGGGCCACGAGACTTCGACCAGCGCGCAAAAATGGAGGCTCTAGACCCTTCCAGAGCCGAGATATCGAAGGTCAAAATTTGGACCTGAAAAAAAAAACATAAGGGGTAACACTGTTACTTTTTTTTTGGCCGAAATTTTGACCCCCTCCGATCTTCTTGAAATTCTGGATTCTGACAGAGGGCCACGAGACTTCGACCAGCGCGCAAAAATGGAGGCTCTAGACCCTTCTAGAGCCGAGATATCGAAGGTCAAAATTTGGACCTGAAAAAAAAACATAAGGGGTAACACTGTCATTTTTTTTTTTTGCCAAAATTTTGACCCCCTCCGATCTTCTTGAAACTCTGGATTCTGACAGAGGGCCACGAGACTTCGACCAGCGCGCAAAAATGGAGGCTCTAGACCCTTCCAGAGCCGAGATATCGAAGGTCAAAATTTGGACCTGAAAAAAAAACATAAGGGGTAACACTGTCATTTTTTTTTTTTGGCCGAAATTTTGACCCCCTCCGATCTTCTTGAAACTCTGGATTCTGACAGAGGGCCACGAGACTTCGACCAGCGCGCAAAAATGGAGGCTCTAGACCCTTCCAGAGCCGAGATATCGAAGGTCAAAATTTGGACCTGAAAAAAAAACATAAGGGGTAACACTGTCATTTTTTTTTTTTTGGCCGAAATTTTGACCCTCTTCGATCTTCTTGAAACTCTGGATTCTGACAGAGGGCCACGAGACTTCGACCAGCGCGCAAAAATGGAGGCTCTAGACCCTTCTAGAGCCGAGATATCGAAGGTCAAAATTTGGACCTGAAAAAAAAACATAAGGGGTAACACTGTCATTTTTTTTTTTTGGCCAAAATTTTGACCCCCTCCGATCTTCTTGAAACTCTGGATTCTGACAGAGGGCCACGAGACTTCGACCAGCGCGCAAAAATGGAGGCTCTAGACCCTTCCAGAGCCGAGATATCGAAGGTCAAAATTTGGACCTGAAAAAAAAACATAAGGGGTAACACTGTCATTTTTTTTTTTTTGGCCGAAATTTTGACCCTCTTCGATCTTCTTGAAACTCTGGATTCTGACAGAGGGCCACGAGACTTCGACCAGCGCGCAAAAATGGAGGCTCTAGACCCTTCCAGAGCCGAGATATCGAAGGTCAAAATTTGGACCTGAAAAAAAAACATAAGGGGTAACACTGTCATTTTTTTTTTTGGCCGAAATTTTGACCCCCTCCGATCTTCTTGAAACTCTGGATTCTGACAGAGGGCCACGAGACTTCGACCAGCGTGCAAAAATGGAGGCTCTAGACCCTTCCAGAGCCGAGATATCGAAGGTCAAAATTTGGACCTGAAAAAAAAAAACATAAGGGGTAACACTGTCATTTTTTTTTTTGGCCGAAATTTTGACCCCCCTCCGATCTTCTTGAAATTCTGGATTCTGACAGAGGGCCACGAGACTTCGACCAGCGCGCAAAAATGGAGGCTCTAGACCCTTCCAGAGCCGAGATATTGAAGGTCAAAATTTGGACCTGAAAAAAAAACATAAGGGGTAACACTGTCATTTTTTTTTTTTGGCCAAAATTTTGAGCCCCTCCGATCTTCTTGAAACTCTGGATTCTGACAGAGGGCCACGAGACTTCGACCAGCGCGCAAAAATGGAGGCTCTAGACCCTTCCAGAGCCGAGATATCGAAGGTCAAAATTTGGACCTGAAAAAAAAACATAAGGGGTAACACTGTCATTTTTTTTTTTTGGCCGAAATTTTGACCCCCTCCGATCTTCTTGAAACTCTGGATTCTGACAGAGGGCCACGAGACTTCGACCAGCGCGCAAAAATGGAGGCTCTAGACCATTCCAGAGCCGAGATGTCGAAGGTCAAAATTTGGACCTGAAAAAAAAACATAAGGGGTAACACTGTCATTTTTTTTTTTGGGCCAAAATTTTGACCCCCTCCGATCTTCTTGAAACTCTGGATTCTGACAGAGGGCCACGAGACTTCGACCAGCGCGCAAAAATGGAGGCTCTAGACCCTTCCAGAGCCGAGATATCGAAGGTCAAAATTTGGACCTGAAAAAAAAACATAAGGGGTAACACTGTCATTTTTTTTTTGGCCAAAATTTTGACCCCCTCCGATCTTCTTGAAACTCTGGATTCTGACAGAGGGCCACGAGACTTCGACCAGCGCGCAAAAATGGAGAATCTAGACCCTTCCAGAGCCGAGATATCGAAGGTCAAAATTTGGACCTGAAAAAAAAAACATAAGGGGTAACACTGTCATTTTTTTTTTTTAGCCGAAATTTTGACCCCCTCCGATCTTCTTGAAACTCTGGATTCTGACAGAGGGCCACGAGACTTCGACCAGCGCGCAAAAATGGAGGCTCTAGACCCTTCCAGAGCCGAGATATCGAAGGTCAAAATTTGGAACTGAAAAAAAAACATAAGGGGTAACACTGTCATTTTTTTTTTTTTGGCCGAAATTTTGACCCTCTTCGATCTTCTTGAAACTCTGGATTCTGACAGAGGGCCACGAGACTTCGACCAGCGCGCAAAAATGGAGGCTCTAGACCCTTCCAGAGCCGAGATATCGAAGGTCAAAATTTGGACCTGAAAAAAAAAACATAAGGGGTAACACTGTCATTTTTTTTTTTGGCCGAAATTTTGACCCCCTCCGATCTTCTTGAAACTCTGGATTCTGACAGAGGGCCACGAGACTTCGACCAGCGCGCAAAAATGGAGGCTCTAGACCCTTCCAGAGCCGAGATATCAAAGGTCAAAATTTGGACCTGAAAAAAAACATAAGTGGTAACACTGTCAATTTTTTTTTTTGGCCGAAATTTTGACCCCCTCCGATCTTCTTGAAACTCTGGATTCTGACAGAGGGCCACGAGACTTCGACCAGCGCGCAAAAATGGAGGCTCTAGACCCTTCCAGAGCCGAGATATTGAAGGTCAAAATTTGGACCTGAAAAAAAAAACATAAGGGGTAACACTGTCATTTTTTTTTTTTGGCCAAAATTTTGAGCCCCTCCGATCTTCTTGAAACTCTGGATTCTGACAGAGGGCCACGAGACTTCGACCAGCGCGCAAAAATGGAGGCTCTAGACCCTTCCAGAGCCGAGATATCGAAGGTCAAAATTTGGACCTGAAAAAAAAACATAAGGGGTAACACTGTCATTTTTTTTTTTTGGCCGAAATTTTGACCCCCTCCGATCTTCTTGAAACTCTGGATTCTGACAGAGGGCCACGAGACTTCGACCAGCGCGCAAAAATGGAGGCTCTAGACCCTTCCAGAGCCGAGATATCGAAGGTCAAAATTTGGACCTGAAAAAAAAAAACATAAGGGGTAACACTGTTACTTTTTTTTTGGCCGAAATTTTGACCCCCTCCGATCTTCTTGAAATTCTGGATTCTGACAGAGGGCCACGAGACTTCGACCAGCGCGCAAAAATGGAGGCTCTAGACCCTTCTAGAGCCGAGATATCGAAGGTCAAAATTTGGACCTGAAAAAAAAACATAAGGGGTAACACTGTCATTTTTTTTTTTTGCCAAAATTTTGACCCCCTCCGATCTTCTTGAAACTCTGGATTCTGACAGAGGGCCACGAGACTTCGACCAGCGCGCAAAAATGGAGGCTCTAGACCCTTCCAGAGCCGAGATATCAAAGGTCAAAATTTGGACCTGAAAAAAAAACATAAGGGGTAACACTGTCATTTTTTTTTTTTGGCCGAAATTTTGACCCTCTTCGATCTTCTTGAAACTCTGGATTCTGACAGAGGGCCACGAGACTTCGACCAGCGCGCAAAAATGGAGGCTCTAGACCCTTCCAGAGCAGAGATATCGAAGGTCAAAATTTGGACCTGAAAAAAAAAACATAAGGGGTAACACTGTCATTTTTTTTTTGGCCGAAATTTTGACCCCCTCCGATCTTCTTGAAACTCTGGATTCTGACAGAGGGCCACGAGACTTCGACCAGCGCGCAAAAATGGAGGCTCTAGACCCTTCCAGAGCCGATATATCAAAGGTCAAAATTTGGACCTGAAAAAAAACATAAGTGGTAACACTGTCAATTTTTTTTTTTGGCCGGAATTTTGACCCCCTCCGATCTTCTTGAAACTCTGGATTCTGACAGAGGGCTACGAGACTTCGACCAGCGCGCAAAAATGGAGGCTCTAGACCATTCCAGAGCCGAGATATCGAAGGTCAAAATTTGGACCTGAAAAAAAAACATAAGGGGTAACACTGTCATTTTTTTTTTTTGGCCAAAATTTTGACCCCCTCCGATCTTCTTGAAACTCTGGATTCTGACAGAGGGCCACGAGACTTCGACCAGCGCGCAAAAATGGAGGCTCTAGACCCTTCCAGAGCCGAGATATCAAAGGTCAAAATTTGGACCTGAAAAAAAAACATAAGGGGTAACACTGTCATTTTTTTTTTTTGGCCAAAATTTTGACCCCCTCCGATCTTCTTGAAACTCTGGATTCTGACAGAGGGCCACGAGACTTCGACAAGCGCGCAAAAATGGAGGCTCTAGACCCTTCCAGAGCCGAGATATCGAAGGTCAAAATTTGGACCTGAAAAAAAAACATAAGGGGTAACACTGTCATTTTTTTTTTTTGGCCGAAATTTTGACCCCCTCCGATCTTCTTGAAACTCTGGATTCTGACAGAGGGCCACGAGACTTCGACCAGCGCGCAAAAATGGAGGCTCTAGACCCTTCCAGAGCCGAGATATCGAAGGTCAAAATTTGGACCTGAAAAAAAAAAACATAAGGGGTAACACTGTTACTTTTTTTTTGGCCGAAATTTTGACCCCCTCCGATCTTCTTGAAATTCTGGTTTCTGACAGAGGGCCACGAGACTTCGACCAGCGCGCAAAAATGGAGGCTCTAGACCCTTCTAGAGCCGAGATATCGAAGGTCAAAATTTGGACCTGAAAAAAAAACATAAGGGGTAACACTGTCATTTTTTTTTTTTGGCCAAAATTTTGACCCCCTCCGATCTTCTTGAAACTCTGGATTCTGACAGAGGGCCACGAGACTTCGACCAGCGCGCAAAAATGGAGGCTCTAGACCCTTCCAGAGCCGAGATATCAAAGGTCAAAATTTGGACCTGAAAAAAAAACATAAGGGGTAACACTGTCATTTTTTTTTTTTGGCCAAAATTTTGACCCCCTCCGATCTTCTTGAAACTCTGGATTCTGACAGAGGGCCACGAGACTTCGACAAGCGCGCAAAAATGGAGGCTCTAGACCCTTCCAGAGCCGAGATATCGAAGGTCAAAATTTGGACCTGAAAAAAAAACATAAGGGGTAACACTGTCATTTTTTTTTTTTGGCCGAAATTTTGACCCCCTCCGATCTTCTTGAAACTCTGGATTCTGACAGAGGGCCACGAGACTTCGACCAGCGCGCAAAAATGGAGGCTCTAGACCCTTCCAGAGCCGAGATATCGAAGGTCAAAATTTGGACCTGAAAAAAAAAAACATAAGGGGTAACACTGTTACTTTTTTTTTGGCCGAAATTTTGACCCCCTCCGATCTTCTTGAAATTCTGGATTCTGACAGAGGGCCACGAGACTTCGACCAGCGCGCAAAAATGGAGGCTCTAGACCCTTCTAGAGCCGAGATATCGAAGGTCAAAATTTGGACCTGAAAAAAAAACATAAGGGGTAACACTGTCATTTTTTTTTTTTGCCAAAATTTTGACCCCCTCCGATCTTCTTGAAACTCTGGATTCTGACAGAGGGCCACGAGACTTCGACCAGCGCGCAAAAATGGAGGCTCTAGACCCTTCCAGAGCCGAGATATCGAAGGTCAAAATTTGGACCTGAAAAAAAAACATAAGGGGTAACACTGTCATTTTTTTTTTTTGGCCGAAATTTTGACCCCCTCCGATCTTCTTGAAACTCTGGATTCTGACAGAGGGCCACGAGACTTCGACCAGCGCGCAAAAATGGAGGCTCTAGACCCTTCCAGAGCCGAGATATCGAAGGTCAAAATTTGGACCTGAAAAAAAAACATAAGGGGTAACACTGTCATTTTTTTTTTTTTGGCCGAAATTTTGACCCTCTTCGATCTTCTTGAAACTCTGGATTCTGACAGAGGGCCACGAGACTTCGACCAGCGCGCAAAAATGGAGGCTCTAGACCCTTCTAGAGCCGAGATATCGAAGGTCAAAATTTGGACCTGAAAAAAAAACATAAGGGGTAACACTGTCATTTTTTTTTTTTGGCCGAAATTTTGACCCTCTTCGATCTTCTTGAAACTCTGGATTCTGACAGAGGGCCACGAGACTTCGACCAGCGTGCAAAAATGGAGGCTCTAGACCCTTCCAGAGCCGAGATATCGAAGGTCAAAATTTGGACCTGAAAAAAAAAAACATAAGGGGTAACACTGTCATTTTTTTTTTTGGCCGAAATTTTGACCCCCCTCCGATCTTCTTGAAATTCTGGATTCTGACAGAGGGCCACGAGACTTCGACCAGCGCGCAAAAATGGAGGCTCTAGACCCTTCCAGAGCCGAGATATTGAAGGTCAAAATTTGGACCTGAAAAAAAAACATAAGGGGTAACACTGTCATTTTTTTTTTTTGGCCAAAATTTTGAGCCCCTCCGATCTTCTTGAAACTCTGGATTCTGACAGAGGGCCACGAGACTTCGACCAGCGCGCAAAAATGGAGGCTCTAGACCCTTCCAGAGCCGAGATATCGAAGGTCAAAATTTGGACCTGAAAAAAAAACATAAGGGGTAACACTGTCATTTTTTTTTTTGGCCGAAATTTTGACCCCCTCCGATCTTCTTGAAACTCTGGATTCTGACAGAGGGCCACGAGACTTCGACCAGCGCGCAAAAATGGAGGCTCTAGACCATTCCAGAGCCGAGATGTCGAAGGTCAAAATTTGGACCTGAAAAAAAAACATAAGGGGTAACACTGTCATTTTTTTTTTTTGGGCCAAAATTTTGACCCCCTCCGATCTTCTTGAAACTCTGGATTCTGACAGAGGGCCACGAGACTTCGACCAGCGCGCAAAAATGGAGGCTCTAGACCCTTCCAGAGCCGAGATATCGAAGGTCAAAATTTGGACCTGAAAAAAAAACATAAGGGGTAACACTGTCATTTTTTTTTTGGCCAAAATTTTGACCCCCTCCGATCTTCTTGAAACTCTGGATTCTGACAGAGGGCCACGAGACTTCGACCAGCGCGCAAAAATGGAGAATCTAGACCCTTCCAGAGCCGAGATATCGAAGGTCAAAATTTGGACCTGAAAAAAAAAACATAAGGGGTAACACTGTCATTTTTTTTTTTTAGCCGAAATTTTGACCCCCTCCGATCTTCTTGAAACTCTGGATTCTGACAGAGGGCCACGAGACTTCGACCAGCGCGCAAAAATGGAGGCTCTAGACCCTTCCAGAGCCGAGATATCGAAGGTCAAAATTTGGAACTGAAAAAAAAACATAAGGGGTAACACTGTCATTTTTTTTTTTTTGGCCGAAATTTTGACCCTCTTCGATCTTCTTGAAACTCTGGATTCTGACAGAGGGCCACGAGACTTCGACCAGCGCGCAAAAATGGAGGCTCTAGACCCTTCCAGAGCCGAGATATCGAAGGTCAAAATTTGGACCTGAAAAAAAAAACATAAGGGGTAACACTGTCATTTTTTTTTTTGGCCGAAATTTTGACCCCCTCCGATCTTCTTGAAACTCTGGATTCTGACAGAGGGCCACGAGACTTCGACCAGCGCGCAAAAATGGAGGCTCTAGACCCTTCCAGAGCCGAGATATCAAAGGTCAAAATTTGGACCTGAAAAAAAACATAAGTGGTAACACTGTCAATTTTTTTTTTTGGCCGAAATTTTGACCCCCTCCGATCTTCTTGAAACTCTGGATTCTGACAGAGGGCCACGAGACTTCGACCAGCGCGCAAAAATGGAGGCTCTAGACCCTTCCAGAGCCGAGATATTGAAGGTCAAAATTTGGACCTGAAAAAAAAAACATAAGGGGTAACACTGTCATTTTTTTTTTTGGCCAAAATTTTGAGCCCCTCCGATCTTCTTGAAACTCTGGATTCTGACAGAGGGCCACGAGACTTCGACCAGCGCGCAAAAATGGAGGCTCTAGACCCTTCCAGAGCCGAGATATCGAAGGTCAAAATTTGGACCTGAAAAAAAAACATAAGGGGTAACACTGTCATTTTTTTTTTGGGCCAAAATTTTGACCCCCTCCGATCTTCTTGAAACTCTGGATTCTGACAGAGGGCCACGAGACTTCGACCAGCGCGCAAAAATGGAGGCTCTAGACCCTTCTAGAGCCGAGATATCGAAGGTCAAAATTTGGACCTGAAAAAAAAACATAAGGGGTAACACTGTCATTTTTTTTTTTTGGCCAAAATTTTGACCCCCTCCGATCTTCTTGAAACTCTGGATTCTGACAGAGGGCCACGAGACTTCGACCAGCGCGCAAAAATGGAGGCTCTAGACCCTTCCAGAGCCAAGATATCGAAGGTCAAAATTTGGACCTGAAAAAAAAACATAAGGGGTAACACTGTCATTTTTTTTTTTTGGCCGAAATTTTGACCCTCTCCGATCTTCTTGAAACTCTGGATTCTGACAGAGGGCCACGAGACTTCGACCAGCGTGCAAAAATGGAGGCTCTAGACCCTTCCAGAGCCGAGATATCGAAGGTCAAAATTTGGACCTGAAAAAAAAACATAAGGGGTAACACTGTCATTTTTTTTTTTGGCCGAAATTTTGACCCCCTCCGATCTTCTTGAAATTCTGGATTCTGACAGAGGGCCACGAGACTTCGACCAGCGCGCAAAAATGGAGGCTCTAGACCCTTCCAGAGCCGAGATATTGAAGGTCAAAATTTGGACCTGAAAAAAAACCATAAGGGGTAACACTGTCATTTTTTTTTTTTGGCCAAAATTTTGAGCCCCTCCGATCTTCTTGAAACTCTGGATTCTGACAGAGGGCCACGAGACTTCGACCAGCGCGCAAAAATGGAGGCTCTAGACCCTTCCAGAGCCGAGATATCGAAGGTCAAAATTTGGACCTGAAAAAAAAACATAAGGGGTAACACTGTCATTTTTTTTTTTTGGCCGAAATTTTGACCCCCTCCGATCTTCTTGAAACTCTGGATTCTGACAGAGGGCCACGAGACTTCGACCAGCGCGCAAAAATGGAGGCTCTAGACCATTCCAGAGCCGAGATGTCGAAGGTCAAAATTTGGACCTGAAAAAAAAACATAAGGGGTAACACTGTCATTTTTTTTTTTGGGCCAAAATTTTGACCCCCTCCGATCTTCTTGAAACTCTGGATTCTGACAGAGGGCCACGAGACTTCGACCAGCGCGCAAAAATGGAGGCTCTAGACCCTTCCAGAGCCGAGATATCGAAGGTCAAAATTTGGACCTGAAAAAAAAACATAAGGGGTAACACTGTCATTTTTTTTTTGGCCAAAATTTTGACCCCCTCCGATCTTCTTGAAACTCTGGATTCTGACAGAGGGCCACGAGACTTCGACCAGCGCGCAAAAATGGAGGCTCTAGACCCTTCCAGAGCCGAGATATCGAAGGTCAAAATTTGGACCTGAAAAAAAAAACATAAGGGGTAACACTGTCATTTTTTTTTTTTGGCCGAAATTTTGACCCCCTCCGATCTTCTTGAAACTCTGGATTCTGACAGAGGGCCACGAGACTTCGACCAGCGCGCAAAAATGGAGGCTCTAGACCCTTCCAGAGCCGAGATATCGAAGCTCAAAATTTGGAACTGAAAAAAAAACATAAGGGGTAACACTGTCATTTTTTTTTTTTTGGCCGAAATTTTGACCCTCTTCGATCTTCTTGAAACTCTGGATTCTGACAGAGGGCCACGAGACTTCGACCAGCGCGCAAAAATGGAGGCTCTAGACCCTTCCAGAGCCGAGATATCGAAGGTCAAAATTTGGACCTGAAAAAAAAAACATAAGGGGTAACACTGTCATTTTTTTTTTTGGCCGAAATTTTGACCCCCTCCGATCTTCTTGAAACTCTGGATTCTGACAGAGGGCCACGAGACTTCGACCAGCGCGCAAAAATGGAGGCTCTAGACCCTTCCAGAGCCGAGATATCAAAGGTCAAAATTTGGACCTGAAAAAAAAACATAAGTGGTAACACTGTCAATTTTTTTTTTTGGCCGAAATTTTGACCCCCTCCGATCTTCTTGAAACTCTGGATTCTGACAGAGGGCTACGAGACTTCGACCAGCGCGCAAAAATGGAGGCTCTAGACCATTCCAGAGCCGAGATATCGAAGGTCAAAATTTGGACCTGAAAAAAAAACATAAGGGGTAACAGTCATTTTTTTTTTTTGGCCAAAATTTTGACCCCCTCCGATCTTCTTGAAACTCTGGATTCTGACAGAGGGCCACGAGACTTCGACCAGCGCGCAAAAATGGAGGCTCTAGACCCTTCCAGAGCCGAGATATCAAAGGTCAAAATTTGGACCTGAAAAAAAAACATAAGGGGTAACACTGTCATTTTTTTTTTTTGGCCAAAATTTTGACCCCCTCCGATCTTCTTGAAACTCTGGATTCTGACAGAGGGCCACGAGACTTCGACAAGCGCGCAAAAATGGAGGCTCTAGACCCTTCCAGAGCCGAGATATCGAAGGTCAAAATTTGGACCTGAAAAAAAAACATAAGGGGTAACACTGTCATTTTTTTTTTTTGGCCGAAATTTTGACCCCCTCCGATCTTCTTGAAACTCTGGATTCTGACAGAGGGCCACGAGACTTCGACCAGCGCGCAAAAATGGAGGCTCTAGACCCTTCCAGAGCCGAGATATCGAAGGTCAAAATTTGGACCTGAAAAAAAAAAACATAAGGGGTAACACTGTTACTTTTTTTTTGGCCGAAATTTTGACCCCCTCCGATCTTCTTGAAATTCTGGATTCTGACAGAGGGCCACGAGACTTCGACCAGCGCGCAAAAATGGAGGCTCTAGACCCTTCTAGAGCCGAGATATCGAAGGTCAAAATTTGGACCTGAAAAAAAAACATAAGGGGTAACACTGTCATTTTTTTTTTTTGCCAAAATTTTGACCCCCTCCGATCTTCTTGAAACTCTGGATTCTGACAGAGGGCCACGAGACTTCGACCAGCGCGCAAAAATGGAGGCTCTAGACCCTTCCAGAGCCGAGATATCGAAGGTCAAAATTTGGACCTGAAAAAAAAACATAAGGGGTAACACTGTCATTTTTTTTTTTGGCCGAAATTTTGACCCCCTCCGATCTTCTTGAAACTCTGGATTCTGACAGAGGGCCACGAGACTTCGACCAGCGCGCAAAAATGGAGGCTCTAGACCCTTCCAGAGCCGAGATATCGAAGGTCAAAATTTGGACCTGAAAAAAAAACATAAGGGGTAACACTGTCATTTTTTTTTTTTGGCCGAAATTTTGACCCCCTCCGATCTTCTTGAAACTCTGGATTCTGACAGAGGGCCACGAGACTTCGACCAGCGCGCAAAAATGGAGGCTCTAGACCCTTCCAGAGCCGAGATATCGAAGGTCAAAATTTGGACCTGAAAAAAAAACATAAGGGGTAACACTGTCATTTTTTTTTTTTGGCCGAAATTTTGACCCTCTTCGATCTTCTTGAAACTCTGGATTCTGACAGAGGGCCACGAGACTTCGACCAGCGCGCAAAAATGGAGGCTCTAGACCCTTCTAGAGCCGAGATATCGAAGGTCAAAATTTGGACCTGAAAAAAAAACATAAGGGGTAACACTGTCATTTTTTTTTTTTGGCCAAAATTTTGACCCCCTCCGATCTTCTTGAAACTCTGGATTCTGACAGAGGGCCACGAGACTTCGACCAGCGCGCAAAAATGGAGGCTCTAGACCCTTCCAGAGCCGAGATATCGAAGGTCAAAATTTGGACCTGAAAAAAAAACATAAGGGGTAACACTGTCATTTTTTTTTTTTTGGCCGAAATTTTGACCCTCTTCGATCTTCTTGAAACTCTGGATTCTGACAGAGGGCCACGAGACTTCGACCAGCGCGCAAAAATGGAGGCTCTAGACCCTTCCAGAGCCGAGATATCGAAGGTCAAAATTTGGACCTGAAAAAAAAACATAAGGGGTAACACTGTCATTTTTTTTTTTGGCCGAAATTTTGACCCCCTCCGATCTTCTTGAAACTCTGGATTCTGACAGAGGGCCACGAGACTTCGACCAGCGCGCAAAAATGGAGGCTCTAGACCATTCCAGAGCCGAGATGTCGAAGGTCAAAATTTGGACCTGAAAAAAAAACATAAGGGGTAACACTGTCATTTTTTTTTTTGGGCCAAAATTTTGACCCCCTCCGATCTTCTTGAAACTCTGGATTCTGACAGAGGGCCACGAGACTTCGACCAGCGCGCAAAAATGGAGGCTCTAGACCCTTCCAGAGCCGAGATATCGAAGGTCAAAATTTGGACCTGAAAAAAAAACATAAGGGGTAACACTGTCATTTTTTTTTTGGCCAAAATTTTGACCCCCTCCGATCTTCTTGAAACTCTGGATTCTGACAGAGGGCCACGAGACTTCGACCAGCGCGCAAAAATGGAGGCTCTAGACCCTTCCAGAGCCGAGATATCGAAGGTCAAAATTTGGACCTGAAAAAAAAAACATAAGGGGTAACACTGTCATTTTTTTTTTTTGGCCGAAATTTTGACCCCCTCCGATCTTCTTGAAACTCTGGATTCTGACAGAGGGCCACGAGACTTCGACCAGCGCGCAAAAATGGAGGCTCTAGACCCTTCCAGAGCCGAGATATTGAAGGTCAAAATTTGGACCTGAAAAAAAAAACATAAGGGGTAACACTGTCATTTTTTTTTTTGGCCAAAATTTTGAGCCCCTCCGATCTTCTTGAAACTCTGGATTCTGACAGAGGGCCACGAGACTTCGACCAGCGCGCAAAAATGGAGGCTCTAGACCCTTCCAGAGCCGAGATATCGAAGGTCAAAATTTGGACCTGAAAAAAAAACATAAGGGGTAACACTGTCATTTTTTTTTTTTGGCCGAAATTTTGACCCCCTCCGATCTTCTTGAAACTCTGGATTCTGACAGAGGGCCACGAGACTTCGACCAGCGCGCAAAAATGGAGGCTCTAGACCATTCCAGAGCCGAGATGTCGAAGGTCAAAATTTGGACCTGAAAAAAAAACATAAGGGGTAACACTGTCATTTTTTTTTTTGGGCCAAAATTTTGACCCCCTCCGATCTTCTTGAAACTCTGGATTCTGACAGAGGGCCACGAGACTTCGACCAGCGCGCAAAAATGGAGGCTCTAGACCCTTCCAGAGCCGAGATATCGAAGGTCAAAATTTGGACCTGAAAAAAAAACATAAGGGGTAACACTGTCATTTTTTTTTTGGCCAAAATTTTGACCCCCTCCGATCTTCTTGAAACTCTGGATTCTGACAGAGGGCCACGAGACTTCGACCAGCGCGCAAAAATGGAGGCTCTAGACCCTTCCAGAGCCGAGATATCGAAGGTCAAAATTTGGACCTGAAAAAAAAAACATAAGGGATAACACTGTCATTTTTTTTTTTTGGCCGAAATTTTGACCCCCTCCGATCTTCTTGAAACTCTGGATTCTGACAGAGGGCCACGAGACTTCGACCAGCGCGCAAAAATGGAGGCTCTAGACCCTTCCAGAGCCGAGATATCGAAGGTCAAAATTTGGAACTGAAAAAAAAACATAAGGGGTAACACTGTCATTTTTTTTTTTTGGCCGAAATTTTGACCCTCTTCGATCTTCTTGAAACTCTGGATTCTGACAGAGGGCCACGAGACTTCGACCAGCGCGCAAAAATGGAGGCTCTAGACCCTTCCAGAGCCGAGATATCGAAGGTCAAAATTTGGACCTGAAAAAAAAACATAAGGGGTAACACTGTCATTTTTTTTTTTTGGCCAAAATTTTGACCCCCTCCGATCTTCTTGAAACTCTGGATTCTGACAGAGGGCCACGAGACTTCGACCAGCGCGCAAAAATGGAGGCTCTAGACCCTTCCAGAGCCGAGATATCGAAGGTCAAAATTTGGACCTGAAAAAAAAAACATAAGGGGTAACACTGTCACTTTTTTTTTGGCCGAAATTTTGACCCCCTCCGATCTTCTTGAAACTCTGGATTCTGACAGAGGGCCACGAGACTTCGACCAGCGCGCAAAAATGGAGGCTCTAGACCCTTCTAGAGCCGAGATATCGAAGGTCAAAATTTGGACCTGAAAAAAAAACATAAGGGGTAACACTGTCATTTTTTTTTTTGGCCAAAATTTTGACCCCCTCCGATCTTCTTGAAACTCTGGATTCTGACAGAGGGCCACGAGACTTCGACCAGCGCGCAAAAATGGAGGCTCTAGACCCTTCCAGAGCCGAGATATCGAAGGTCAAAATTTGGACCTGAAAAAAAAACATAAGGGGTAACACTGTCATTTTTTTTTTTTTGGCCGAAATTTTGACCCTCTTCGATCTTCTTGAAACTCTGGATTCTGACAGAGGGCCACGAGACTTCGACCAGCGCGCAAAAATGGAGGCTCTAGACCCTTCCAGAGCCGAGATATCGAAGGTCAAAATTTGGACCTGAAAAAAAAACATAAGGGGTAACACTGTCATTTTTTTTTTTGGCCGAAATTTTGACCCCCTCCGATCTTCTTGAAACTCTGGATTCTGACAGAGGGCCACGAGACTTCGACCAGCGCGCAAAAATGGAGGCTCTAGACCATTCCAGAGCCGAGATGTCGAAGGTCAAAATTTGGACCTGAAAAAAAAACATAAGGGGTAACACTGTCATTTTTTTTTTTGGGCCAAAATTTTGACCCCCTCCGATCTTCTTGAAACTCTGGATTCTGACAGAGGGCCACGAGACTTCGACCAGCGCGCAAAAATGGAGGCTCTAGACCCTTCCAGAGCCGAGATATCGAAGGTCAAAATTTGGACCTGAAAAAAAAACATAAGGGGTAACACTGTCATTTTTTTTTTGGCCAAAATTTTGACCCCCTCCGATCTTCTTGAAACTCTGGATTCTGACAGAGGGCCACGAGACTTCGACCAGCGCGCAAAAATGGAGGCTCTAGACCCTTCCAGAGCCGAGATATCGAAGGTCAAAATTTGGACCTGAAAAAAAAAACATAAGGGGTAACACTGTCATTTTTTTTTTTTTGGCCGAAATTTTGACCCCCTCCGATCTTCTTGAAACTCTGGATTCTGACAGAGGGCCACGAGACTTCGACCAGCGCGCAAAAATGGAGGCTCTAGACCCTTCCAGAGCCGAGATATTGAAGGTCAAAATTTGGACCTGAAAAAAAAAACATAAGGGGTAACACTGTCATTTTTTTTTTTTGGCCAAAATTTTGAGCCCCTCCGATCTTCTTGAAACTCTGGATTCTGACAGAGGGCCACGAGACTTCGACCAGCGCGCAAAAATGGAGGCTCTAGACCCTTCCAGAGCCGAGATATCGAAGGTCAAAATTTGGACCTGAAAAAAAAACATAAGGGGTAACACTGTCATTTTTTTTTTTTGGCCGAAATTTTGACCCCCTCCGATCTTCTTGAAACTCTGGATTCTGACAGAGGGCCACGAGACTTCGACCAGCGCGCAAAAATGGAGGCTCTAGACCATTCCAGAGCCGAGATGTCGAAGGTCAAAATTTGGACCTGAAAAAAAAACATAAGGGGTAACACTGTCATTTTTTTTTTTGGGCCAAAATTTTGACCCCCTCCGATCTTCTTGAAACTCTGGATTCTGACAGAGGGCCACGAGACTTCGACCAGCGCGCAAAAATGGAGGCTCTAGACCCTTCCAGAGCCGAGATATCGAAGGTCAAAATTTGGACCTGAAAAAAAAACATAAGGGGTAACACTGTCATTTTTTTTTTGGCCAAAATTTTGACCCCCTCCGATCTTCTTGAAACTCTGGATTCTGACAGAGGGCCACGAGACTTCGACCAGCGCGCAAAAATGGAGGCTCTAGACCCTTCCAGAGCCGAGATATCGAAGGTCAAAATTTGGAACTGAAAAAAAAACATAAGGGGTAACACTGTCATTTTTTTTTTTTTGGCCGAAATTTTGACCCTCTTCGATCTTCTTGAAACTCTGGATTCTGACAGAGGGCCACGAGACTTCGACCAGCGCGCAAAAATGGAGGCTCTAGACCCTTCCAGAGCCGAGATATCGAAGGTCAAAATTTGGACCTGAAAAAAAAAACATAAGGGGTAACACTGTCATTTTTTTTTTTGGCCGAAATTTTGACCCCCTCCGATCTTCTTGAAACTCTGGATTCTGACAGAGGGCCACGAGACTTCGACCAGCGCGCAAAAATGGAGGCTCTAGACCCTTCCAGAGCCGAGATATCAAAGGTCAAAATTTGGACCTGAAAAAAAACATAAGTGGTAACACTGTCAATTTTTTTTTTTGGCCGAAATTTTGACCCCCTCCGATCTTCTTGAAACTCTGGATTCTGACAGAGGGCTACGAGACTTCGACCAGCGCGCAAAAATGGAGGCTCTAGACCATTCCAGAGCCGAGATATCGAAGGTCAAAATTTGGACCTGAAAAAAAAACATAAGGGGTAACACTGTCATTTTTTTTTTTTGGCCAAAATTTTGACCCCCTCCGATCTTCTTGAAACTCTGGATTCTGACAGAGGGCCACGAGACTTCGACCAGCGCGCAAAAATGGAGGCTCTAGACCCTTCCACAGCCGAGATATCAAAGGTCAAAATTTGGACCTGAAAAAAAAACATAAGGGGTAACACTGTCATTTTTTTTTTTTGGCCAAAATTTTGACCCCCTCCGATCTTCTTGAAACTCTGGATTCTGACAGAGGGCCACGAGACTTCGACAAGCGCGCAAAAATGGAGGCTCTAGACCCTTCCAGAGCCGAGATATCGAAGGTCAAAATTTGGACCTGAAAAAAAAACATAAGGGGTAACACTGTCATTTTTTTTTTTTTGCCGAAATTTTGACCCCCTCCGATCTTCTTGAAACTCTGGATTCTGACAGAGGGCCACGAGACTTCGACCAGCGCGCAAAAATGGAGGCTCTAGACCCTTCCAGAGCCGAGATATCGAAGGTCAAAATTTGGACCTGAAAAAAAAAACATAAGGGGTAACACTGTCACTTTTTTTTTGGCCGAAATTTTGACCCCCTCCGATCTTCTTGAAATTCTGGATTCTGACAGAGGGCCACGAGACTTCGACCAGCGCGCAAAAATGGAGGCTCTAGACCCTTCTAGAGCCGAGATATCGAAGGTCAAAATTTGGACCTGAAAAAAAAACATAAGGGGTAACAGTCATTTTTTTTTTTTGCCAAAATTTTGACCCCCTCCGATCTTCTTGAAACTCTGGATTCTGACAGAGGGCCACGAGACTTCGACCAGCGCGCAAAAATGGAGGCTCTAGACCCTTCCAGAGCCGAGATATCGAAGGTCAAAGTTTGGACCTGAAAAAAAAACATAAGGGGTAACACTGTCATTTTTTTTTTTGGCCGAAATTTTGACCCCCTCCGATCTTCTTGAAACTCTGGATTCTGACAGAGGGCCACGAGACTTCGACCAGCGCGCAAAAATGGAGGCTCTAGACCCTTCCAGAGCCGAGATATCGAAGGTCAAAATTTGGACCTGAAAAAAAAACATAAGGGGTAACACTGTCATTTTTTTTTTTTGGCCGAAATTTTGACCCCCTCCGATCTTCTTGAAACTCTGGATTCTGACAGAGGGCCACGAGACTTCGACCAGCGCGCAAAAATGGAGGCTCTAGACCCTTCCAGAGCCGAGATATCGAAGGTCAAAATTTGGACCTGAAAAAAAAACATAAGGGGTAACACTGTCATTTTTTTTTTTTTGGCCGAAATTTTGACCCTCTTCGATCTTCTTGAAACTCTGGATTCTGACAGAGGGCCACGAGACTTCGACCAGCGCGCAAAAATGGAGGCTCTAGACCCTTCTAGAGCCGAGATATCGAAGGTCAAAATTTGGACCTGAAAAAAAAACATAAGGGGTAACACTGTCATTTTTTTTTTTTGGCCAAAATTTTGACCCCCTCCGATCTTCTTGAAACTCTGGATTCTGACAGAGGGCCACGAGACTTCGACCAGCGCGCAAAAATGGAGGCTCTAGACCCTTCCAGAGCCGAGATATCGAAGGTCAAAATTTGGACCTGAAAAAAAAACATAAGGGGTAACACTGTCATTTTTTTTTTTTGGCCGAAATTTTGACCCTCTTCGATCTTCTTGAAACTCTGGATTCTGACAGAGGGCCACGAGACTTCGACCAGCGCGCAAAAATGGAGGCTCTAGACCCTTCCAGAGCCGAGATATCGAAGGTCAAAATTTGGACCTGAAAAAAAAACATAAGGGGTAACACTGTCATTTTTTTTTTTGGCCGAAATTTTGACCCCCTCCGATCTTCTTGAAACTCTGGATTCTGACAGAGGGCCACGAGACTTCGACCAGCGTGCAAAAATGGAGGCTCTAGACCCTTCCAGAGCCGAGATATCGAAGGTCAAAATTTGGACCTGAAAAAAAAAAACATAAGGGGTAACACTGTCATTTTTTTTTTTGGCCGAAATTTTGACCCCCCTCCGATCTTCTTGAAATTCTGGATTCTGACAGAGGGCCACGAGACTTCGACCAGCGCGCAAAAATGGAGGCTCTAGACCCTTCCAGAGCCGAGATATTGAAGGTCAAAATTTGGACCTGAAAAAAAAACATAAGGGGTAACACTGTCATTTTTTTTTTTTGGCCAAAATTTTGAGCCCCTCCGATCTTCTTGAAACTCTGGATTCTGACAGAGGGCCACGAGACTTCGACCAGCGCGCAAAAATGGAGGCTCTAGACCCTTCCAGAGCCGAGATATCGAAGGTCAAAATTTGGACCTGAAAAAAAAACATAAGGGGTAACACTGTCATTTTTTTTTTTGGCCGAAATTTTGACCCCCTCCGATCTTCTTGAAACTCTGGATTCTGACAGAGGGCCACGAGACTTCGACCAGCGCGCAAAAATAGAGGCTCTAGACCATTCCAGAGCCGAGATGTCGAAGGTCAAAATTTGGACCTGAAAAAAAAACATAAGGGGTAACACTGTCATTTTTTTTTTTTGGGCCAAAATTTTGACCCCCTCCGATCTTCTTGAAACTCTGGATTCTGACAGAGGGCCACGAGACTTCGACCAGCGCGCAAAAATGGAGGCTCTAGACCCTTCCAGAGCCGAGATATCGAAGGTCAAAATTTGGACCTGAAAAAAAAACATAAGGGGTAACACTGTCATTTTTTTTTTGGCCAAAATTTTGACCCCCTCCGATCTTCTTGAAACTCTGGATTCTGACAGAGGGCCACGAGACTTCGACCAGCGCGCAAAAATGGAGGCTCTAGACCCTTCCAGAGCCGAGATATCGAAGGTCAAAATTTGGACCTGAAAAAAAAAACATAAGGGGTAACACTGTCATTTTTTTTTTTTGGCCGAAATTTTGACCTCCTCCGATCTTCTTGAAACTCTGGATTCTGACAGAGGGCCACGAGACTTCGACCAGCGCGCAAAAATGGAGGCTCTAGACCCTTCCAGAGCCGAGATATCGAAGGTCAAAATTTGGAACTGAAAAAAAAACATAAGGGGTAACACTGTCATTTTTTTTTTTTTGGCCGAAATTTTGACCCTCTTCGATCTTCTTGAAACTCTGGATTCTGACAGAGGGCCACGAGACTTCGACCAGCGCGCAAAAATGGAGGCTCTAGACCCTTCCAGAGCCGAGATATCGAAGGTCAAAATTTGGACCTGAAAAAAAAAACATAAGGGGTAACACTGTCATTTTTTTTTTTGGCCGAAATTTTGACCCCCTCCGATCTTCTTGAAACTCTGGATTCTGACAGAGGGCCACGAGACTTCGACCAGCGCGCAAAAATGGAGGCTCTAGACCCTTTCAGAGCCGAGATATCAAAGGTCAAAATTTGGACCTGAAAAAAAACATAAGTGGTAACACTGTCAATTTTTTTTTTTGGCCGAAATTTTGACCCCCTCCGATCTTCTTGAAACTCTGGATTCTGACAGAGGGCCACGAGACTTCGACCAGCGCGCAAAAATGGAGGCTCTAGACCATTCCAGAGCCGAGATATCGAAGGTCAAAATTTGGACCTGAAAAAAAAAACATAAGGGGTAACACTGTCATTTTTTTTTTTGGCCAAAATTTTGACCCCCTCCGATCTTCTTGAAACTCTGGATTCTGACAGAGGGCCACGAGACTTCGACAAGCGCGCAAAAATGGAGGCTCTAGACCCTTCCAGAGCCGAGATATCGAAGGTCAAAATTTGGACCTGAAAAAAAAACATAAGGGGTAACACTGTCATTTTTTTTTTTTGGCCGAAATTTTGACCCCCTCCGATCTTCTTGAAACTCTGGATTCTGACAGAGGGCCACGAGACTTCGACCAGCGCGCAAAAATGGAGGCTCTAGACCCTTCCAGAGCCGAGATATCGAAGGTCAAAATTTGGACCTGAAAAAAAAAAAACATAAGGGGTAACACTGTCACTTTTTTTTTGGCCAAAATTTTGACCCCCTCCGATCTTCTTGAAACTCTGGATTCTGACAGAGGGCCACGAGACTTCGACCAGCGCGCAAAAATGGAGGCTCTAGACCCTTCCAGAGCCGAGATATCGAAGGTCAAAATTTGGACCTGAAAAAAAAAACATAAGGGGTAACACTGTCATTTTTTTTTTTTTGGCCGAAATTTTGACCTCCGATCTTCTTGAAACTCTGGATTCTGACAGAGGGCCACGAGACTTCGACCAGCGCGCAAAAATGGAGGCTCTAGACCCTTCCAGAGCCGAGATATCGAAGGTCAAAATTTGGAACTGAAAAAAAAACATAAGGGGTAACACTGTCATTTTTTTTTTTTTGGCCGAAATTTTGACCCTCTTCGATCTTCTTGAAACTCTGGATTCTGACAGAGGGCCACGAGACTTCGACCAGCGCGCAAAAATGGAGGCTCTAGACCCTTCCAGAGCCGAGATATCGAAGGTCAAAATTTGGACCTGAAAAAAAAAACATAAGGGGTAACACTGTCATTTTTTTTTTTGGCCGAAATTTTGACCCCCTCCGATCTTCTTGAAACTCTGGATTCTGACAGAGGGCCACGAGACTTCGACCAGCGCGCAAAAATGGAGGCTCTAGACCCTTCCAGAGCCGAGATATCAAAGGTCAAAATTTGGACCTGAAAAAAAACATAAGTGGTAACACTGTCAATTTTTTTTTTTGGCCGAAATTTTGACCCCCTCCGATCTTCTTGAAACTCTGGATTCTGACAGAGGGCCACGAGACTTCGACCAGCGCGCAAAAATGGAGGCTCTAGACCATTCCAGAGCCGAGATATCGAAGGTCAAAATTTGGACCTGAAAAAAAAAACATAAGGGGTAACACTGTCATTTTTTTTTTTTGGCCAAAATTTTGACCCCCTCCGATCTTCTTGAAACTCTGGATTCTGACAGAGGGCCACGAGACTTCGACAAGCGCGCAAAAATGGAGGCTCTAGACCCTTCCAGAGCCGAGATATCGAAGGTCAAAATTTGGACCTGAAAAAAAAACATAAGGGGTAACACTGTCATTTTTTTTTTTTGGCCGAAATTTTGACCCCCTCCGATCTTCTTGAAACTCTGGATTCTGACAGAGGGCCACGAGACTTCGACCAGCGCGCAAAAATGGAGGCTCTAGACCCTTCCAGAGCCGAGATATCGAAGGTCAAAATTTGGACCTGAAAAAAAAAAAACATAAGGGGTAACACTGTCACTTTTTTTTTGGCCGAAATTTTGACCCCCTCCGATCTTCTTGAAATTCTGGATTCTGACAGAGGGCCACGAGACTTCGACCAGCGCGCAAAAATGGAGGCTCTAGACCCTTCTAGAGCCGAGATATCGAAGGTCAAAATTTGGACCTGAAAAAAAAACATAAGGGGTAACACTGTCATTTTTTTTTTTGGCCGAAATTTTGACCCCCTCCGATCTTCTTGAAACTCTGGATTCTGACAGAGGGCCACGAGACTTCGACCAGCGCGCAAAAATGGAGGCTCTAGACCCTTCCAGAGCCGAGATATCGAAGGTCAAAATTTGGACCTGAAAAAAAAAACATAAGGGGTAACACTGTCATTTTTTTTTTTTGGCCGAAATTTTGACCCCCTCCGATCTTCTTGAAACTCTGGATTCTGACAGAGGGCCACGAGACTTCGACCAGCGCGCAAAAATGGAGGCTCTAGACCCTTCCAGAGCCGAGATATCGAAGGTCAAAATTTGGACCTGAAAAAAAAACATAAGGGGTAACACTGTCATTTTTTTTTTTGGCCGAAATTTTGACCCTCTTCGATCTTCTTGAAACTCTGGATTCTGACAGAGGGCCACGAGACTTCGACCAGCGCGCAAAAATGGAGGCTCTAGACCCTTCTAGAGCCGAGATATCGAAGGTCAAAATTTGGACCTGAAAAAAAAACATAAGGGGTAACACTGTCATTTTTTTTTTTTGGCCAAAATTTTGACCCCCTCCGATCTTCTTGAAACTCTGGATTCTGACAGAGGGCCACGAGACTTCGACCAGCGCGCAAAAATGGAGGCTCTAGACCCTTCCAGAGCCGAGATATCGAAGGTCAAAATTTGGACCTGAAAAAAAAACATAAGGGGTAACACTGTCATTTTTTTTTTTTTGGCCGAAATTTTGACCCTCTTCGATCTTCTTGAAACTCTGGATTCTGACAGAGGGCCACGAGACTTCGACCAGCGCGCAAAAATGGAGGCTCTAGACCCTTCCAGAGCCGAGATATCGAAGGTCAAAATTTGGACCTGAAAAAAAAACATAAGGGGTAACACTGTCATTTTTTTTTTTGGCCGAAATTTTGACCCCCTCCGATCTTCTTGAAACTCTGGATTCTGACAGAGGGCCACGAGACTTCGACCAGCGTGCAAAAATGGAGGCTCTAGACCCTTCCAGAGCCGAGATATCGAAGGTCAAAATTTGGACCTGAAAAAAAAAACCATAAGGGGTAACACTGTCATTTTTTTTTTGGCCGAAATTTTGACCCCCCTCCGATCTTCTTGAAATTCTGGATTCTGACAGAGGGCCACGAGACTTCGACCAGCGCGCAAAAATGGAGGCTCTAGACCCTTCCAGAGCCGAGATATTGAAGGTCAAAATTTGGACCTGAAAAAAAAACATAAGGGGTAACACTGTCATTTTTTTTTTTGGCCAAAATTTTGACCCCCTCCGATCTTCTTGAAACTCTGGATTCTGACAGAGGGCCACGAGACTTCGACCAGCGCGCAAAAATGGAGGCTCTAGACCCTTCCAGAGCCGAGATATCGAAGGTCAAAATTTGGACCTGAAAAAAAAACATAAGGGGTAACACTGTCATTTTTTTTTTGGCCGAAATTTTGACCCCCTCCGATCTTCTTGAAACTCTGGATTCTGACAGAGGGCCACGAGACTTCGACCAGCGCGCAAAAAAGGAGGCTCTAGACCATTCCAGAGCCGAGATATCGAAGGTCAAAATTTGGACCTGAAAAAAAAACATAAGGGGTAACACTGTCATTTTTTTTTTGGGGCCAAAATTTTGACCCCCTCCGATCTTCTTGAAACTCTGGATTCTGACAGAGGGCCACGAGACTTCGACCAGCGCGCAAAAAAGGAGGCTCTAGACCCTTCCAGAGCCGAGATATCGAAGGTCAAAATTTGGACCTGAAAAAAAAACATAAGGGGTAACACTGTCATTTTTTTTTTTTGGCCGAAATTTTGACCCCCTCCGATCTTCTTGAAACTCTGGATTCTGACAGAGGGCCACGAGACTTCGACCAGCGTGCAAAAATGGAGGCTCTAGACCCTTCCAGAGCCGAGATATCGAAGGTCAAAATTTGGACCTGAAAAAAAAACATAAGGGGTAACACTGTCATTTTTTTTTTTTGGCCGAAATTTTGACCCCCTCCGATCTTCTTGAAATTCTGGATTCTGACAGAGGGCCACGAGACTTCGACCAGCGCGCAAAAATGGAGGCTCTAGACCCTTCCAGAGCCGAGATATTGAAGGTCAAAATTTGGACCTGAAAAAAAAACATAAGGGGTAACACTGTCATTTTTTTTTTTTGGCCAAAATTTTGACCCCCTCCGATCTTCTTGAAACTCTGGATTCTGACAGAGGGCCACGAGACTTCGACCAGCGCGCAAAAATGGAGGCTCTAGACACTTCCAGAGCCGAGATATCGAAGGTCAAAATTTGGACCTGAAAAAAAAACATAAGGGGTAACACTGTCATTTTTTTTTTTGGCCAAAATTTTGACCCCCTCCGATCTTCTTGAAACTCTGGATTCTGACAGAGGGCCACGAGACTTCGACCAGCGCGCAAAAATGGAGGCTCTAGACCCTTCCAGAGCCGAGATATCGAAGGTCAAAATTTGGACCTGAAAAAAAAACATAAGGGGTAACACTGTCATTTTTTTTTTTTGGCCGAAATTTTGACCCCCTCCGATCTTCTTGAAACTCTGGATTCTGACAGAGGGCCACGAGACTTCGACCAGCGCGCAAAAATGGAGGCTCTAGACCATTCCAGAGCCGAGATATCGAAGGTCAAAATTTGGACCTGAAAAAAAAACATAAGGGGTAACACTGTCATTTTTTTTTTTTGGCCAAAATTTTGACCCCCTCCGATCTTCTTGAAACTCTGGATTCTGACAGAGGGCCACGAGACTTCGACCAGCGCGCAAAAATGGAGGCTCTAGACCCTTCCAGAGCCGAGATATCGAAGGTCAAAATTTGGACCTGAAAAAAAAACATAAGGGGTAACACTGTCATTTTTTTTTTTTGGCCAAAATTTTGACCCCCTCCGATCTTCTTGAAACTCTGGATTCTGACAGAGGGCCACGAGACTTCGACCAGCGCGCAAAAATGGAGGCTCTAGACCCTTCCAGAGCCGAGATATCGAAGGTCAAAATTTGGACCTGAAAAAAAAAACATAAGGGGTAACACTGTCATTTTTTTTTTTTGGCCAAAATTTTGACCCCCTCCGATCTTCTTGAAACTCTGGATTCTGACAGAGGGCCACGAGACTTCGACCAGCGCGCAAAAATGGAGGCTCTAGACCCTTCCAGAGCCGAGATATCGAAGGTCAAAATTTGGACCTGAAAAAAAAACATAAGGGGTAACACTGTCATATTTTTTTTTGGCCGAAATTTTTACCCCCTCCGATCTTCTTGAAATTCAGGATTCTGACAGAGGGCCATGAGACTTCGACCAGCGCGCAAAAATGGAGGCTCTAGACCCTTCCAGAGCCGAGATATCGAAGGTCAACATTTGGACCTGAAAAAAAAACATAAGGGGTAACACTGTCATTTTTTTTTTTTGGCCGAAATTTTGACCCCCTCCGATCTTCTTGAAACTCTGGATTCTGACAGAGGGCCACGAGACTTCGACCAGCGCGCAAAAATGGAGGCTCTAGACCCTTCCAGAGCCGAGATATCGAAGGTCAAAATTTGGACCTGAAAAAAAAACATAAGGGGTAACACTGTCATTTTTTTTTTTGGCCGAAATTTTGACCCCCTCCGATCTTCTTGAAATTCTGGATTCTGAC
Organism: Cyprinella venusta; assembly: GCA_038021265.1. NCBI lineage: Eukaryota > Metazoa > Chordata > Actinopteri > Cypriniformes > Leuciscidae > Cyprinella > Cyprinella venusta. Next base: position 3,789,087 of record CM075868.1, read on the forward strand.
AGAGGGCCACGAGACTTCGACCAGCGCGCAAAAATGGAGGCTCTAGACCCTTCCAGAGCCGAGATATCGAAGGTCAAAATTTGGACCTGAAAAAAAAAACATAAGGGGTAACACTGTCATTTTTTTTTTTGGCCAAAATTTTGACCCCCTCCGATCTTCTTGAAACTCTGGATTCTGACAGAGGGCCACGAGACTTCGACCAGCGCACAAAAATGGAGGCTCTAGACCCTTCCAGAGCCGAGATATCAAAGGTCAAAATTTGGACCTGAAAAAAAAACATAAGGGGTAACACTGTCATTTTTTTTTTTTGGCCAAAATTTTGACCCCCTCCGATCTTCTTGAAACTCTGGATTCTGACAGAGGGCCACGAGACTTCGACCAGCTCGCAAAAATTGAGGCTCTAGACCCTTCCAGAGCCGAGATATCGAAGGTCAAAATTTGGACCTGAAAAAAAAACATAAGGGGTAACACTGTCATTTTTTTTTTTTTGGCCGAAATTTTGACCCCCTCCGATCTTCTTGAAACTCTGGATTCTGACAGAGGGCCACGAGACTTCGACCAGCGCGCAAAAATGGAGGCTCTAGACCCTTCCAGAGCCGAGATATCGAAGGTCAAAATTTGGACCTGAAAAAAAAAACATAAGGGGTAACACTGTAATTTTTTTTTTTGGCCGAAATTTTGACCCCCTTCGATCTTCTTGAAATCCTGGATTCTGACAGAGGGCCCGGAGACTTCGACCAGCGCGCAAAAATGGAGGCTCTAGACCCTTCTAGAGCCGAGATATCGAAGGTCAAAATTTGGACCTGAAAAAAAACATAAGGGGTAACACTGTCATTTTTTTTTTGGCCAAAATTTTGACCCCCTCCGATCTTCTTGAAACTCTGGATTCTGACAGAGGGCCACGAGACTTCGACCAGCGCGCAAAAATGGAGGATCTAGACCCTTCCAGAGCCGAGATATCGAAGGTCAAAATTTGGACCTGAAAAAAAAACATAAGGGGTAACACTGTCATTTTTTTTTGGGCCAAAATTTTGACCCCCTCTGATCTTCTTGAAACTCTGGATTCTGACAGAGGGCTACGAGACTTCGACCAGCGCGCAAAAATGGAGGCTCTAGACCCTTCCAGAGCCGAGATATCGAAGGTCAAAATTTGGACCTGAAAAAAAAAACATAAGGGGTAACACTGTCATTTTTTTTTTTTGGCCAAAATTTTGACACCCTCCGATCTTCTTGAAACTCTGGATTCTGACAGAGGGCCACGAGACTTCGACCAGCGCGCAAAAATGGAGGCTCTAGACCCTTCCAGAGCCGAGATATCGAAGGTCAAAATTTGGACCTGAAAAAAAACATAAGGGGTAACACTGTCATTTTTTTTTTTTTGGCCGAAATTTTGACCCCCTCCGATCTTCTTGAAACTCTGGATTCTGACAGAAGGCCACGAGACTTCGACCAGCGCGCAAAAATGGAGGCTCTAGACCCTTCTAGAGCCGAGATTTCGAAGGTCAAAATTTGGACCTGAAAAAAAACATAAGGGGTAACACTGTCATTTTTTTTTGGCTGAAATTTTGACCCCCTCCGATCTTCTTGAAACTCTGGATTCTGACAGAGGGCCACGAGACTTCGACCAGCGCGCAAAAATGGAGGCTCTAGACCCTTCCAGAGCCGAGATATCGAAGGTCAAAATTTGGACCTGAAAAAAAAACATAAGGGGTAACACTGTCATTTTTTTTTTTTGGCCGAAATTTTGACCCCCTCCGATCTTCTTGAAACTCTGGATTCTGACAGAGGGCCACGAGACTTCGACCAGCGTGCAAAAATGGAGGCTCTAGACCCTTCCAGAGCCGAGATATCAAAGGTCAAAATTTGGACCTGAAAAAAAAACATAAGGGGTAACACTGTCATTTTTTTTTTGGACGAAATTTTGACCCCCTCCGATCTTCTTGAAACTCTGGATTCTGACAGAGGGCCACGAGACTTCGACCAGCGCGCAAAAATGGAGGATCTAGACCCTTCCAGAGCCGAGATATCGAAGGTCAAAATTTGGACCTGAAAAAAAAACATAAGGGGTAACACTGTCATTTTTTTTTTGGGCCAAAATTTTGACCCCCTCTGATCTTCTTGAAACTCTGGATTCTGACAGAGGGCTACGAGACTTCGACCAGCGCGCAAAAATGGAGGCTCTAGACCCTTCCAGAGCCGAGATATCGAAGGTCAAAATTTGGACCTGAAAAAAAAAAACATAAGGGGTAACACTGTCATTTTTTTTTTTTGGCCAAAATTTTGACCCCCTCCGATCTTCTTGAAACTCTGGATTCTGACAGAGGGCCACGAGACTTCGACCAGCGCGCAAAAATGGAGAATCTAGACCCTTCCAGAGCCGAGATATCGAAGGTCAAAATTTGGACCTGAAAAAAAAACATAAGGGGTAACACTGTCATTTTTTTTTTGGGCCGAAATTTTGACCCCCTCCGATCTTCTTGAAACTCTGGATTCTGACAGAGGGCCACGAGACTTCGACCAGCGCGCAAAAATGGAGGCTCTAGACCCTTCCAGAGCCGAGATATCGAAGGTCAAAATTTGGACCTGAAAAAAAAACATAAGGGGTAACACTGACATTTTTTTTTTTTGGCCGAAATTTTGACCCCCTCCGATCTTCTTGAAACTCTGGATTCTGACAGAGGGCCACGAGACTTCGACCAGCGCGCAAAAATGGAGGCTCTAGACCCTTCCAGAGCCGAGATATCGAAGGTCAAAATTTGGACCTGAAAAAAAAAACATAAGGGGTAACACTGTCATTTTTTTTTTGGGCCAAAATTTTGACCCCCTCCGATCTTCTTGAAACTCTGGATTCTGACAGAGGGCCACGAGACTTCGACCAGCGCGCAAAAATGGAGGCTCTAGACCCTTCCAGAGCCGAGATATCGAAGGTCAAAATTTGGACCTGAAAAAAAACATAAGGGGTAACACTGTCATTTTTTTTTTTTTGGCCGAAATTTTGACCCCCTCCGATCTTCTTGAAACTCTGGATTCTGACAGAGGGCCACGAGACTTCGACCAGCGTGCAAAAATGGAGGCTCTACACCCTTCCAGAGCCGAGATATCGAAGGTCAAAATTTGGACCTGAAAAAAAACATAAGGGGTAACACTGTCATTTTTTTTTTTTTTGGCCGAAATTTTGACCCCCTCCGATCTTCTTGAAACTCTGGATTCTGACAGAGGGCCACGAGACTTCGACCAGCGCGCAAAAATGGAGGCTCTAGACCCTTCTAGAGCCGAGATTTCGAAGGTCAAAATTTGGACCTGAAAAAAAACATAAGGGGTAACACTGTCATTTTTTTTTGGCTGAAATTTTGACCCCCTCCGATCTTCTTGAAACTCAGGATTCTGACAGAGGGCCACGAGACTTCGACCAGCGCGCAAAAATGGAGGCTCTAGACCCTTCCAGAGCCGAGATATCGAAGGTCAAAATTTGGACCTGAAAAAAAAACATAAGGGGTAACACTGTCATTTTTTTTTTTGGCCGAAATTTTGACCCCCTCCGATCTTCTTGAAATTCTGGATTCTGACAGAGGGCCACGAGACTTCGACCAGCGCGCAAAAATGGAGGCTCTAGACCCTTCCAGAGCCGAGATATCGAAGGTCAAAATTTGGACCTGAAAAAAAACATAAGGGGTAACACTGTCTTTTTTTTTTTTGGCCGAAATTTTGACCCCCTCCGATCTTCTTGAAACTCTGGATTCTGACAAAGGGCCACGAGACTTCGACCAGCGTGCAAAAATGGAGGCTCTAGACCCTTCCAGAGCCGAGATATCGAAGGTCAAAATTTGGACCTGAAAAAAAACCATAAGGGGTAACACTGTCATTTTTTTTTTGGACGAAATTTTGACCCCCTCCGATCTTCTTGAAACTCTGGATTCTGACAGAGGGCCACGAGACTTCGACCAGCGCGCAAAAATGGAGGCTCTAGACCCTTCCAGAGCCGAGATATCGAAGGTCAAAATTTGGACCTGAAAAAAAAAACATAAGGGGTAACACTGTCATTTTTTTTTTTGGCCAAAATTTTGACCCCCTCCGATCTTCTTGAAACTCTGGATTCTGACAGAGGGCCACGAGACTTCGACTAGCGCGCAAAATGGAGGCTCTAGACCCTTCCAGAGCCGAGATATCGAAGGTCAGAATTTGGACCTGAAAAAAAAACATAAGGGGTAACACTGTCATTTTTTTTTTTGGCCAAAATTTTGACCCCCTCCGATCTTCTTGAAACTCTGGATTCTGACAGAGGGCCACGAGACTTCGACCAGCGCGCAAAAATGGAGGCTCTAGACCCTTCCAGAGCCGAGATATCGAAGGTCAAATTTTGGACCTGAAAAAAAAAACATAAGGGGTAACACTGTCATTTTTTTTTTTGGCCAAAATTTTGACCCCCTCCGATCTTCTTGAAACTCTGGATTCTGACAGAGGGCCACGAGACTTCGACCAGCGCGCAAAAATGGAGGCTCTAGACCCTTCCAGAGCCGAGATATCGAAGGTCAAAATTTTGACCCGAAAAAAAAACATAAGGGGTAACACTGTCATTTTTTTTTTTGGCCGAAATTTTGACCCCCTCCGATCTTCTTGAAACTCTGGATTCTGACAGAGGGCCACGAGACTTCGACCAGCGCGCAAAAATGGAGGCTCTAGACCCTTCCAGAGCCGAGATATCGAATGTCAAAATTTTGACCCGAAAAAAAAACATAAGGGGTAACACTGTCATTTTTTTTTGGCCAAAATTTTGACCCCCTCCGATCTTCTTGAAACTCTGGATTCTGACAGAGGGCCACGAGACTTCGACCAGCGCGCAAAAATGGAGGCTCTAGACCCTTCCAGAGCCGAGATATCGAAGGTCAAAATTTGGACCTGAAAAAAAAACATAAGGGGTAACACTGTCATTTTTTTTTTTTTGGCCGAAATTTTGACCCCCTCCGATCTTCTTGAAACTCTGGATTCTGACAGAGGGCCACGAGACTTCGACCAGCGCGCAAAAATGGAGGCTCTAGACCCTTCCAGAGCAGAGATATCGAAGGTCAAAATTTGGACCTGAAAAAAAAAACATAAGGGGTAACACTGTAATTTTTTTTTTTGGCCGAAATTTTGACCCCCTTCGATCTTCTTGAAATCCTGGATTCTGACAGAGGGCCCGGAGACTTCGACCAGCGCGCAAAAATGGAGGCTCTAGACCCTTCTAGAGCCGAGATATCGAAGGTCAAAATTTGGACCTGAAAAAAAACATAAGGGGTAACACTGTCATTTTTTTTTTGGCCAAAATTTTGACCCCCTCCGATCTTCTTGAAACTCTGGATTCTGACAGAGGGCCACGAGACTTCGACCAGCGCGCAAAAATGGAGGATCTAGACCCTTCCAGAGCCGAGATATCGAAGGTCAAAATTTGGACCTGAAAAAAAAACATAAGGGGTAACACTGTCATTTTTTTTTGGGCCAAAATTTTGACCCCCTCTGATCTTCTTGAAACTCTGGATTCTGACAGAGGGCTACGAGACTTCGACCAGCGCGCAAAAATGGAGGCTCTAGACCCTTCCAGAGCCGAGATATCGAAGGTCAAAATTTGGACCTGAAAAAAAAAACATAAGGGGTAACACTGTCATTTTTTTTTTTTGGCCAAAATTTTGACACCCTCCGATCTTCTTGAAACTCTGGATTCTGACAGAGGGCCACGAGACTTCAACCAGCGCGCAAAAATGGAGGCTCTAGACCCTTCCAGAGCCGAGATATCGAAGGTCAAAATTTGGACCTGAAAACAAACATAAGGGGTAACACTGTCATTTTTTTTTTTTTTGGCCGAAATTTTGACCCCCTCCGATCTTCTTGAAACTCTGGATTCTGACAGAGGGCAACGAGACTTCGACCAGCGTGCAAAAATGGAGGCTCTACACCCTTCCAGAGCCGAGATATCGAAGGTCAAAATTTGGACCTGAAAAAAAAAACATAAGGGGTAACACTGTCATTTTTTTTTTTGGCCGATATTTTGACCCCCTCCGATCTTCTTGAAATTCTGGATTCTGACAGAGGGCCACGAGACTTCGACCAGCGCACAAAAATGGAGGCTCTAGACCCTTCCAGAGCCGAGATATCGAAGGTCAAAATTTGGACCTGAAAAAAAACATAAGGGGTAACACTGTCATTTTTTTTTTTTGGCCGAAATTTTGACCCCCTCCGATCTTCTTGAAACTCTGGATTCTGACAGAGGGCCACGAGACTTCGACCAGCGCGCAAAAATGGAGGCTCTAGACCCTTCTAGAGCCGAGATTTCGAAGGTCAAAATTTGGACCTGAAAAAAAACATAAGGGGTAACACTGTCATTTTTTTTTGGCTGAAATTTTGACCCCCTCCGATCTTCTTGAAACTCTGGATTCTGACAGAGGGCCACGAGACTTCGACCAGCGCGCAAAAATGGAGGCTCTAGACCCTTCCAGAGCCGAGATATCGAAGGTCAAAATTTGGACCTGAAAAAAAAACATAAGGGGTAACACTGTCATTTTTTTTTTTGGCCGAAATTTTGACCCCCTCCGATCTTCTTGAAACTCTGGATTCTGACAGAGGGCCACGAGACTTCGACCAGCGTGCAAAAATGGAGGCTCTAGACCCTTCCAGAGCCGAGATATCAAAGGTCAAAATTTGGACCTGAAAAAAAAACATAAGGGGTAACACTGTCATTTTTTTTTTGGCCGAAACTTTGACCCCCTCCGATCTTCTTGAAATTCTGGATTCTGACAGAGGGCCACGAGACTTCGACCAGCGCGCAAAAATGGAGGCTCTAGACCCTTCCAGAGCCGAGATATCGAAGGTCAAAATTTGGACCTGAAAAAAAACATAAGGGGTAACACTGTCATTTTTTTTTTTTGGCCGAAATTTTGACCCCCTCCGATCTTCTTGAAACTCTGGATTCTGACAGAGGGCCACGAGACTTCGACCAGCGTGCAAAAATGGAGGCTCTAGACCCTTCCAGAGCCGAGATATCGAAGGTCAAAATTTGGACCTGAAAAAAAACCATAAGGGGTAACACTGTCATTTTGTTTTTTGGACGAAATTTTGACCCCCTCCGATCTTCTTGAAACTCTGGATTCTGACAGAGGGCCACGAGACTTCGACCAGCGCGCAAAAATGGAGGCTCTAGACCCTTCCAGAGCCGAGATATCGAAGGTCAAAATTTGGACCTGAAAAAAAAACATAAGGGGTAACACTGTCATTTTTTTTTTGGGCCAAAATTTTGACCCCCTCTGATCTTCTTGAAACTCTGGATTCTGACAGAGGGCTACGAGACTTCGACCAGCGCGCAAAAATGGAGGCTCTAGACCCTTCCAGAGCCGAGATATCGAAGGTCAAAATTTGGACCTGAAAAAAAAAACATAAGGGGTAACACTGTCATTTTTTTTTTTTGGCCAAAATTTTGACCCCCTCCGATCTTCTTGAAACTCTGGATTCTGACAGAGGGCCACGAGACTTCGACCAGCGCGCAAAAATGGAGAATCTAGACCCTTCCAGAGCCGAGATATCGAAGGTCAAAATTTGGACCTGAAAAAAAAACATAAGGGGTAACACTGTCATTTTTTTTTGGGCCGAAATTTTGACCCCCTCCGATCTTCTTGAAACTCTGGATTCTGACAGAGGGCCACGAGACTTCGACCAGCGCGCAAAAATGGAGGCTCTAGACCCTTCCAGAGCCGAGATATCGAAGGTCAAAATTTGGACCTGAAAAAAAACATAAGGGGTAACACTGTCATTTTTTTTTTTTTGGCCGAAATTTTGACCCCCTCCGATCTTCTTGAAACTCTGGATTCTGACAGAGGGCCACGAGACTTCGACCAGCGTGCAAAAATGGAGGCTCTACACCCTTCCAGAGCTGAGATATCGAAGGTCAAAATTTGGACCTGAAAAAAAAAACATAAGGGGTAACACTGTCATTTTTTTTTTTGGCCGATATTTTGACCCCCTCCGATCTTCTTGAAATTCTGGATTCTGACAGAGGGCCACGAGACTTCGACCAGCGCACAAAAATGGAGGCTCTAGACCCTTCCAGAGCCGAGATATCGAAGGTCAAAATTTGGACCTGAAAAAAAACATAAGGGGTAACACTGTCATTTTTTTTTTTTTTGGCCGAAATTTTGACCCCCTCCGATCTTCTTGAAACTCTGGATTCTGACAGAGGGCCACGAGACTTCGACCAGCGCGCAAAAATGGAGGCTCTACACCCTTCCAGAGCTGAGATATCGAAGGTCAAAATTTGGACCTGAAAAAAAAAACATAAGGGGTAACACTGTCATTTTTTTTTTTGGCCGATATTTTGACCCCCTCCGATCTTCTTGAAATTCTGGATTCTGACAGAGGGCCACGAGACTTCGACCAGCGCACAAAAATGGAGGCTCTAGACCCTTCCAGAGCCGAGATATCGAAGGTCAAAATTTGGACCTGAAAAAAAACATAAGGGGTAACACTGTCATTTTTTTTTTTTTTGGCCGAAATTTTGACCCCCTCCGATCTTCTTGAAACTCTGGATTCTGACAGAGGGCCACGAGACTTCGACCAGCGCGCAAAAATGGAGGCTCTAGACCCTTCTAGAGCCGAGATTTCGAAGGTCAAAATTTGGACCTGAAAAAAAACATAAGGGGTAACACTGTCATTTTTTTTTTGGCTGAAATTTTGACCCCCTCCGATCTTCTTGAAACTCAGGATTCTGACAGAGGGCCACGAGACTTCGACCAGCGCGCAAAAATGGAGGCTCTAGACCCTTCCAGAGCCGAGATATCGAAGGTCAAAATTTGGACCTGAAAAAAAAACATAAGGGGTAACACTGTCATTTTTTTTTTTTGGCCAAAATTTTGACCCCCTCCGATCTTCTTGAAACTCTGGATTCTGACAGAGGGCCACGAGACTTCGACCAGCGCGCAAAAATGGAGGCTCTAGACCCTTCCAGAGCCGAGATATCGAAGGTCAAAATTTTGACCCGAAAAAAAAACATAAGGGGTAACACTGTCATTTTTTTTTTTGGCCGAAATTTTGACCCCCTCCGATCTTCTTGAAACTCTGGATTCTGACAGAGGGCCACGAGACTTCGACCAGCGCGCAAAAATGGAGGCTCTAGACCCTTCCAGAGCCGAGATATCGAATGTCAAAATTTTGACCCGAAAAAAAAACATAAGGGGTAACACTGTCATTTTTTTTTGGCCAAAATTTTGACCCCCTCCGATCTTCTTGAAACTCTGGATTCTGACAGAGGGCCACGAGACTTCGACCAGCGCGCAAAAATGGAGGCTCTAGACCCTTCCAGAGCCGAGATATCGAAGGTCAAAATTTTGACCTGAAAAAAAAAAACATAAGGGGTAACACTGTCATTTTTTTTTTTGGCCGAAATTTTGACCCCCTCCGATCTTCTTGAAACTCTGGATTCTGACAGAGGGCCACAAGACTTTGACCAGCGCGCAAAAATGGAGGCTCTAGACCCTTCCAGAGCCGAGATATCGAAGGTCAAAATTTTGACCCGAAAAAAAAACATAAGGGGTAACACTGTCATTTTTTTTTGGGCCGAAATTTTGACCCCCTCCGATCTTCTTGAAACTCTGGATTCTGACAGAGGGCCACGAGACTTCGACCAGCGCGCAAAATTTGGTCAAATTTTGACCAAAATTTGAAAAATTTGACCTTGAGAAAAAGCTTAAAGTATAGACCAACAAATTTTATTTTTATTAATTTATTTCATGTTGGTACATTTTTGGGAAGTACACCTGTTTTGACAAAAAAATCACAATGAAAGCAATTATATATATATATATATATATATAAATTCATTTGTTTTCATTTATAGAAACCTCATGAGCTGGGAAAATTTACTTTTATATTTTTCAGAAACTTGAAACATAATTCAGGTCTGAGGGGGTTAACTATGAACGTGATCCATAAACGATTAACAAACACAAAACACATATTTTTGACAAAATATGCGAACTGGACACAAGCACACACACAATGTGCTGAGATGTCATCAGTTTCAAAAGTTCTCCCACTCGAGAGACTGAATATGGCAGTCCGGACAAATGTCCTGATGTGTCCTCGAGCACTGTCTCATCACACTTTAAAAGCTCAACATCTGTCTGTTACGTGCACATAAAACACACCGAGTTTATTTTAATGAGACACTCATGAAATGTGATCTGCAGGGTAATATAACATGACAGTCTTAAAGGGCAACATGTCACAACTGATTCTGCAGCTTTACGGCCTCGCGTTAAAATTGAATAATGGGAAATTGAGTTTTCACAAAGTCCGAAATGTTTGCTTATCCCTTATCAGCTCGTAAAATACTGTAATAATGATCTGTGCACTGATTATACTGAATAATATGAGTATTATTAGGACTGTTTTATGTAGTTCGAGTAGAAATAACAAAAAACAAAAATGAAAAAAAAATAATAATCATCACTTTGAAAAAAGTTGCTGCCTCAAAATTTTAAGTACAATCAACTTGGATGTTTAAGTCTATTAAACTTAAATTATATTAAAGTGATTTTTAAAAATGAAATGAACATCATATAACTTATAAGAAAAGTTGAAAATTGCTTATACTTATTTATAATGCGTATTTTGGTGAGTTAAAGCAATGTAAAAATGTGTTGTCATAATTTATTGATTCATTTTTTTACAGTGATGAGACATAAAAGTTGGGGTCAGTAGGATTGAAGATTTTGAATTATATATATATATATTAGGGCGGTCAAATGATTAATTGCGATTAATCGCGTCCAAAATAAAAGTTTGCGTTTAAATAATAAATGTGGGTGCACTGTGTGTTATTATTTTATATATATAAATACAAACACATGCTTGTATACATTTAAGAAATATTTTAATGTATATACTGTATATAGATTTATATATAATTTATATTATATATAAATATAAATATTTTATATTTAAATATTTTTTTTTCTTAAATAAACATGCATGTGTGTGTATTTCTATTTATACAAAATAATTATAGACAGTGCACCCACTTTATATTATTTATATTATTTAAACATTTTATATTATTTAAACTTTATTATTTAAACTTTATTTTTTAAACATTATATATATATATATATATATATATATATCAAAAATACAGTAAAAACAGTAAGATTGTGAAATTATTACCATTTAAAATTACTGATATATTTTAAAATGTAATTTATTCCTGTGATCAAATCTGAATTTTCAGCATCAATACTCCAGTCTTGGGTGTCACATGATCCATCAGAAATCATCCTGATTTGCTGAAACATTTCTGATTATAATCGCTGTTAAAAACAGTCGTGCTGCTTCATATTTTTGTGAAAACGTTGATGCAGCTTTTTTCAGGATTCTTTGATGAATAAATTATTTGAATGCGTCCGTGCTGAATAAACGTTAATTTCTTTTTCCAATTGAATGGTTGTGTATGTACAATTTATATTTGTTTAAAGCAGAATCTTTAAGCCAGAAGAGTGCAAGTTTCCTGTAAAAACACAACAACAAAATGTATTCTCTTACCCACAAACCTAAGCCTGCCAGAGCAAAGAGACAAATCACACTATTTAAATGGGCTTGAATTATGAAGCGGCTCTAATTGGCAGGTGGACAGGCTTGTGTCTGTAATAATTCACGTCCGGTGTCCAAATGTGACTGCAGGATTCAGTCAGACTCATTTTATGCAGGAGCGCAGACGTTTCTCTCCTCGTAATAAAACCCTCATATGCTTCATTCTCTCACTGTGACTGCATGATAAATCAAACTGGAGATATTTCAGCAGAATTTAGCCCAAGGAGAGGTAATTTAAATAATATCTCGCGCAGAGCTGCTTCCGAATAAAAATTATGTCTCGGGCAATATTTCATCCAATATGAAGCCGAGAAAATGATTTTCTTCCTAAATAACAAAAACGCAGTAATTCAAATAGGCAACCTTTCTATAAGCAAGGTTAATTACGTCCCTCGCTGGAAGAGATGGCTAACATGCGGAAAACAGATGCTGCCGGCTTTCAAAACACCATGCGTTTCATTACTCTTGTCGTTATTGAGTGGATCATTTCATGCTCTAGAGTTGGGAACATTACGTTAAGTATCTCTGATGATACTGTCACTTATCATGTTTGCCATTATTTTGGAAAGGTATCTGACTATTAAAAGGTTGTGCAAGTCAGGAGAGCTGGAGTCACTGTCACGACGGCCACAGTTTATAGATATGAGAGTTACTGCCACTAATGGGACCTGATTATTAAACTGAATTATTAATCTCAAAGTAGCCTGTTGGTGGGGAAAAATCAAAATGACTCTCGAAATGAGTTTATAATTGTGTGTGAATTGGTAAAAGTTGATAACCTGCAGATCTACTTCAGCTGTGGGTTAAGATGACGGACCACTGCGGCCTTTTTGAAGTTAATTCCACTTTTTTATGCCCTTCTCTCACTTCCATCCGTCTCACTCACTCGGATGTATGTTACTGCTAGCGTTGTGCGAGTGCCCACTACTTCCAGAACCCTTGAGATGTGTTTAAATGTAAACGCCCTTGATCACTATTGGGTAAAGTGTACACACCTGCTTGAAGTGTACATACAGTATGAGTAGACGTCCAAATAAACTTCCCTCGTCCACCTAACAAAGTTGATCACACCTCAAATTGGCAGCGGGCATTTTCACAAGTGTTTGTCTATTTGAAGGAGTTTCACCGCACTCACGGTAAACAAGGTGCCAGACAGATACAACTAGACAACTCAAAAAATAAACTGTCCTTTAAGCAAATTTTATAGCCAAGCTTTCAGTCACAAAACCTAAAAAACATCCTCGGGGTTTTGTGATTGAAAGCTTGGCTATTAAATTTGCACAAGTTTTTGTCTAAAAATGAGTTAAAGGAATAGTTCACCCAAAAATGAAAATTCTGTCAGTATTTACTCACCCTAATGTTGTACCAACCCCGTAAGACCTTCATTCATCTTCGGAACACGAATTAAGATATTTTTGATTAAATCTGAGAGCTGGATCACTCATCCATACTCGTCCATAGGCTTCTAGACCCAAACCCCCAAAAAGTGTCATTAATTACTCATCATCATGTCGTTTCAAACCTGTAAGACGTTCGTTCATCTTTGGAACACAAATGAAGATTTCTGTCCCTCCGTCGACAGTCAAAGCAACTACCACTTTTAAGCCCCAGAAAGGTAGTAAAGACAAGATATTGTTGAGGTTTTCCCTGAATTTATCGAAGCGAAGTGCTTTGTTTTTGCCCAAAAAACATGATTTACCACTTTATTTACTAAATATGAATCTGTAATGCATTCACAAGAGGGGCATAGCATTGAAGCAATTTTCCAGCTTTTCCGTGTTAAACAGGGAAGCTATATTAATCTTCTGAAAGAGTACAGAATCTCCAGATCAAAACACAAGCGAAGAAGCAGAAACAAGTGATAGAAGCATTGCTTATGCCCAACGTGGTCTTTGAAGAAAAAAAAAAGCAATTTTCTCAGCTTTTTGTTCAACCACATTCATGTTGATTAACAAAAGGATGCAAGAAGCTAGAATAAATTGTTTAGAAGCGGCTTTGCTCTTTATTTTGATATATTAAGATATTCATATGACAAAATATTCTGGCGGCCACAACATTTTTGTGGAAATTTTCAAAAATGCTGGCGATGGCTTTAGAGTAACAGTTGTGTAGACTGTCAACGGAGGGACAGAAAGCTCACAGATCTCATCAAAAAGATCTTCATTTGTGTTTGGGTGAGTTATAAATGACAGAATTTTGGGGTGAACTGTCCCTTTAAACACCAAAGACTCAACTGTTAGTTTTTGGGGGGTTTTAGCCATTATGTGAAAGTGTTAAAAAAAAGGACCATATTATCTTACCATTCGTATCATATTTGATCTGTGGCTGTCATTCAGTTGATGAGCTGAACCTTGAGAAGATCAATTCCTGTCAATCATCACTGAAGAACCTGAAGATGGAAAGAAAAGGAGAAAGACAGACTGAGAGAGAGATGGAGGTTCATTAACGTTTCATCTGTTTTTAATTGGCTGTGTGTTTCCAGGAAACACACAGTTTCGGGTCGGGGTCCGCCGTGCCCTGGAGAGGGTCTGGGACGGGGATGTCATGACATATGAAGCCCTGTGTGGAAGTGCAGGTGTGAGACTCAGGCTTTGATGGAGACCTCACAGACTCCAGCTCTTCACACACTGAATACAAAACAGCCTGATCTCTACACACTAACTGACACACACACACACGTTTCAGTGGATATGTTCAGTCAGTGTGATACCCAGCTTACTACATGCTTCTAGTTAGTTAGTTAGTTAGTTTCTGTCCTTGATGCTGGTCAATACAGCATTCCAGGTTTGCTAAAATATGCAGATTCAGAATCAAGTAAATATTTTATAACAAACGTATACTTCTATGAATCTGAAAGTCTTTTGGGGAGGGATCTGCATAACAACTTATCACAATCATTAAACTGGTTTATGTCAAAAAAAACAATAGGACAGGAAGATGATTTTCTTCATAGAGATATATTATGAGAAAATAACAATAGTGAAATGCACAATAATAAACCCAAAACAAATTAACATTCCATAATACAATAATACAATGGCCTCAAAAACAGTGTGTAACGTTAGATGCAACAAATGATGAAAAACTTGTATGCCATTTATTATATATATATATATATATATATATATATATATATATTAGTAAATATAGATTCTAGCACAGAATACTCAACGCTGCAAGACACAGGAAAGCAAATCTGGTTCCCTGTAGTGTTAATTGTAACAAGTGAAGATACTTTCATTTGATCTTATTGTTTTAATTCGAAACATGACGGAAAAAAAATCAGATTAATTAAGATTAAAAGATGTATTATACTATATATCTTATTTATAGTGATATGATATACTCTGTATGTTTGTATGTAAACATAAAAGTATTGTAGATGTACTCTACTGTTGAAAGGCTTTTCTGTTCACCGCGGCTGCATTTATTTGAACAAAAATACAGAAAAAACAGTAATATTGTGAAATATTATTACAATTTAAAATAACTGTTTTCCGTTTGATATATATTTTAAAAAGTAATTAATTCCTGTGGTCAAATCTGAATTTTCAGCATCATTGTTCCAGTCTTCAGTGTCACATGATCATTCAGAAATCACTCTAATATGATGATCTGATGAAACATGTCTGATTATTATCAATGCTGTGCTGCAATTTTCATGGAAACCATGATACACGTCAGGATAATCAAGATTTTTTGAAGAAAACAATTCAAGCATAGAAATAGCTTTTAACATTTCAACTGTCTTGTTCACTGAATAAAAGTATTATTTTGTTTACTATATTATTATGCATTGTATCTGCCTAATATATAAAAAGAAAAAGAAAATGCAAAGTTGAATGCAGCATGCAAAGACAAATATTTCAAGCAGAAGTCTACATTTTCATTGTGTATTATCAGAGAATTTCACTTAGCAGTTATACATTCAGAAAACCACTTACTGCTATATTTTTCTGCAGTTTATTTGTTTGAGCACAATATGTGGATTTCTGTTTGGTTTGCTCGGTATAACACTACATTTGCCAAATATGCTGTATACATGCAAAGCACATTGCAAAACCCACAATGCAATGCACACAGCTTGACCTTATGTTTTCACTATGCTCTGCTGTATACTACACATTTCTGCAAATATACAGTGTGCATGCTTGCAGAAAATGCCATTACAGTTCAGGTACACTCTTAGAAGAAAAGGTTCTATATAGAACCTTAAAAGGCTCTAAAGCGCTACGTATTTGGAACCCCTAAAATGTTCTATACCAAAATTCAAGATATGGGGGTTAGAAAATGTATATATTTCTATCATTTTATCTAGTTAATCAATATACCACGAAGAGTTCCATTTCAGATTTTCTCCTACAAAAATCAGCATGATTAAAATGTGATATTAAGTTTAATAAACAATAATTTAATTACAACTACAAAATATTGCAGAATAACGTAATAAATGAATGAATAATAGCCTATAAAGAACCTTTCTTGTCACTATAGAACCTTTTTTAGCATAAAATGTCATTTGGAGTTGAGTAAAGAACCCTATGCTACATATATAGAAGCCTTTTTTCTAAGAGTGTAGTAGTATGGCAACACCAGACACAACCCATCCATTCACTCTCCCAGTTTTTCAGTTTTCTTCAGATTTGTCTCTAGGCTTTTGTGTGGACCTTCTTACAGGCCCTTAAAGAGAGATGTGCCAGAACGCTCCAGCCGGCCGGCCGGACTCATAAAATCGCTGCTCTTGCTCTCAACACGAGAGCTGAAGCTCACAATTTCCAAGAGACGATTCACAAAACTTTAAAGTGTTTGGCTTGTCAGATTTCGACCCAGCAAGCAAAGAGAGGCTTTTATGGCCCTAATTAATGTCTGCGCGCTCTGTGTACAAGATTTATATCTGAGAAACGCACACCATACTCGCGATATAGCGTTAGCTTGTAGAAACACACACAGAAGGGACACCGAAGTGCTTTAGGTCCAGAGCAGGTGAGATGAAAGAGATTGTGTGTGTGGCGTGTTTTATCAGCGCATGAGAAAGATGGGGAGGATTTGTCTCTGTTAAAGGGATACACTGCTCCTTTATTAAAGCCATTTATCACCCTTTGAATATTCTCCTTTAATGGGCTCTTGCCCCTAATTACCCAACTTTGTCAACAAAGAGCAGAGCGTCTCCTGTCCTCCTCACATACATGTCTTTCATTCCCACAGGCTCTCTCTCTCTTTCCCTCTCAGTATCAGTAAGCAGTGTTTTTCATGCTGTTGTTAAGATTAATTCAGACGCTGTCTGGAGGCACTGGACTATTTGTGTATGTAGGGAACGCTGGGTTGTATTTCATTTCAAATTTGGTTGTAATTCATTTCAGATGAAGGAATCTCAGATTTTGTTTAAATGCTCTCATCTAGGGGTGATATTTTCAGTATTCACAGTAGTTTGCAATGATTTTATACAAAGTTTGCAAGGTTTTTTTTTTAATTCGACTGTTCAATTTCCTAGAGGCCGTGCGGTTAGACTGGTTTCACAAGACAAGGTTTTAATGGCGCCACTGATTTAAACATGAAATTAAAATGGACCCTATTTAATTATTTATTTTGTAATTAATTTTTTTTTTATCGTAATGTGCACGATTCTTCTACCCAAGTGATAAAGTCAAACAAATGATTGTCTTCATTTGCGTTTATTAAAATGCAGCTTTATGGTTGATGTCACTAAGTCTCTTATGCAACTAATTCCAATGTAACGCTTACTTTTTATGATTCAGTCAATTCCCAAACGACAATATCTAGTCCCGTTAAAGCTTTTTGTCTTACTGAATACCCAGACAGCTACATAGCGTCGGGCCAGATCCGGCCCACATCCACATGCGCCGACACCATTGGGCCGTCTGGGTATCCCGTTTCTCAAATTATCCAAGAAAAACAGGTTTCAAACTGTGCTTCACGTTGACTTCGAAAGCAAACAAAACATTACAAGTTGAAAGTGTAATTCACTTCCGTGAATAAGCTTGTAACAATGAGTTAAGATTCAACTGTTTGTTTGTGGCATCACTCAAAGGTTTTATTTAAAACGGAAATTATAAACCAATTATATGAAGATTTCTATGAATGAATGAATAACTATTATTTGTTATAATATTCCAATAATACTTGATTTCTATGGTTTTAGTTCTTACATTAAACATGTTGATTCTAATCGCCAACAATGGCGATGAAAAATATGTAAATATCAACATATTGGATAGTGCAAAAAGAAAAATTATCAAGATCATTTTAGCTTTATTCCATCAACAAGTTGAGAATATGGGTGATGAATGAAGGCTTTTTAAAGTGAAACTCACTCTAAGCTGTGTGTGTGTCCCCAAAGTCCTTATTTTGTGTTGTTCATTCAGGTTTCAGGCCACGCCCCTATATGTGAGGACATGCTAATGTACTTGTGTGTGTGTGTGTGTCAGCTATCTGAAGAGTTTCCAGGTCCCTCCCTCACAAGCGTCCCGTGTCAGCCGTTATTGTGTTTGCAGTTCATTAGCCACTTAACAAGCTGACCTGAATAAAGCCTGTGCAATAAAGAGTTGCCAAGGACCTGAATGAGACACGTCAAAGCTTTTGTTTGCCTAATAGACGACACAAAAGGTCCAGAGATAAAGAAAAGATATTGAGCAACATTTATTCTATCTGACGTAAAAATCACAAATGGCATATCTTTGAAATGACAATTATTTATTCTACATAGCATTGTGATTTAATGGAGAGCAATTGAGGTTTTTAACTTTTAACTTTGCGTTCACGACATAACTATCGCAATTTGGAAAAAATGGAAACCAGTGACGTTATACTTGGAGCGGATCATGACTCAAATGTATACGTTTCAATATCAATCCCAGACATTAACATACCCGTAGTTTCGGCCCAGATCCGGCCCACATCTGGTACGCGTGGAATCCACATGCACCGGATATGGGCCGACACTATTTTGATCTCTGGGACACTGAATCTGCAGCAGTCACAGCTATTTAAGTTTTTTTATGTCTATTATTATGTGTGATTTGCAGTAGACAGGGTTTTGGAGATGCGATGAGACCCTACTTGGGATCTTGGGTGGGATCTTATCCTTTTTAAAGGAGTAGTTCGCTTTAAAAAAAACTTTTCCTGATAATTTACTCACCCCCATGTCATCCAAGATGTCCATGGCTTTCTTTCTTCAGTCGAAAATAAATTAAGTGTTTTTGACGAAAACATTGCAGGATTTTTCTCCATATAATGGACTTCAATGGGAACCAAATGGTTCAAGGACCAAAAGACAGTTTCAGTGCAAACTGTTCAAAGGGCTTTAAACGATTCCAGACAATGAATAAGGGTCTTATCAAGCGAAACGATCACTCATTTACAAAAAAAGTGTAAGTCTTATAAGCCCTTTGAACAGTTTGCACTGAAAGTGTCTTTTGGACCTTGAACCGTTTGGTTCCCATTGAAGTCCATTATATGGAGAAAAATCCTGGAATGTTTTCATCAAAAACCTTAATTTCTTTTTGACTGAAGAAAGAAAGACATGGACATCTTGGATGACATGGGGGTGAGTAAATTATCAGCAAAGTTTTTTTTTTTTAAAAAAGTGAACTACTCCTTTAAAGCTAGCCTCTCCAAAAATCGGATACCTACCTTTAAATTTGGCAAAAAACTAACTTGTGAAAGTCTTTTCTTCCCTATTGTGACGCATATGCATATCCAAGTAAAATGGCTACTTGAATAAGAAAAAATGTTGGGCGGGACTTGACTCAGTCCAATAGGAAAATGATTGGATGGTTGTGGCTTACTATTGGTCGAACTCATGTGAGTGACAGGTTTACCCGCCCTCGCACCAGTAAACATGTCATGAAGCATCAAAGAATTCATTGATTTGAGATTACGAGGTCACATGAATTTAAAAGAAAATAATGATGTGCATGCACAGATAATTCATTTATAATAAATACTGCAATATTACAAAAAATGCTTAATCTCCTGAGCAACATCCTCTATTCATCTGGGATGGGAATCTAAAGTATAATGACATCTACATGTCCAACAAACCTCAAGAAACAGGCACTGATCTGATGCAAAAAGCCTAAAAGCATCTAGTGTGTTCACTTGCTAACAAGTCTGAGCGCTAAACCAACAGTCATGGTGTGCCATAAATGTGGATCCTCAAACTGAGTGTGAACAGGCGGTCTGAGAGCCGTAAAGATCAACCCCTGTGGATGAATACAGTGCTGTGCTGTTGCCTTTATTTACCAGCAGCTAAATTTCAAATACACAGACACACACACACAGATATGAGGTCATTAAGCGCTCTGAATAACGGCTAGGCGTTTCTTTCATTTTGAGACTTTGGAGTAACTTAAGTGTCTACAAAGGTTCCCTGGTGTGTAATGTGTGTGTGTGTGTGTGTGTGTGTGTGTGTGTGTGTGTGTGTGTGTGTGTGTGTGTTGTGTGTTTCTCTCCTCGGGTACAGTTATTAACTCCTGTTTAGAGGAAAAACACAACACTGCTCCACTACTATTGTCTAACGGCTGAGCTCAATCCTGATTGGTTAACGGGGCCACAGTCAAACCGAATGGATCAAATACATTGATCAGAAATACATTTTATGCTTCCATGAGCAATATTGAGATTTTAAGGATCAAAGAGCTTGTTAACCCACTGGTTAAACCGTGCTGGACCTATGAAGAACATGTACGGTTTGAAACATGTCAATACTGTCACCAAAGCTGCTAATGAACTTTGCACATCTGATCTGGTGTGTGTGTGTGTACACTGGGGTAACACTTCAGATCAGAAATGCCTGAATGAGATCAAAAATGAATCATTCATCATAGCTTTATGATGTGACTTAATGTAGGTGCAATAGCAGATGATGTCCAATAGAGGCCAGTCTATCTGTATTAGTGCATGTGCATTACTATCAATTGCATGTGCATTACAGATCAATACACTACATTACAAAATAATAAAAAAAATACTTTTATTTAATAAGAAATATTCATCAAATCAGCATAGAATGATTTCTGAAGGATCATGTGACACTGAAGCTGAAAATGCAGTTTTGATCACAGGAATAAATTACATTTTACAATATATTCACAAAGAAAACAGTTGTTTTAGACTGTAATAATATTTCACAATGCACTGCTCTTAATGTATTTTTGATTAAATATATGCAGCTTTGATCAGCATAAGAGACTTTACCATTCTGTAAGATTATTTTTTTTTGAGTACATATTATTTAATCAATATAGTCCAATATCTAAATTTGGTTTATATTGATTTACTGTATTTATACAATCATATATATATATACAAATCAACAAAATCTAACAAATCTAACATTTGTTTTGCATGAACACAACCAAATTAATTCAATGATGTGCTATAAAACCTACATGGGTTGAAAAAAAAAAGATTTTAATTTCAAATATCAGATGCAAGAAGTTTTTCTATTTGATAGTAAAACATTGAACGCCTTTGAAACCCTTAAATATTATGAAGCACGAAGTAAATCTCCTCATTATCCCTCAAGCCTGTGTGAGTGTTGATGATGAATAGATGGATGTGATTTTCAGTATTGGCAGTAGGTGGCAGGATCCATACATTGATTTAATGTGGTCATCTCATGACTGAAGGGGTGATGTCATTCTGACCAGAACCTCCATATAAAAACAGATGCATGCGAGTGTTCAACCTCTCACCAGAACCTATATATTTAAAGCACATATCTGATTGGATGAGGCAAAAAAAGTGTGAGTTTCATTTAAAGCATGTTGAGTCAGGCTCAATTAAGCAGTGAGTAATTATCAGGAACTCACTGTGAAGGCCATTAAGGGCCCCTGGTTAGAGCCATAGCATCTGAATCTGTCTCTCTGCGCTGACTGGCACACTTCTGCTTTATCACCCAATACATTTTCTTGAATGTGAGTGTTTGCATGTCTATATCTTTTTAGTCTGAGTTTTTGGCTGTTTTGCTCTCTGACAGCCTTTCAGCTCAATAATGCAAAGCCCCATTTGCATAACAGTACCACCACGAGCCATAATCAGGGCTGGGAGAAGCTTTGGCTTTATATATGACCAACGGGTCCATCCCGAATCAAAGACGCCTGAATTATAACACTGCATTTCCTGTTAGATGCACACTGAGACTATTAAACAGAATCAAAATATAAAGAGTTTAGTTTAAAACATGGGCATCAGTGAGTCCTAAAAGGCATTGTGGTTAATTCGTCTGGCTTTTAGGATACATCACAGAGTCATTAACATCATTTTATGTGGAAACTGGCATGAATAACACGTTTGTTTTGTTTTTTACATTAAAAATTGTCCTTCAACTCTGTCACTACTAAACAAGAAAACAAGTCAGGTTTTTTGAGCAGAAAATTAAATTAATTTGCAACACGTTTTTTGTGCGTCACACATCCCATTTCTAATAAGTGTTCATTTCTAATATAAGCCTTTATCAGTTAGTTTTGTTGAGAATTGATGGGAGTTAATCTGTTATGCTTTATCTTTTAAGCTTTTTTTGTTAAAGAAATTGTAATATATGTTGAATTGTTACCGTACATTCACACCGCCGCCGACTTGAGCGTCAAAGAAGCTCTGGCCGCTCTGTCAAGGACGCTTGTCAAAAAGCACGGGGAAGCTCGTTGACGCTTGCTTTGAACGCTCTGACGTTGCAGGGAGAAGAGAAGTGTCACAACATGAAATGTAATAAAACGAGAAAACAAGCAATACATTGAAAAAAACTTTTATAATGACAGCATTTTTATAACTGCTTTATAACCGTCGGGGAAAAATAATAATAAACTATTATTATTATTAGCGAGCGTTCGTAAATATTTCAAATAAAAGTTGCGCTCATTCTCAAATGTTTATCACTGGATCATTATGGAAAATCGTGAAGTTGTTGTGTTTGGTGCTGCTTTACTGTATTTGCGGAGAAGACGTCGGACTCGGAGATTTTCAGCTTCTCCTCCATTTTCTCGGAACTAATGTTTAGGTAGGAACGAAAGTTCACATCGTATGTGTCTCCGGAATCAGCCAGAGTGAAGGACGTCTTTATTCCGATTGGTTGCTGGCGTTTGCCGCTGCTTGCCGCTGAACCGCGTCATAGCTCATTACCATAAAGTTGAGCTTCTTTCAACTTTCAGATTGACGCTCAAAACGCCCAAAACGCGAAGCCGAGGAATTTGACGCTCCTTGCTGCTGAGAGAAGCCAGCTTCCATTAAAAATGAATGACTTCCGGCCGCTTTGGAAGCTCAAGTCGGCGGCGGTGTGAACGTAAAGATCATTAAATAAAGCGTTTTATTAATTATAAATGAATTATATACACTGTGGCAAGAAAATGAACAGTATGGAAATAACTTGCTAAATTTTAGCATTTTGATATACAAATTTCAATAATTTTCTCAAACAAAACTAAATGTTCTAGCATGAGACAAACCAAATAAAACCACTAAACATCAAAGAATTCATCAAATCTATCCTGTTTCCCTCCAAAATGATGTCACCTGGAGAATGATGTAAATAAGGAATTGGCTATTGTTTTGCTTTAAAAATAATAATAATAAAAATATATATATATATATATATATATATATATATATATATATATATATATAATTACACAAAAGAATAATCAAAACGATTATAGAAAGTAGAGAATACTTTAACCAATTTTAACAATATTCTCATGATTTTAGTTTTATTTTAAACGCTTGAAATTGCCAGTTTTGTATGTGTCCATCTCATTTAAACCAAAAAATTGAAAATATTTAAAATTCCTTCATAAGTTCGCTAAATAATGTAATTGTGATTCTGATAAAAATATTTATTTATCCAACAACGTAAGATGATTGTACTCTATTATATAAATGACTCAAGAGTTATTTAAATCAAGAGATAAGGCGAGTCAGTGTCAGGTTTCCACTAATAAAACAATTAATCAATGACTATCATTTACAATCGACTATCTATGATTTTAGAATTAGAGCACATTGCTAAAACATTGCATTCATAATCTAAATCAAATGAAGTACATTTCTAAATAATAAAAAAAGTTAGTTGAACTTCATTGTGTTGTTTGGAAATATGATTTATTTGTCAAAGCTCTGCATGTCTCAGTGTGTGTGATCGTGTGTGCAGCTCAAACTCACTGAAATATTGAAAAGCTTTTGTTTTGCCTAGTTAACCATGCGCTGGTGTGACACAAACTGTGAACAATGCCATGGCACACGCACGGGACTCCTCAACTCTATTATTCATGACGGGAGGACAGCAGTCCAAACAGAGGGAACAGAGTTCAACACTAAACCGGCGCTTCCCAACCGCTCCTGCTTCAGGACATCAAGAGCTGACCCGACACAGAACCACGACTGCTTATCATACAAAAGAACCAAAGAAAGATAATACACGTACCATGAACTGCACAGTCCCAACAACATGCAAAATTATTAACAGGAAAATTTAAAGAACTTGCACCGAAATAGGATAAAAACAGATAATGTGGGAAACATTTTCTTCTCACACAAAAATTCTGAAATCTGTTTATTTTATATACTAACTTTGGTGGTTAGTAGTATTTTATTGTTTGCTTTATGCACCACTCGTCACTCCTGTCCGTGAACCAATCAGAACAATCCCAGACAGCAACATAGTGTCAGCCCAGATCCGGCCCACAAATTTGTTTTAAGCATTTCAACTGGCGAGTCAGAACTCCAATTGGGGTTTACCAGACAGGTTTCTCAGAAATCGGCATAGTGTCAGCCCAGATCCGGCCCACATGGAATACACACGGCCCCGATCTGGGCCAAAATTTGTTTTAAGCATTTTAACTGGCGAGTCAGCACCCCAAATGGGGTTTACCAGACAGGTTTCCCAGACATCGGCATAGTGTCGGTCCAGATCCGGCCCACATGGAATCCACACGGCCCGATCTGGGCCAAATTTGTTTTAAGGATTTCAACTGGCGAGTCAGAACTCCAATCGGGGTTTACCAGACAGGTTTCTCAGAAATCGGCATAGTGTCGGCCCAGATCCGGCACACATGGAAAACACACGGCCCCGATCTGGGCCAAAATTTGTTTTAAGCATTTTAACTGGCGAGTCAGCACCCCAAATGGGGTTTACCAGACAGGTTTCCCAGACATCGGCATAGTGTCGGTCCAGATCCGGCCTACATGGAATCCACACGGCCCGATCTGGGCCAAATTTGTTTTAAGCATTTCAACTGGTGAGTCAGCACCCCAAATGGGGTTTACCAGGTTTCCCAGACATCGGCATAGTGTCGGCCCATGCAGATCCGGCCCACATGGAATCAACACAGCCCTAATCTGGGCCAAATTTGTTTTAAGCATTTCAACTGGAGAGTCAGAACTGCAAATGGAGTTTACCAAACAGGTTTCCCAGACATCGGCATAGTGTCGGCCCAGATCTGGCCCACATGGAATCTACACGGCCCTGATCTGGGCCAAAATTTGCTTTAAGCATTTCAACTAGCGAGTCAGCACCTCAAATGGTTTCCCAGACAACGGCATAGTGTCGGCCCAGATCCGGCCCACATGGAATCCACACGACCCCGATCTGGGCCAAATTTGTTTTAAGCATTTCAAATAGCGAGTCAGAACCCCAAATGGAGTTTACCAGACAGGTTTCCCAGACATCGGCATAGTGTCGGTCCAGATCCGGCCTACATGGAATCCACACGGCCCCAATCTGGGCCGATTTTGTTTTAAGCATTTTAACTGGCGAGTCAGCAACCCAAATGGGGTTTACCAGACAGGTCTCCCAGACAGGTTTCCCAGACATCGGCATAGTGTCGGCCCAGATCCGGCTCACATGGAATCCATACGGCCCTGATCTGGGCCAAATTTGTTTTAAGCATTTCAACTAGCGAATCAGCACCCCAAATGGGGTTTATCAGACAGGTTTCCAGACATCGGCATAGTGTCGGCCCAGATTTGGCCCATATGTAATCCACATGGTAAACCTGTGGATTAAATCTGGTAAACCTGCCTAGAAACCCCATTTGAGGTGCTGACTCGCCAGTTGAAATGCTTAAAACAAATTTGCATGCATAATATAAGTCAAATGAGAGTGTGTACCAATTATGATTCTGCATAATGACTTTGAAATAAAAACTCAGGAAAAATAGATAAAATAGTTCGGACTGCACGCTTTTGAGGGAGGCGTGCGGCCTGAACCCTGCACCTGTGCTGACCGAACTTTTGCCTGCGTGTAAAGTCAGTCCGTGGCCGTGTAAAGCCAGTGAGTGGAAGTGTGTGGAGAAAAGGGGAGTATCAGCAAATAAAGCTCAGAACAGCAGTATGGCGCTCTTTCCCAGCCACTAAGCTAAGCCATGAATTATAGATGCCTCCTGAGGATTTTCTCTTTCCGCTCCTTCTTCCGTCTTTTCTTTTTAAAGGACAGAAAGGGATAGAAAAAACAACAACAATACACAGATAAAACAAATAGATGTGCTACAAGCCTATTTGGACTGTTATGTTGAAGAGAGATGTGCTCGCAAACACCAGAGAAACGACGTTAGAAGCGTTTGTGTGGTTTCCGGATCATCTGAGATTTGTTAGCGTTACAAATGCTGGCAGGTGCCGCAAAACGCCGTCATAAAAACTCCCACTGATTGTCAACAACATTTATTGGATACTAACCAAAGATGCTTCCTGTTTCCAAACAGGCCTATCAAAAGCCACATTAACGACATGAAAAAAGGGGAAAAGTGCCTCTAAATCGCGAAAAGAGTGAGTGCGAGGTGATGTAATGCTGTCTTACTCTTAATGAATAAATTATGCGGCTGAAATTTCATCGTCATAGTAACTGCCCCATTTCTGTTGACGGCGCACACACACACGCACTCAAATGCAGGTCACTGATAAACCTAATGTGTATAGCTTTATCAGACAGCAAGAAAATGACCAGTATTTGCATTTCTGATTGCAAATAAGTGTGTTAGATTTAGAAGATGCATGTGTGTGTGTGTGTGCGGGAGGGAGGCAGCGAAGGATTGAGTCTTTATCCATGCGTAAGAGCTTGTGTGCGAGTGTGTCTCTGAAGGACATAAAACAAAACGCAGCGGGCCGCTGGGGCCTGTAGTTGGTAATTGCGCGGGTGGCATTTTAGCGATTCTTGCCGCACGGGGGTCAATTTTTCCCCAGGTCACTGACAGTGACATCATCAAACCGCTATTAACTCGCCAAACAATTTCGACTCCATCCAGGCCCGGTATCGATAACAGACCGAATCAAACATACAGAACTGGCCAAAATCTGCCCTCAATCTAAACCCTTCACCTTACACCCCAGCACACACTGCAACATCCATACACTCTCAAACAAGAAGCAAATGGTCTTCTCTCTAAAGAGAGAGAGAGAGAGAGAGAACAGAGGAATGGAGATATCAGAGGAAGGAAACACACTTCACCATCTGAAGATTTCAGAGGAGACTTCCTCTAAGACAGATCTCATGCACACATGCCCATACAGTGGATTTGCACAGTTAAGCCACACTTAAATATGTATGAATGTCATCGCTTTAGATCTGTGGTTCTCTCAGCTAGCAGAGCGTTCTCTGCTTCAGGACCCAGAGCTGACTGGATCAAACCCAAAACCTGTATTTAATGTCGTCTGGGTCATACGTACTGTTAGAAGTTTGAGGTCGGTACATTTTTTGGGGGATTTTGAAGCGTCTTGTGTCCACCATTCTGATTTTATAAAAAAAATACAGTAGAACATAAAAAGTAACATTGTGAAATACAAAAAAATGTTCTATTAAAATGTAAGTAATTCCTGTTATCAAAGCTGAATTTTCAGCATCATAACTCCAGTCTTCGGTGTCATCCTTCAGAAATCATTCTAATATGATGATTTGATGCTCAAGAAACTATTATTATTATGATTATCATCAATGTTGAGCTGCTTAGTTGTGGTGGAAACCGTGATGCTTTTTTTCAGGAGTCTTTGAAAGCTCAAAAGAACAGCATTTATTTGAAATAGACATCTTTTGTAACATTATAAATGCATTTACTGTCACTTTTGATCAATGATTTATTTTGATTAAAAAAAGTATATTAATTACTTTAAACTTTTTAATGGTAGTGTATTGTTGGTTTTCTACACTGTAAAAAATATTTTCAAGATTTGTTATCACAACATTTTTTCTTTTGTCAAATTAACTCAAATAATTTATTTAGTTGAGATAACTTATTATTTTGAGTTTCTGATGATTAAATCAATCTCCTTCATTGCATTAACTCACTTTTTCCAGTTCAATCAACTTAAAATTTTAAGTCAAGCAGGTTACTTAATTTTTTAAGTTAAACCAACAATATTTTTTTACAGTAAAATGTTTTCACATAGAATATACAGAATATGATAAGCCACATTTTTTTTTAACAAAAGGATTTTTCCCCTTATTAATCTGGCTGTCACAAACATTTATAAAACTTTTTTTTCCATTTTAATTGGACATATATCATGAACTATGAGATACTCTCCAGCTTATTAATAAAATAACACTATGATGATAATGAGCTTCATTCCACACAATTCAAAAAGTGCTCTAGAGTGGAAACTGTAGACAAAGACATAAAGCTGCGAGGTTTGTCACGGGTTTGAGAGTGTTCTGTCCTGGTCCTACTGGGTGAACTGTTCTCTATTGACTTACAAGCAGGAGG
This sequence comes from Cyprinella venusta, assembly GCA_038021265.1. Lineage (NCBI taxonomy): Eukaryota > Metazoa > Chordata > Actinopteri > Cypriniformes > Leuciscidae > Cyprinella > Cyprinella venusta. The sequence goes on from CM075868.1 coordinate 3,817,400, forward strand.
CATGTGTCCAAACGCACTGCACTATTTTCCTGTAATAATAGCCAGCAGCCATGCAGCTAAATTATTAATGGGCACTATTCAATACAAACAGGTAGACACACACAGACGCTAACGCACACACACGTGTCTTTGCAGCCACTCCAGCCAGGTTTTCTTTCACACTCAAGAAGTTCCCGCCCACACCTGCTCACATCCCAGCAAACACCCTCAGTGTTCGGGCCTTAGCAAGACCTGGAGAGACGGCCGTTTCAGACTAGACTCAGACTACACAGATTTATAGGATCTTATGTTACTGGACGAGATAAATTTGGACAGTACCATGATGACAATCCCATGGTCGTTTTTGTAAGAGCAGTAATCTGATTTTTATGATAAAAATATATGATAAAAATAATACAATTACTGCAACTAAAAATACAGCCAACCATATAATAGTTTATAATATAGTTTGGACAGCATAATAAATCGAGAGAAAACACTTCCCATATGTTGGGCTGTTGACAATTCCATGTCCAATCAAACTCAATGAACAAAAAGGATTGTAGAATTTACTTAGAAATTGCTAGTAAATTCACAAATAATTACAAAGTGAAAATTGTTTCAAAGAAATGGCAAGTAACACATTGAATTAAATGTGAAAATTTGAAAGACTGAAAAATATTTTTGGGGAAAACATACTAATACATATTCTAATATATATATATATATATATATATATATATATATATATATATATATATATATATATATATATATTTAATAAAAATAAACTCAGATTAATTATAAGAGAGGATAATCATTACCGTTTTGTCGACAGCAGTTTATTTTTACAAACTGTAAAAAATAAAAACGTAATTTTTACGGTAAAAAAACGGCAGCTCCGGTTGCCAGAACTTTACCGTCAAAAATACGGTAGCAGCGTTATTGGTTTTACAGACTTATATTAAAATTTACAGTAATAAGCCGTATTTCATTATCTGATATAATGTTAATTTACCAACCCAGTGAAGTATTGATATCTGTTTTGTACCATTGTAATACACTGACAACCACCAATCATCACAGCAGAGATGAGAGTCACATGACCAACCAAAGCTCATCACAACTAGTCTTCCATAAGAAGGTTAATACTTATTTAAAGAAGCTGCATTCACACAAACATTAAACACCATCACGGTAACACACATGAAATTAAAAAAAGCATTAATTTAACAACATTACATGTCACATAAAACCCTAATGTACAAAAATAAAATAAAAAATTGAGGAACCATAGTTATTTCAACAAAAATTCATAAAATGTGATGTGTCACAGGGAATTGTGGGTTTTTCACTGTAAATTATACAACGAGTTGTTATTTTTCACTTTCAAAAATTTACAGTAAAAATTTACTGTATTTACAGTAAGAGATCTATCACGGTTATTTACCGTATATAGTACGGAAACTTTCTGTTAACCAATTAACAGTTTTGCGATTACGATAAGTGAATTATCGTCTGCTGAGACCATTAAAATTTTCAGCTTTTCTATTCATGTTAAGTTGCACCTATGCATATTGTGCCTATGGAGTTAATATTAATAAATCGAAGTGTCCGATCTTAAAAACGTTTTGTTTGCTTTTGAAAAGTTGCTTATTTTACAAATCGGCTGTAAGCAAGTCGAGATCCACTGATTTAATGTACTTTCCTGAATGTTAGAAGGAGTTTAGTAATTACCAATTCCATGGTAGTACTTCACTTTAAATGAGTGACCTTTTGCAGGAAATGGAGAGTCCATTCACCTAAAGGCAAAGAAATCCTCCCACATTCCTGACACACTGCCATTGCATTTTTTTACGTTTTAAGTTCCCTTTTCCATCTGTAGGTGAATCGACAGAATTTGGCACCGATGTGCAGCAGCCAGATGAGATTAGAAGGTTAAGGCTTGCGGATCATACCATTACGTGATCAATAGCGGGGTTATAGGGGGAGTGAGTACACTGATGGGGCAGAACACATATACCATCAACCTCTCGACCCCCTCCACACACACACACACACACACACCTCCTCCACATCCTCCCTCCCCTCGATCAATTAGCTGCTAAGTAAAGAGATCTGTCCTGTGCCGCCCAGGCCACACTGTAAAAGATATGCCCTCCTCCCCTCCTGTCCTGTCCCGTCCACAGAGAGAAATGAAATCCTCCCTGTGTTACTGCGGGCTCTTCTGAGATAAAGGCTCTAAAAAAAGAGCGCTTACATCATCAGCCATGGCATCACCCATCAGCGGAGACTTGCACATATCTACAAACCATCTATATGACCATTAAAGCACACGAAAGGTATTGCAAAAGTAATATAGACTGCAACAAAAACTGTCCTGTTGTCGATTGGGTGTGCTGATCAACCAATCGGATCGCAGCCAGCATCAAACGGAAACTGTGATAATCTATTCTTACCCATTGTGACGAATATTCAAGACAAGAACAAGAACAAATGTTGGGTGGGACTTGATTTTGTCTGTGAGCAAGTGATTGGATGGTTGTGGTTTGCTATTCCCGGATCTCGTGTGATTGACAGGTGGCCCCGCCCCTCATGTTACTAACACATCATCAGAGAAAAATATTGTTGGTTTAACTTAAAAAAGTAAGTAACCTGGTTGCCTTAAAATTTTAAGTTGATTGTAAAGTGAGTTAATACAATGAAGGAGATTAATTTAATCATCAAAAACTCAATAAATTATTTAAGTTGATTTGACAAAAGAAAAAATGTTGTGATAACAAATCTTGAAAATATATTTTTTTTACAGTGCGAGGCACATGAAAAAAGATAAATCATTTATAATAAACATACAGTGATATTCCATAAAAAAACAAAAAAAAAAAAAACAAGAATTGTCCGTTTTGATTTCATGGTGACTTTAAAATCATTTTTTAAATTTTTGTCTGAATTTATGGTGTGTTGGGAAATGCTTTCACATATTCATGTATATTCACTTACAGTATACATGTAGTAGAAGTTTCTTTGATTACATTTAACTGGGACAAGGTCAATCAAAACAGATCAATTGTGTTTGAAAAAAAATCAAACTTTTTTTTAAAGAAATTAAAACTTGAATTATGAGATAATGAGAGATTTCTATTTCAAACAAATGCTGTTCTTTTTAACTTTCTATTCATCAAAGAATCCTGAAAAAAAATGTCAAAGTTTCCACAAGAATGAAGCATTTCAACACTGATAATAATCAGACATTTTTCTTGAGCAGCGAATCAGCCTATTAGAATGATTTCTGAAGGATCATGTGACATTATGCTGAAAACCAAAGGAATAAATTACATTTTAACATAATAAAACAGTTATTTAAATATTTCACAATATTGCTGTTTTACTGTAATGTTGACCAAATAAACACCTTGGTGAGCATTAGAGACTTCTTTATAAAAAAAATAAAAATAAAATCCATATTTTTTATCTGTAATGTATGGGGAGGCCGAAGTCAGGAAGTGATAAAACAGAACATGTCCATTTTATTCCAGACAAACATGAACGCACCTCACATTGCAATTAGGACTTTCAAACTCATAGGCACTTCCTATAGCGTCGGATTTGAGGACAACATTTTGCCAACCGTCAGCTGTGAACAAGCCAACACACCTCAGCAGTGCGAGAGATGTAGAAAGTGCCAAAGAAAGAATCTGAAGACAACTTTCAGCATGACTCTCTAACCCATGTGATGTGACACGTCCATGCTCTGATGATCCTCACTCAACACAACAGCCATAGACTCAATAATTAATCATCATTCCTGATTCTGTGCCATCTGTGATTCACTCCACACTTTCAGTTCGGTTCAGTGTCTCACATCTTATTAAATACCATTCTTCACATCTCACTATCATTTGCACTCTTTATATTTGTTCTGTTTACATTAGAGAGTTGACAGGTCCTAAGGTGTGACGAGCTGATATTCATTTAAAAAAAAAACATTTTAAGTAAGAATTATACATCCAATGAGCCTCATATTAATTGAGAGACTACAGGGAATAAAACAAGTAATTTTTAAAAATGTTTAAAAGGCTGCTGAAAACTTAACTTTCATTACAGGAATAAAATACATTTTAAAATATATTACAATAGGAAACATTATTTTTTTTTATTGTAAATTTGATCAAATAAATGCAGACCTGGCAAACATAAGACACTTCTAAAATCTAAAATCTTACTGACCCCTTTAAGCGGTATTTAAAAAAAATTAAGAAAAAATTAAAAAAAAAAGTCCATGGAGATGTTGAATCAAACACAACATTAAACAAAATATAATAAAAAATAAATAGGGATTTATTTAACCTTAAATAACAACATAATCATTTATTATTTTTTTGGAAAGAATTAAGCACATTTTACTTTTAATTCAAGCGAAGTAATACCAGAATTCCAGAGGTTTCGGGAAATTCATTCTTAAAGGGATAGTTCACCCAAAAATAGAAATTCTGTCATTAATTACTCACTCTCATGTCATTCCAAACCCGTAAGACTTTCGTTCATCAGAACACAAATGAAGATCGTTTTGATGTCCCTTCATTGACAGCTACACAACTACCACTTTCATAAAGATATCGTAAAACTAATCCATATGAATCGAGCGATTTATAGGGATAGTTCACTTTGAAATTAATTTTTGACACGTTTTAGCTTACCTCAAGGGCATCCAAGATGTAGGTGTCTTTGTTTCCACAGTATTTTCAATTTTGATATTTTTAGGTCAAACCGTTTGTGTCTGTCAGTCATATAATGAAGGTCTATGGTCACCACCTCAAAGAGCATGCACAGAGAAGTCCAAATTAATCATGATTTAATGACTCGTAAATGTAAGTACACATTGATGGCCTAAGACACGAAACGAGCGGTTTGTGTGAGAAAATGAACAGTATTTATATCGTTTTTACCTCTTGTAATAACAGCCACGTCCAAGTGATCTGAGGGCGCGGGTGCTTTGTGGCTGTGATTACACGAGATAAAAACTATATAATTACTGTTCGTTTTCTCACACAAACTGCTCATTTTCTTAGGCCATCAATGTGTCCGAGTCATTAAATCATGTTTAATTTGGACTTCTCTGTGCATGCTCTTTAAGGAGGTGACCATAGACCTGCATTATATGACTGACAGACAAGAACGGTTTGACCTAAAAATATCAAAATTGAAAATACTGCGGAAACAAAGACACCTACATCTTGGATGCCCTTGAGGTAAGCTAAAACATTTCAGAAATTAATTTCAAAGTGAACTACCGCTTTAAGATCGAAACTTTTCCATCTAAAATTATCAGCTCATTCCTGTAATTCAAAACAGGCTCTTTATCCAGTGTAGTCTCTTCCATATGTTATATTATCAGCTCGATTAATTTAACGTGATACTCATTTGCCTGATCTAAACGCTATAAAGTTTCACAGGTCTGGATCACATAGCTTCAGGGCTCGTTGTCCTGCACATCTGTTGGCACCTGCGCGACACCAAACGCCATAATTACGGCACACTGGAAAGGTGCGAGGCGTCATACGGGCCCCGGGGCCACAGCTCCTCACAGATGACTGAACGAGCCTCTCTGGACTGCTCGACTGAAGGATCATAATGCTCTAGATTAATAGACGGCTATAAGATCAGTGCTGGAATGTCGCGAGCGATCGAGATGCAGTGCAAAATGGACACGGCGGGAAAAGGGAAAAGTATGTGTTGATGGGAAAGACCATAAGTGACAGATTCTTTTATGTCCCCTTTAAGAACATTTTTGTCACATGCATTCATGCATTCATATGGGATATGTTTTTTTTCCATAAATATTTTTCATATCATGCCAGTGCAAGGCCAGAGTCCTGTATTGTAAGGGGACATGCGGTCCAGGTTGTCCATCTGATGTGCAGCGACAGCCCTCCGTCTGGATAGAATTAGCTAAAGCACTTATCAAGTGAGAGAATGACGGGCGTAAGACTCAAAATAAATATTTCATGACTAAACGTGTCAACAGACACTAGAAAGTTTCGGCCAGGATGTTGTTTGAGTGCTAGACAGTACAACAATTAATAAAATAGCAGTAGACTGTGGCCATTAGCAACAGACCAGATTGACAAGAGTTCTTTAGTACTTTTAACATTTAAGTTCAGATTTTACTTTTTATATTTTCTGTTACCACTTTCATTTTAGTTAAAGGTTTAGTAAATTCTACTGTATATATATATATATTTTACATGTTTTTATGTAAAATTGAATAAATAAAATTTAATTTAATTTTATTTTAAGTGCACTGTTAAAAAACAATTGCTGTCTTAAATCTGAGGTACAATTAACTTGGCTGTATAAGTCATTTCAACTTAAATTATATTACTTTAATTATATTAAATTGACAAAAGAACATGGTAAAATGAGTTCAATCTGTACAACGTACCTTAAAGTTGAAATTTATTTTAATGAGTTAAAGTAATGCAAAAACATATGCTGTCATGACTTATTGATCATATTATTTTTGACAGTGTAACGCGTTAGTGTTTTAAAGGGATAGTTCACTTTGAAATTAATTTTTGGTATGTTTCAGCTTACCTCAAGGGCATCCAAGATATAGGTGTCTTTGTTTCTGCAGTATTTTCAATTTTGATATTTTTAGGTCAAACCGTTCGTGTCTGTCAGTCATATAATGGAGGTCTATGGTCACCACCTCAAAGAGCATGCACAGAGAAGTCCAAATTAAACATGATTTAACGACTCGTAAATGTAAGTACACATTGATGGCCTAAGACACGAAACGATCGGTTTGTGTGAGAAAACAAACAGTATTTATATCGTTTTATATCTTGTAAACACAGCCACGTCCAAGTGATCTGAGGGCGCAGGCGATTTCTCGCTCGGTTGCGGAAACACTTCTGAAATCTCTGTGTAAACCTCTGTGTATCACATTTCTCTGAAATTTCTTAATACTGCTTTAATACTAGGGATTGTGGAATCGGTTACCACACAATGCCTCCATAAAACCAAATCGTAATATCACTAATATTAATATTTGTCAATTGAATATAGACTTAAAGTCTGCATATCACCAACAGTAATGATGTTCACATCATCAGTAAGACAAGAGTCTTATCATACGAGCAGATTTTCTTGAGTTTGTATTCTCTCTACACAGGGGAGCAATTCCAGTCTGTTTTCCTCAGATAATACTATTTGTTAAGTCGATAAGCATAACCGTATACACATTATCCCTGAACTGCTTTACTGAAGAACCAGTCCAATCCAATAGCTACTGATACAAACTTGATTGGCTAAAAAAATGTGGTGCTTACAACTACACTGCAACAATAAAACCCAACCTTTACAACAGTGCCCATGCCATCCAGTAATTCAGACTTTTAGAGTCATTGCACTGCATGTTCAAATTTAAAGACGGTGGTGTCTTTATATATAAATACGTCTTTATATTGGTGATTAGGCCACCAATTCAACAAAGAGTTACGTAAAATACTGATGGATTGTTCACGCGTGACTTTTTGCATCATACAAAATTCATAATTTTGCATAAGTGGACATTTAGGAATTTAATTATTAAGTAAATAAGCAAATTTACAAACTCGAACGAATTTACGAAGGAAATTTACGTCAAAATGAACGAATCTTTTCCCAAGTCGGCTCGTACATTTCGTTCGTTGCATGAACCAAATGACACAAAAAAGATTCGTTCATTTTGATGAACGAGTTCAAACAGGAGAGTCACGGACGCGCATCACAGAACAGAGCAAGGCGACCTTTTGAGCTTATAAAACTTTTTTTTTTAAATGAGCGATCGTTTCATTTGATAAGACCCTTATTCATCGTCTGAAATCGTTTAAAGCCCTTTGAACAGTTTGCACTGAAACTGTCTTTTGGACCTTGAACCGTTTGGTTCCCATTGAAGTCCATTGTATGGAGAAAAATGCTGGAATGTTTTCATCAAAAACCTTAATTTCTTTTCGACTGAAGAAAGAAAGACGTTGATATCTTGGATGACATGGGGGTGAGTAAATTATCAGCAAAAGTTTTTTGTTAAAAGTGAACTACTCCTTTAAATTATTGGAGTTAACAGACGGCAGTGATTGATTATATATTCTAATTTTCTATTATGTTTGAAAATAATTTCTTGTTTTTTCTGCTTGTTTTTGGCTTTGTGGGACAGCGAACTAAGAAAAAAATGTTAAAATGTGACCAATAAAGGGAAAGTAAATATTCCATAACTTGCACTTTAAACACAATATTGCCAGTTACTTTGTCTGTTTTTGTGCCGCCAATGAAAACCGATCCAAACGAAGCCACAGCACAACACCAAGTAACACAGTAGTGGTGTTTCGTTCCTGAATGAATCAACATTTTTGAGTGAATGATTCACTGACTCACTCACTCATATAATGACAAATCCTGAATGAATCAGCATTTTTAAACAAATCAAATGACTAACAATGCAGAAATAGACTACTAAATTCTTTTTTTATCGAACAATTTGTGTTACAACAAGGGCTACACGCACCCCTGTTTGGGAAACATTGACCTAGAGAGCAAACTCTCACAGAGGCCACTGAAACACGCTACTACAGCAGAGTATAACATTGAATGCCCCTTTCGAGGGTTAATATAACCCTGTATTTGCAGTCAGTAGGCTACAGCCATTTGCGCTCTACACCAAGGCCTTCATTTTCCCCCTTTTGCATGCTCAATGTAGTCTCCTCCACAAACCACGGGTTGCCTGGAGGCCAGAGCTGCTCACAGACAGGACAAACTCATATCTCTAGTGGATATTGCAAGGATGAAGCCACTCTAGGGTATATCTTATGAATCAATGTAGAAATAAAGGAAAAGGACACATTTTCCCAATTGTCTCAGTAAAATGCAGGGTAGAGTCCGTTCCATTAGTTTTATATCTGAATGAATCGCTCTGGAGTCCCAGTCGCTCATTAAAACTGCCATGTTAAGAGATGGAAATGCAGAGTGATAGATTTCTGCAGCGATAATGGAAATCTCTCAGAACAAAGGCTGGTTATTAATGAATGTGCTTCATCGCATGAGCATTTGAAAAAGAAAACAGAAAGGAAGAGTGGGCCGGGAAATGAAGGCCTCCGAGATGAAAAACAAGCATGTGTGAGTTGTTATATTAATCATACGAATGATAAAGACACTGCTGATGGGAGATTGTCGTACAAGTGGGATATTCAAAGAATGTTTGAAAATATAATCTTACTGCATGCTCATATACTGTTGGCTTCTACTACTTTTTTAGTACTGTCAAATAGTATGTCATTTGCAACAAAAGTTTAAAGGATATATTTGAAATGTACATACTGTAGACAAAATGTGAGGACTACTGTACCCATGTAGTGTGCTTGATCTGACCATCCATTTACAATGTGATGACTGAGCAGGAAGGATTATTGTCATCTTTTTCTTGATTGTTTGATTTATACTAAGGCTGTCAAGCGATTAATCACGATTAATTGCATCTAAAATAAAAGTTTGTGTTTACATAATATATGTGGGTGCACTGTGAAAAATAATTATTTTATATATATATAAATACAAACCTGCTTGTATATTTAAGAAATATTTTGCAGATATTTTATAAATATTTATAATGTATATACTGTGTATAAATTTATATATAATTTATATTATATATAAATATTTTATAAATAAAATAATATTTTTTCTAGGGCTGGGCAATGATTAGTCGTGATTAATCGCATCCAAAATAAAAGTTTGTGTTTACATAATATAAGTGGGTGTAGTGCGCATAATTATATGCATATATAAATTCACACACATGAATGTATACATTTAAGAAATATTTGCATGGATATACTGTATATATATTTATGCATAATTTATATTAAATATAAATATTAATATATAAAATATTAATATTTATATTTAATATAAATTATGTATGCATGTGTGTTAATTTTTATATACAGTAATTATACACAGTGCACCCACATATATTATGTAAACACAAACTTTTATTTTGGATGCAATTAATCGTTGCCCTGCCCTAATTTTTTCTTAAATATACATGCATGTGTGTGTATTTATATATATAAAAAATAATTATACATAGTGCACCCAAATATATTATGTAACCACAAACTTTTATTTTGGATGTGATTAATTGCGATTAATCGTTTGACAGCCCTAATTTATACCCAAAACTTTATTTTGCTCCCCAACAAACATTCTAGTCATGCACCTACATGTCAACTAGACTTAATATCGACTAACACTTTATTTTGATGTTCTCAACAGAAATTCAACTATAAGTAACTTTGCAACTACGTGTCAATTTAATCTTAACGCTTCCTCTAACGGTTTACTAATACTCAACTAATACTCCAATGAGAGTTAGCTGACATGTAGGTGCAACATTACTAGTCTAAAGGGGACCATCAAAAAAAAAGTGTATTCAGGGATTGAATTTGCATTCAGCAACTGTCTTTATATGCGAGTCATGGATAATTAACTCTGATTTGTTAAATAAAAAAAACCAACAGATTCGGCAGAATTAGGTTTGTAAACTAGTATTTTGTGTCAAACATAGCAAACAAAAGCACTTGACGTTATTTTAATCCTATTTAAAAAGTCTTAACCTTTGGGGAATTCAATTATTAGGGTAAGATTGTGAATAAAGAGATATTTCACAATGCTACTGTTTTTACTCACAGGCTTGTTGAGTACAAGACACTTTGAAAAACAGGACATTTTCCTCTGGCATGCATCAGCACAAGGTCAGAGCCGTGTCTCAGCTCATGGTAGACACAACTGCCCTTACCAGACAGATACACATCTCAAGGACCCTGCCTTCGTCCGTGCCGGCCGCCCGATCAATAATGTGAAAGAGAGACAGCATTTAAATGACCTGTTAGAAGACTGGATTTCCTGTGGAGAATTGAGAAACCAGTAACAGCAGGGAAAAAAAAAAAAACGCTGAAGAAAAAGAAGCGATTGCAACAAAAAAGGCAGGAAGAAAAACTGCTGCTGGGGTGATTATCTGCGGATTACATTGTGGCTGCAGGGGGTTTGGGGTAAATATGATATAATGAGGGCTGAATATAACGGTAAAGGCTGGGAGGGAGTTCTTATCAGAAATTATAAATCAGATAGTTCCGGTCGTGGATAATTGATCAGTACAGTATTTCAGCCATACGTGATACAAAATAAGAGCTGGGACACAAAACACCGTTTCACTCACTAGCTTAGCTTTAGATCACGTGTCACGCACTAGATGACACCTAATGAATTTGAATGTAAAAATGTCTTTAATATTTCTGCTATAAAGCATCAATATTAATTTTGTTTATAATAAACATTAGTAACTCACTACCAGGGTTGTGCAACACATTTTAGTCTCAATTCTTGAATTTTAATAAAAGTAGCAAGAAGATGCAGAATTGCACATTCAAATTTGGCTGCAAGGAAGTAGAATTAAAATGATTGGAAAATTAGAATAAATTCAAATGGATAAATTCAACTGGATGGATGGATGGATGGATGGATGGACGGACTTATGGATGGCTGGACTGATGGATGGATGGATGGATAGACTGATGGATGAATGGATGGATGAAGGGATGGATGGATGGATGGATGGATGGATGAATAGACTGATGGATGGATGATGGATGGATGGATAGATGGACTGATGGATGGATGGATAGACAGACTGATGGATGAATGGATGGATGGACTGATGGATGGATGGATGGATGGATGGATGGATGGATGGATGGATGGATGGATGGATGGATGGATGGATGAAGGGATGGTTGGATGGACTGATGGACGGAGGGATGGACTGATGGATGGATGGATGAATGGATGGACAGACTGATGTATGGATGGATGGATGATTGATGGATTGATGGACTGATGGATGAAGGGATGGATGGATGGATGGGTGGGTGGATGGATGGACTGATTGATGGATGGATGAATGGACTGATGGATGGATGGATGGATGGACGGACGGATGGATGATGGATGGATTGATGGATAAAGGGATGGATGGATGGACTGATGGATGGATGGACAGACTGATGGATGGATGGACTGATGGATGGATGGACAGACTGATGGATGAATGGATGGATGGACTAATGGATGGATGGATGGATGGATGGACTGATGGATGGATGGATGGATGGATGGATGGATGGATGGATGAAGGGATGGATGGACTGATGGATGGATGGATGGATGGATGGATGGATGAATGAAGGGATGGATGGACTGATGGATGGATGGATTGATGGATGGATGGATGCATGAATGAATGGACAGACTGATGGATGGATGGACTGATGGATGGATGGATGGATAGACTGATGGATGGATGGATGGATGGATGGATGGATGGACTGATGGATGGATGGATGGATGGACTGGTGGATGAATGGATAGATAGATAGATAGATAGATAGATAGATAGATAGATAGATAGATAGATAGATAGATAGATAGATAGATAGATAGATAGATAGATAGATAGATAGATAGATAGATAGATAGATAGATAAATAGATAGATAGATAGACTTGATCTGGTTGCTCTGCCTAATGCTCACAGGCATTGTGATTATCAAGTACTTAACAGTCAGTGTGTACAAGACACCTGCCAGAGGCAGGCAGAGAGAGAGAGAGAGAGAGAGAGAGAGAGAGAGAGAGAGAGAGAGAGAGAGAGAGAGAGAGAGAGAGAGAGAGAGAGAGAGAGAGAGAGAGAGAGAGAGAGAGAGAGAGAGAGAGAGAGAGAGAGATGTTTTTGTCTGCATTCTTCTTCTGGAAGCATCTGGAAAACTGTCCCCAGGAAACCCACATGTCGTTCACAGCCATATGCTCATATCTTCACAATACAGGTATCGTGTGTGTGTGTGTCTGTGTGTGTATGTGCACATCTGCTGGTATTGTGGGATTTGCATTTACCAGGATGGCAGGCAGAAATGTACAGCATTCACAAGTGAGCAAACTCTAAAATGAATGTTTCATATTTAGCCCTGAGCGCAGTGTGAGTAACTCGGCTGTCTCTGGTTTTGCTGTTTAACAGCCCATTCATGCTTTGCGTTCGCCTCTCTCTTATGACATTACTGAATCAATAGCTTCAGATGTAGTTCCTGTAGTGCTTTTGTTTCAAACTGAGGCCCGTTACGGGAAGTAGGCCATCGCTTAAAGAGACTGTGCTTTAAAACGACTCTCTCATCTCAATGCTAAAAGACAATCTGAGGTGAACCGCAGGTGGAGGAGAGATCTGTCTGGAATCAATCTTTCATCTTCCTGTGTGCAAAAACAGTGGTAAAACACACACGCACACACAAAAATGCAGAGAACTGCATGCTGCTCTGCTGTCAACTGATTTTCACTTCATTAGCCCTAGAGTTGGAGGGTTGGGCTCTTCATGCACAATGTTTCATAAAAGCAATTTTTATATGTTATAATGAACACAATGGACTTCAGTGGGATCCAATGCTGTTAAACGGACAGCTCTTCAAAATATCTTATTTCATATCCCACAAAAAAAAAAAAAAAAAAATAATACAAATTTAGATTTACAGAATCTCATGAGCTATAAAAAAGACAAAAACAGTCCGTTCACACAGACAGATTCCACGATCCAAACGGTTAACCAGTAATCAATAAGCAATCTCACCGTGACTTGTGTCGTCTATTGTGTTTAAATGAGACATTAACACTAACTGTCACTTACATCTCAATATTCGCTGCTATTCTGCAACGTCATTATAGCCTAACCATGCGTAAAGGTTAGAGACCAAAAGGGGACATCATTTCCAGGTCATGACCTTTGGCAATATCAATAGAGCATGTTTGATTTAGTCCTCTTCAATGGGATTTGTGCTTCTGTCTTAATGCTCTTAAAGTGGATTACGAATGAAGATACTTGACACTAATGGCTTGTTGAAAATCCAGTCCATTTGTCCTTCAAATTATGCCTATTTTGAGAGCTGAAGTACTTGTTAAAAGGTAAAAAGTGAAGAACTTAGACATAAAAAGGTGTCTTACAATGCAACATAAAAAAGTGATTCTTGGTTCACGTTTTTTAGGTGCTGTTAAAGGAGTAGTTCACTTTAAAAAAAACTTTTGCTGATAATTTACTCACCCCCGTTTCATTCAAGATGTTCATGTCTTTCTTTCTTCAGTCAAAAAGAAATTAATGATCTGTGATGCACGTTCTTGACTCTCCTGTTCGAACTCGTTCATCAAAATGAACAAATCTTTTTTCGTTGAAAGAACCAAATGACTCGAAAAAAGATTTGTTCATTTTGATGAACGAGTTCGAACAGGAGAGTCAAGAACGTGAGCAAGAACAGAGCAAGGCGAGCATTTGTGCTTATAAAACTTAATGTTTGTTATTTATTTTTTAAAATGACCAATCGTTTCGCTAGATAAGACCCTTATTCATCGTCTGGTGTCGTTTGAAGCCCTTTGAAGCTGCACTGAAACTCTCATTTGGACCTTGAACCGTTTGGTTCCCATTGAAGTCCATTATATGGAGAAAAATCCTGGAATGTTTTCATCAGAAACCTTAATTTCTTTTCGACTGAAGAAAGAAAGACGTGGACATCATGGATGACTTGGGGGTGAGTAAATTATCAGCAAAAGTTTTTTAAAAGTGAACTACTCCTTTAAGAGACGGGTTTATCTGAAATAGCTGATACCACAAGAATAGACTGATGTGAAAAACCAAAAAAAATGCATGTAGGCTATGTTGATTTTGATATTTTTACTTCGTTATCTGTGCTTGATTAGAGTATTTTTATTTGGTATTGAAAGTATAAAAATTTTACTTTACTACATTCCAAAGCACTTCATTTCATCAAAACATATCCTCATTATTTCTGAAGAAATCACCCCCCGATACTCAAACGATTCATTCATGGATGAGCCGATTCTTCCCAATGAACCTGTCGAACTGGTTCACAAATTGCACTAAATGATTCATTCACGAATGATTCGATTGTAGCTGTTCTGGAGTCAACAACTAAATGATTCAGTGATTCGCTCAAAATGAACCGTGATATTGTAGGAGTTCGAGTGGCGTGAAATGTACGTTACTAATGCTTTACTGATACTTTACTCATCATATTTAGGTCACTTGAGAACTAAATCTGATATAAAAAGTTTAACAATAAGTAAAGTTTATAATAAAAAGTTTGCTTATTTGCACATCAATGCATATTAAACATTTGCACTAATATTTCTCATTATTGCTGACTGGATAGAATAAATTATAAACGGTTCATCAATCAAACCTTTTTACTTTTAATACTTAAGTATATTAAAAACAATAACTTTTTGTACTTTTACTCAAGTAATATGAGTACTTATGTGAGTCGTATTTTATTAGGGTATTTGTACTTTTCCTCAAGTACTTGATTTGTGTATCGTTCAATGTTTTTATGCCACAAACTAACCTGTCAGCCTGACTGTAGACTATATCAACACTATATAAATGCATAAAGTCCAGCAAAAGTTGTCCTGAGTACTATCAGATATTGAACATATCACATCTCTCTTGTCAAAATAGGCTGTAAGTCTGGTAAATTCAGCACTGAATTAAAAAAACAGAAGACGTTCCTGATGAATGGAGAGTCGGAGGCTAATAGAAACATATCGACAGGAAAATGTTGTGCTTATCTCACTCCTGCTGTAAGACGGCGAGCGACAGTCCCAAAAGCAGATGGGAGACACTTTAGGGAGGGGGAAGAGAGAGGCGGAGGGATAAGGAGTTACAAATGAACAGTTTTATAGCTTTATTGCTGCTAATTCACTGGGAATCAGGACTCCTGGGGAAAAGGCAGAAGGCCAGTCTCCAGATGTAATACTGATCAATGACACACTCTGAAAATGATTAACTTTCACACAGACGATGTCACAAATTCCGAGATCATAGTGTTTTATAATGCAGCACAAAAGTCTCTGAAGAACACTGAAAAGAGTAAAACTCTTTTCTTTATTGTGCTCTTTGATTTTATATTTAATTAGGCTTCAAATTTTGTTTCTGGGGTCACTAAATTATATTTTCATGCTTGGTTTTTTCCAAAAAAATTTATTGCAGCACCTCTCTTCCCAGTCTGTCAGTTATGCTCTGTTTAGTTCCTGTCTCTATGAAGCCCCTCCTTCTCAAATGCACAATGTGCTCTTATTGGTCGGCTGGACCAGTGTGTTGTAATTGGTCAAACGCTTTGAGTGTGTTTGGGAAAGTCCCGCCCCTTACAATAACCACCAGTTTCGACACACTATTAACTAACTCAACCAGGCCTCGCCCCTTTATTTGCATAAATGAGGAATATTGTGACGTGTTCGTTCACGGAAGAAAACTCGAGACGGAAGCGTTTCAGGGATTTCAGAAACAGTGACATTGATATAGAGAATCACTCCCGCTGTGGACCTCAATACAGCAACATAACACAATAAAGAAAGTTTTAAAAAAGCATAATACGACCCCATTTCTATTTCATGTTGACTTTAAAGGAGTAGTTCACTTTTAAAAAAAACGTTTGCTTATAATTTACTCACCCCAATGTCATCCAAGATGTCCATGTCATTCTTTCTTCGGTTGAAAAGAAATTAAGGTTTTTGATGAAAACATTCTAGGATTTTCTCCATATAATGGACTTCAACGGGAACCAAACGGTTCAAGGTCCAAATGAAAGTTTCAGTGCAGCTTCAAAGGGCTTTAAACGACACCAGACATTTAATAAGGTGAATAAGGGTCTTATCTAGCGAAACGATCTGCCATTTAAAAAATACATAAAAAAGTTTAAGTTTTATAAGCTCAAATGCTCACCTTGCTCTGTTCTGTGATGAGCGTTCGTGACTCTCCTGTTCGAACTCGTTCATCAAAATGAACAAATCTTTTTTCGAGTCATGACTCGAAGGGTCCAAGATAAGACCTTTATTCATCGGTGTCATTTAAAGCTGCACTGAAACCCTCATTTGAGCCTTGAACCGTTTGGTTCCCATTGAAGTCCATTATATGGAATGTTTTCATCAAAAACCTTAATTTCTTTTCAACTGAAGAAAGAAAGACGTGGACATCTTGGATGACATGGGGGTGAGTAAATTATCAGAAAACGTTTTTTTTTTTTTAAGTGAACTACTCCTTAAATACATCAAAAGAATGCTTAAATGTCACAAAAATAATGCAGCTAATACACTAATAGTTACAGAGCGCATGGTTACTTTTAACTCTCCTAATCTACCAATAAAGGCTTTTAAGCATAATTTGGAGGTTTTCATTATGTTCATTTGAGTAACAAAAATTCTAGATTTGTAGGTTGGACCAAACAATTCACAAAGATTACTTTAATTTAAAGGGATACTCCACTTTTTTTGGAAATAGGCTCATTTTACAACTCCGTTTTCCGTTTTACCGTTTTCGAAACCATTCAGCCAGTTTTCGTATATTTGTTTTCAGTATATTGTTTTCCTACTATGGAACTCAGTGAGACCAGAAACTGTCTGATTACTGATTTTCTTCTAAATACCCGAAAATAGGTTGAATGGATTCGAAAACTGTAAAACTCAACTGTTTAACTCTGGGGGAATTGAAAAATGAGCCTATTTCCAAAAAAAGTGGAGTATCCCTTTAAGACTGTACCAGAACCAAAATATATGTACCGCACGAAATCCTAATGGACTGTATCTCCTCTGCTTAAGCCCAGGAAAATGATCAGTTTGAGTGAAAGTGTGTTAATTAAAGTGTATGTGTGTGTGGGTTAACGTGTGTAAAGTAGCATTACTCATCCATGACATCAACCAATTGATCATGATGTAGGACTCAATTTCAAAGGGGACACCTGTGATGTAGGAGTCAGCAGGTTATCAGTCGGAGGCCTGCACCTTGTCTTTATTGAGGTGGAGGTGTTTCTATCCACCAGAGGAGGAGGAGGAGGACGCAGCCTCCCAATGCACAATCAATGAAGGGTTTAACTCAAAGGTGGAAATTCACCGTGCAGTAAATATTGTTTTTCCACAATCTGCAGTTCCCAAAAGAGCCATCATAAGGCATGTGGAAAGCATGACTTGGAAACAGATGTATGCCATGAATAAAAACATTTGTGTTGCCAAACATGCGATTCGATAATAAACTCATGACTATTTCAACATGTGTTGCTAATGTACATGAGCTGTTTCGCTCTTAACTGCTGGTGTTTGAAGACATTAAAGTCCAGTGTAATTTTGGACTCCTAATGGAATAGGCTTTTAATGTTGACTTAGTAAGTGACCCTTATTATGAGAAGGACTTTGGATTGGACTGCGTGACGAGGTCCGCGGTCTCTTAAGGGAAAGCGAGAGGTATTGCGGCATTATTGCGGCGCTCTGATAGCAGGTGCTCCGCACTGACTTGGCCTTTATTGACCCATTACTCAGTGGCCCTATCGCTGGACAGTAACAGCCCGGTCAATGGATGGCGAAATGGTGACCATTCACCGCCACAACTACGGTTTTATTTGCCCACAGTGTTGAGCTCTGAAATATTGTATGTTATATTACCCATCAATACAATTTTGGACCTTTTTCCTACTGTAGTTGCTGTTATCTGACAATTATTTATATAGTACGAAAAGTAAGCAAATATTGAACAATATTGACCAATATTTGCATTACAATGAGCTGTAGGTCAAATAACATGTAAACTACTGTCCATTTTAAAGTAGATGAAACAGAAAATTTGTTGTTTTTATTGACAGCCAGTTATTCACAATTTCACAGTACAGCACACAAGTATATTTTTTTCTGCAAATGATCCAATCCATAATATCTGCCCAATTTCGTGTCTAATTGGACACACAATCTTTTATGCTAACAACAAAAGACTAAAGGAAGTATTTTCATCCACCATTTTAAAACTTGAAGACTATTGATTTTTCTATTATAAGTACATGATGCAATACCGTTCATAAGGGTCTGAGATTTGAGAAAAGATTTTATACTGTTTACGAACAAAGTCTCCGATGCTCAACAAGGCTGAATTTATTTGATCAAAAATACAGTAAAAATGTAACAATTTGAACTAGGGCTGTCAAACGATTAATCACGATTAATCGCATCCAAAATAAAAGTTTGTGTTTACATAATATATATGTGGATGCACTGTGTTAAATTATTTTGTAATATATATATATATATATATATATAAATACACACACATGCATATATACTGTATTTAAGAAAAAAATATTATTTATATATAAAATATTTATATTTATATAATATAAATTATATATAAATCTATATACATGAAAATATTTCTTAAATATATAGAAGCATGTGTGTCTATTTATATATATATATATAATAATTATACACAGTACACCCACATATATTATGTAAACACAAACTTTTATTTTGCATGCGATTAATCGCGATTAAGCGTTTGACAGTCCTAATTTGAATATTTTCGGTATTTTTTTAACACGATTGTTTTTATTTTTAATGTCATAAAAGTCTTAAATGACACTTTTGATTGAAAATATTCTTTAAAAAAAACTAGGGCTGTCAAACGATTAATCGCGATTAATCACATCCAAAATAAGAGTTTGTGTTTACATAATATATGTGGGTGTATTGTGTATAATTATTCTATATATATATATATATAAATACACACACATGCTTGTATATATTTTCATGTATACTGTATATAGATTTATATATAATTTAAATTATACATAAATATAAATATTTATATATAAATAATATTTTTTTTCTTAAATATACATGCATGTGTGTGTATTTATATATATACAAAATAAATATACACAGTGCACCCACATATATTATGTAAACACAAACTTTTATTTTGGATGCAATTAATCACGATTAATCGTTTGACAGCCCTAAAAAACCCACATTTGAACGTTAGTGTATGATTAGTTGCATTTTATAATTTGCATTCAACATGCATTTATGTCAGTGATCAAGAACAACAACCTGTTTTTGAGATCATTACTGAGTCGCAGTGTTAGGCCACGACTCATACAGCTCAACCCTTCCTAAAGATAGCGTTTGTGGTAGTGCAACAGATTTTAGGATTTTGTCCTTTTCTCCATCCATGTATTTACGTAATTGACTAAAACAAGTCAAAAGTGTCGTTTTGCACCACAACACCTCTCAGGACTAACATTACAGCTGTCACCTCCCACTGCATGGGATCGCTCACGATTTACCACCAGTTTGCGGGATCCAGTTACTCAACCCCGCAAGGACACATTCACTGGGAGAGAGGGAAGGCGGTTCCGAGACAAAGCCCGGTGAGTAAGATTCAAAAGAGGGAAACTGGACCCCGGCGGGGTCTGCGTTATCAGAGTTTTGTGTCGAAATAATTAGCCTGCTTAACGCGCCATCTGGGCCCTCCTCCGCTGGCAGGCAACGTGTACCAGATGCCACCTGGCTCATTCTGCCGCAGCGCTAGAAACAAACCCTGCATCGCCTCTAAACGCTGCGCCGAAGGGCTGAACAACTCCCGATGAAACTGTCGAGATGGCACATTACGCGCCGACCACTTCATTATCTGAGAGCTTAGCATCTTTTAGAGGTCCAGAGCACATTAAACTGCGCTACAGGACGTAGACTGCATTGTCAACAATGCCATTATCTTTAAAGGACGTAAAAACGTCAACAGATTCAATCCGGACTGTAAATTCGGGATAATTTGTTTGGGAATTCTCGTCCCGCGTGAATTCGAATCTTAAAAGTAACGACTCCCAAAGAGAGCACGTGTGCGCTTGCTAATCAGAGATAAAGTTTAGCACGTCCACTACTTCTAATTACCCAAACAAATCCATCACCTCCCAAATTTCCCAGGTTATCAATGAAAAGCAGCTGCCCTGTAATGCGACCGCTCCAGCTCTTTCAGCGCCGACAGTGACAATGGGCAGAAATATTTGTTCGACTGGAAGAGGCCTGCTCGGTAACTTGATAAGGGTCTGAATTTACTTGATGAGGTAAAAAGTTCCTGAGCTCAGCAGCATGAGGCTGACGGTCCCCTGAGGGCGGCTGAGAAACCGTATCTGCCCTGTAGGAGCTTCCCCTTTGGTAAGCACTTCTTATCACGAGGCCATCACGGCTGGCCGATAGCGCTGGGTAATATCCAGTAACAGCAGTCTTATGTGAGATCCAATACACGGATCAATCCTCAGGCCAGAGAGCTCTCATTATCCTCCTCAGGCTTCCTTATCCGCGGAGACCGCGCAAAACACCAATATCATACATATAAACCGTCTTATCTAGAAG
Source organism: Cyprinella venusta (assembly GCA_038021265.1). Taxonomy (NCBI): domain Eukaryota; kingdom Metazoa; phylum Chordata; class Actinopteri; order Cypriniformes; family Leuciscidae; genus Cyprinella; species Cyprinella venusta. The sequence continues at coordinate 3,838,690 of CM075868.1, forward strand.
AATAATGTCAGTTTGGGGTGTTCTTAGCTGTTTAGGTCTTATTAAAGACATCAGGACACTTATACATGTTTACAGCAGGGCCTCAAGAAGGTGTGCGACAAGTTCTCCGCCAGCCGCACACGCTCCCTTATGGGCGACTTTACAATGCAGTAGTGGAGCCTGATGATGGGAAGACACAAGAGATTGAGAGAACGGAAAAAAGAGGCAGGGATGTGAGAAAGATAGACAGGAAGGGAGCGATGGGACTCTCAAACCCCAGCTCCATTCCTTTGGGGACGCCCATATACTGGCGCATATTTCCCCATGTGACCAAAGAAAGAAAGATTGTCATTCTCGTCTCCACAAGAGCGACTCATTCTAATGCACACTAAACAAGCAGGTAAAAAAACAAATACACAGCGGAGATCCTGAATGACTGGCGTGACAGACGCCCGAAGAAAATTGGAAAACTTTTAATACACAACAGTCATTATTTTAATGAGGATTGAATGCTTTATCGGACCAAACTAAACATTTAGAGCTCAAGAAAATATTTTTAATAATTTTCCTTTATACAGAAAGAAATGCATTTTACTCATAAAGCATGCAAATTTAATTTTGCAGAGCAAAAATAATATAATATTATTAAAATATTATTTTATAATATTTTATTATAAATATTATAAAAATAATATTTTAATAATAAAATAAAATATTATTTTTGCTCTGCAAAATTAAATTTGCATGCTTTATGAGTACTCCCTGAAAAAAAAAACATATATATATATATATATATATATATATATATATATAATTTTTGCTCTGCAAAATTAAATTTGCATGCTTTATGAGTAGCTACTCCCTGAATATATATATATATATATATATATATATATATATTATTTTTTCTCTGCAAAATTAAATTTGCATGCTTTATGAGTGCTCCCTGAATATATATATATATATATATATATATATATATATATATATATATATAACCAATTAATTTGATAGAAAATGACCATATATTTAAACATATCTGAATGATTCCAGTCAAAGCACTCATGTTAACGATAGTTTGCATGAACGGCCTCTTACCTTCTGTGGCCTTAAATGTTACTGTAAGTCAATATGCAAATTCCAAACTTAAAATCAAACTAAACTTCACATTGCATGTGTGTCCTCTGACTTTAAAGAAACACACACATACCCTCCCATACAAACATAAGACAGCTTCACAGTCTGAAAGAACAGAAAAGTAGATTTTCCACAATTACAACACCATCCACACTATCCCAGGACCAAAGCACGAGCCGGGCGGCTGCTGTCCAGTAAAACCAGCTTGTGTTTCTTACCTCCAGTGAGGAGCTGCTATCTAGAGGGGAAGGTCAGGACCTCTCGGCGGATCTCATTTGGCTCCGGCGGGACGGAGCGGCGCAGGGAGTAAATCAGGGACAGAGGAGCGGGGTGAAGAGGAGCTCCACGCCAGGGCGAGAGACGACTGCTCGAGCCGGGCCGGGTGGACGGCTTCTTTTGCCTCTCCCTGAATGAAAGCAATCCCTGAGACTGAATGGGTAATGAGATCCCGGCTCCTGAGATTTTAGCTTTCTTAATCATGTTCATAATTAATTCAAGAACATTGATAATTTCATTACATTCTTTTTGTCTTATCAATAAATGATGTGCCTGCACTTTTGGTCTTGTGTACGGGAGAGAGAGAGAGAGAAAGAGAGAGAGTGAAAGAGAGAGAGAGAGAGATGCTGAGAGTAATACAGTACTATAGGCAAGATGAGATGAATACGATACAAACAGCAAAGTGGTAATTATAATCTTTGACCAGGCCACCAGCAGCACAATATGAAGTCAAGTGGGCACTAATAATTAATAAGGCCTTATGCTCACAGTGTGTTTGGTTACAAGACGCGTGTTTTGCATGTCTGCTACGCACATGCCGTGAGGCCGCAATTAGAAGTGACTTCACTAAAAATTAGCACTTTTTCATTTTGGAGGTTGGTTAATTAACGCCAATATTTTAGGTTACAGTTTATTTTGGAAAATGTATATTCAGTGTCTAATGGTTAGTGATGTGACTAACCATTTTTTTATTTTCCATCAATGTTAATCACTTTTTATTGCCATTTAAACAGCCCTGTGGTAAAACAAATGAACTTAATTTAAAAGACAAAAATGCATAATGATAAAAAATTCTATAATAAAAAACTAAAAAAACTAACTAAAATAACATTTTTTTTAAATATATAACACAAATATACAATTTAGCTAGGGCTGTCAAATGATTAATAGCGATTAATCGCATCCAAAATAAAAGTTTGTGTTTACATAATATATGTGGGTGCACTGTGTATAATTATTTTATATATATATATATATATATATATATATAAATACACACAAGAAATATTTTCATGTATATACAATACATAGATTTATATATGATTTATAATATATATAAATATAAATATTTTATATATAAATAATATTTTTTTCTTAAATATACATGCATGTGTGTGTATTTATATATATACAACATAATTATACACAGTGTACCCACATATATAACATAAACACAAACTTTTATTTTGGATACGATTAATTGCGATTAATCGTTTGACAGCCCTAAATTTAGCATATTCTCAAAAGTCAATTTTTTTTCACACGCTGAATTCAAAAAATCATAAAGATGTCGCCTTGAATCCAATATTGCAAAAATATATAAAAAGAAATGATATAAAAAGAAAGAGCTTTCTGTCTCTGCAAAAGTTAATGAGGTTCAATGCATTTTTAATGGATCATTGTGACAAATTCCACGAGCCAACCACCTCTGTTTTAAGCATGAGAGTACATTATGAATACTTTTTCTAAAAATCTATGACAGCATATGTAAATGAGGATTTTATAACTCAGGTTGAACCAGCGTAACTGTTCTGTTTACATTTACAAATAAGCTTTACTTGAGCAAGTAAGGGAGATTGAGGCAGAAAGCGCGAGTACAGTAATTTGATGGATGTGACTGACCCCGTTTATTGGGCAGTGAATGATAAGCCTCAGTGGGCGGGTTAATCTGATAACAAGCACAGCAGAAATATCTAGTAAGGAACTAAACGCAATCACTCAGAGGCTGGTCAGCGCTCAGACCGGGTGACTATGATTGATACACGGACACACACCACCCGTTCCTCGACAGGAACCAAACCGGTGACGTTTGCCGCTGATATCAGCGCTGTAACACAACAGCATTAGAAACCAGCTCTAATGCAGGTGGACATAAAATATCCCAGATGAAAATGTATTTATACGCTCTAATAAAACCGGAGGCAAAAAGAACTAAATTTATGGAGGTCATTTTGAAGGCACTTGATATAAGATGTTTTTCGCATTCTTCACATTTTAATCACATCTTCTGTGATCTATGCGTGCCACTCTCATCTGTGCGGTGACGTTTGCGCTTGCCCTTCCCAGAACAGATTGCCACAGTGCATGTAATGATGGCCCTGCCCAGCTGTGCTTCAGAGGGCCAGTGGATGATAGTATTTCCATAATAATCCACCCTCGGCTCCCAGGGGCCCCTTGAGAGAGGTACGGATGGAGGAAGAGGGGTGTAGCGGAGCCCGGGACTGAGTGGAGCCTCATCTGTGGTGTGAAGGAGGGGGTGGGAGTCGTGTGCGAGTCGTGTGGCTCAACCAGCCTGTAGGCAATGCAATAAAACCAGCGCACGCTGGCCCTCTCTGCACCGCGACGCATGGCCCACCACTAAAACTGCACCCGCGGAGGAGAATAAATTTGAGGCTGGAGAGAGAGAGGAAGGGGGTGGTGGGAAACAGCTAGAGAACAGACTTTGATACTAACAATTGCGCTCTCCATTAAAGGGATACTCCACTTTTTTTGGAAATAGGCTCGTTTTATCACTCCCCCAGAGTTAAACAGTCAAGTTTTACCGTTTTCGAATCCATTTAGCCGATTTTCTGATATGTAAAAGAATATCATTAACCAGACAGTTTCTGGTCTCATTGACTTCCATAGTATATTTTTTTGCCTACAATGGAAGTCAATGAGACCAGAAACTGTCTGGGTACTGATATTCTACTAAATATCAGAAAATCGGCTGAATGGATTCGAAAACGGTAAAACTCTACTGTTTAACTCTGGGGGAGTGGTAAAATGAGCCTATTTCCAAAAAAAAAGTGGAGTATCCCTTTAAAGAAGTGTTTTTATGCATGCATTCATTTTGTGCCTGGTCTTTGAATTAGAGAATGCATTCTTGTGTTTAGTCTATGCTTAATTTTTGGTCGCAATAGAGATGTCTTTGGTCGCTATCACTGTTTTTATCTTCTTATTTGTATCTGCTAAGTTAAAAATAGATCCACTTTTGTCATGCAACCCTGCGGATCAATGTCAGTTTGTGAGAAAGGTCTAATCAGATGAATCTGGGGGCTGGACAAGCATCTTAAGAGAGATCTAGGTCTAAGTTTCAAGCAGTAAGATTTGTAATTTTTTTAACCCTAAAACCATATTCTGGACAAATGTGGGCAAAATAGTTTTGATTTATTTTTAATTTTTAAAACTTCCCTTGATCTGAACGGTACAAGACTTGGCTACTTTTCCTAAGTTTGCCTCCTGAACACACTGTTTTTTTTTTTTTTGACTCAATTATACAATGTTAAGTGGGTGGAAAAAAAAACCTCCTTAATCTTGTATTTGGGTCAAAAATGGGCATCCATAGAAATGAATGGGAAAACTGTAATTTAGAGCATTCTAAAATAAGCAAAAATAAGACACCAGGTGACAGCAAAGTCACTTCATCTTTAGGTTTATCTCTAAGAACTTATTGGAATGATATTCAAAAAATTAAACCTAAAAATAAGCATAATTTACATAGAAAATATGGTATGTTTTGAAGTAAATAAATTCAAAAATACCCCCAAAATGAAAAAAACACCATAAATGGATAGATAAAACTTTATCAAAGACAATGATATAACATTTATAGTAAAATAAAAATTAGGATCACGCCTGAGTCCTCTGTGCCCATTTGTCCACAATTACAGGATTAAGGGCTATAAAGTGAATAGCGGTTTGAGGGCTACGGGAAATGATTACTTTTATTCAGCGAGTGACGGTAAGACGTTTATAATGTTTTAAAATCTAACTATTTCAAATGCTCTTTTGAACTTTCTGTTCATCAAGAAATCCTGAAACAAAAATGTATCTCAGTTTCTATATCTGTTTTTAGCATTGAATAATAATCAGGAATGTTTCTTGAGCAGCAGCAGTATATTTGTATGATTTTGGAAAGATCATGTGACACTGAAGACTGAAAATTTATATTTGCATCACATTACATAAATAGTAACTTTTTGATCAAAGAAATACATTGGTGAGCATAAGAGACCTCTTTCAAATACATTTATCTTTTGAACAGTAGTCAATATTTGTTGTAAAGTCAGTAATTTATTCAATACTTACAGAGCCCCAAGGACAAGGAGGTGAAAAAAAAGATATAATAAGTCAATGCTTTTGTGTTCTCTCACAAATGTTTTGTGTTTCCCCTGATAAATGTTGCGTTCGCTCGCAAAACCTTTTCGCGAGAGAAACACAAAGTGTCTCAGGGGAACGCAAAACAAGAGAGCCCAAAAGCATTGATAAATAATTTTTCCTCCATCTTATGTTTTTTTTCACCATTTCCATTTATGGGCTCCATAAACACTAACCTAATCTCACAGGAAAACATAACTACATTACTTGGTGGGAATTTCGCATGAATCTGTACAAAGTGAATCGTACATAAATGTACGACTATTAGAAAAAAGTAGGAATGAAGGTTCACCCTTAAACCAAACCATCACTGGGGCGTAAGCAGATCCTACAAACATATACAAATGAGATCGTATGCCTTCATACGAATAGCCACCAATTCAGCAACGCGTAAAATAAGTACGAATTGCCACGAGATGTTGTCAACACTGGCGTTAAGCTGTCAACAAACAGAACTGTAGAAATAATGCCAGTTTCCATACAAGTTTCCCATCTGTCATTGGCTGAACAAACAACCACGCAAAGTTTTTTAAAAGGAATCATCCCACAGAATACTTATTTATAGTTCTTTCTGGCCCAGTTTCACAGACAGGGTTCATGTTAAGCCAGGATTAGGCATTAGATTGAATAGAGCATTTAAAGGGATAGTTCACTCAAAAATGAAAATTCTTTCAGTTTTTACTCACCTTAATGTTGTTCCAACCCCGTAAGACCTTCGTTCATCTTCGCAACACAAATTAAGATATTTTTGATGAAAACTGAGAGCTGGATCACTCCATACTAGTCCATAGACTTCTTGAGGGATTGAAACATGCCGACCTCGAAACGTTATTAAAGACATCGTAGACATCTTAAAGGTTGTATGGGTCATTCAGTTATAAAAAACTTTTATCAAAATTTCATTAAACTTTCTATATATATTAATGCATAATTAAATTCTAAGGACTCTGGAAAAAAAAAGTATAAAAATCGATTGACTCTAGACCGTTTAATCTGCATTAAACACAGCTCATTATTTCGAATCGGGGCGAAACAACGGATTGGCCTAGGCGACTGTCACTCTCTCGCAACCATGGCAACCACCCCTTTGCCACATAGGACCTGCCTTTTTGCGCGCACTCGTTCGGTTTGTGTAATTCAAGAGCAACGGAACCTAGGAATACCCAAACAATGTCAGAGAAAGACCAATCTAAGTCCACGTTTGCAGTTCACGAAGGCAACTCAGTCAAAAAAAGGAAGTCAGTTACATTACAAGAAAAGGTAATGAACAAAAAGTTCTAGTACCACGACCTCTTGCACGAACTCCTCTGCTTCGCCCTCGACCACGGTTCTGTCCTCGAGCTGACGATGTGGTACTTGTCTCGGGAGTGTAGTCCTCATCAGAATCAACTATGCTTTCATCAAGCAAACTCTTACATGCAGAACACCCTTTATATGTTATAAATCTTACACGAAATTCATCTACATCACAGTGTAAATAATGGCATTGGAACAACGTGTATCACGCAACCTTTGTTTAGCTTTGCCTTATAGATAACTAGCTCGTTAGCGAATCTATAAATATATACAAAGTTTACCAATATCAATATGCTAGCTTGATATTGAGTAATAAAATACAACTTATTTTTTTAACTTATTAATGATAAAGTTTGATTTTTTTATTTACATGTGTTTCTGACATGATGTCACTACATGCACTCGTTCCTCTCCTCTTCGCTGGTCTCAGGTAAAAATTCGTCTTCAGCTCAGCTGTCGGAGTCGCGCGTTCATGTGTTTTGGGGGCGTGGCTTTGGAAGGAGACCAGAAGGGAGGGGGTGAAGTGAATGGAAATAATGAGCTGTCTTTAAAACAGTCGTGAGAGGTCTACAGACACTCGATTTTTATACTTTCTTTTTCAGAGTACTTAGATTTTAATTATGCATTGATATATACTGAAAGTTTAAAGAAATGTGGAAAAAAAGTATTTTTAAAATTTCTGACCTATACTACCTTTAAGTTTATCAAACAACGAGAACACTTTTTGTGCGCAAAAACTAGTGTAATTGCGTATGATCTGTTGTTGTACGTCACATGCATCACACGTGACCAGCGTCGGCCAATAGAGAGCCTACGTGTGACGTAGCTCTACGCTATCATATCACACAACGTTAACTGACTAGAGACCCATAGAAAAGGAAGTGAATAGTTTTTGTTTGTTTTTGCACACAAAAAAGTATTCTCGTCACTTGATAAAGTTGAGATTGAGCCACTGTAGTCACTTGGACTATTTTACCGATGTCTTTAATAACTTTTTGAGGCCGGCAAGTTTCAATCCCTCAAGAAACCTATGGACGAGTGATCCAGCTTTCAGATTTCATCAAAAATATCTTAATTCGTGTTCCGAAGATGAACGAAGGTCTTACAGGGTTGGAACAACATGAGGGTGAGTAAAAACTGACAAGAGTTTTCATTTTTGGGTGAACTATCCCTTTAAGTAGCTTTTATAAACGTGCCTTTTAAAAAAACATTACTTGTGTGCATCTTAAAAGACAAAACAACGGCACTGACATATTTTAAGATTTGTCAATGCCAGCGCAGTCTCATCCCAAGACGTCATATAACTGATGTCTTGGGACGTCTTTTGACCATGTCAACATCCCCCTTTTTAGGGTACCCTTAAACGTCGGTTAGATGACGTTATCGGATCCTAACCCTACCCCCCCCCTAAACCTACCTCGTCACCTAACGGATGTTATAGGTAAAGCGTCAGTTGTATGACGGCCCGGGATCGTCATGTAACCGACGTTTAAGGGGGCCCTAAAAAGGCGGATGTTGAAGTATGGTCAAAAGACGTTCCAAGACGCAAGTTATATGACTTCTTGGGATGAGACTGCGTTATCAATGCGAGTTGCTTCCAGTTCAAACATGTATTTTAGTCTGGGACTAGGCTTAAACCTCGTCTGCGAAACCGGGGGTTTTACGAATTGGCGAAAAAACGAATTCTACAAAATAATCTTTACACAGGAAAACATCTGGTTTGAACGTCTCCAAAGATGTTTTACTCCTCCTTTGCAAGGTTTAAGCACAGTTTCTGACACATAATTGATAATTCCAGATGCCGTGAGGCTTCAATACATGACACAAAACGTAAAGAACCGGATGCCGCTCCGACTTTTAAAGGGCAGGGTTGCGAAAGGGCAATGAAAGGTGCCTGAGCTGTGGAGGGGGCGTCAGCTGCGGCTCGACTGCGGCTTAGGAAAGAGCCCCACGGACAGCGGGGGCCCCTCATCTCCATGACACAATCTCTCGCACCGCAGCGATCGCGGTCAGGGGCCACGCTAATCAATACACGGAGCCTGCAGGAGTGCGGGGGAAATGTCTTAATGTCCTCAAGATGTGCGCCACTCATTCTGGTTTGCCAGCGACGCAAAAACCACTGGCATGACGTTGGTGTGTGTGTGTGTGTGAGGAGGGGGGACTGAGAAAGCGGGATAGAGGGCAGGCTAATTAATGTAAGCATTTGCCAGTGATTAAGCTTTAAACAGAAAGGTCAGCTGAGCAGCGGAGCAAGGCCTGTCCCGGCGCCTTGCTCTTAGGGCAGTCTAAACCTTTCCAGCTTAAATGGTAAAGATGCCATTTCATGACGGGGGAGCATGGGACACATGTAGGCCTGACACACGGGTCACTGGCTCGCCACCCTCCATTACCCGGCCAAGGCAAATGTGCCGATCTGTGTCATTTAAGGGATGAAAAATAAGGCCTCCGACGAGATCAATAGATCCTGCGGTTCTCAACCGGCTGTGATTAATTGACTGTCACCAATTAATGGGGGAAAGATTACAAACCATTGTCTGAAGCATATGTGGGCAAAATACAATCTTTAGAGTATCCGAACCGTTCCAATAATATGATCGGAGCTCGATTTTTACATGCGCGGTTGCAAATAAATATTTTCAAACTAATTTCACAAGACCTCTCATTTGTCTTTCAAACGCATAGTTGTGCATCAAATACACTGAGCATAATCAATACGCATCATGTTGCAACTGTGCCTGGTTGTAGATATCATCAGAACTTTGGGAATAATTGTAATATAACATAATATATACACTATTGTTCAAAAGTTTAAAGCCAGTATGATTATTTTTTTTAAAGACACTTTTATTCAGTAAGGATGCATTAAATTGTTTAAATAAATGCTGTTCTTAAATAAGTGCTTTCTATTCATCAAAGCATCCTAAAAAATCTGTTTTCAACGTTGACGATAATAAGTACAGTTTCTTGAGCAGCAAATCAGCATATTAGAATGATTTCTGAAGGATCATGTGACACTGAAGAGTAATGATGCTGAAAATGCAGTTTTGATCACAGGAATTACATTTTATAATATATTACAATTAGGGCTGTCAAAACGATTAATCGTGATTAATCGCATCCAAAATAAAAAGTTTGTGTTTACATAATATATGTGGGTGCACTGTGTATAATTATTTTGTATATATAAAAACACAAATGCATGCATTTTTAAGAAAAAAATTATATAATTAAATAAAAATGTATATATAAAATATTCATATTTATATATAATATAAATTATATATAAATCTATATACAGAATATACATGAAAATATTTCTTAAATATATACAAGCATGTGTGTGTGTTTATATATCTAAAATAATTATACACAGTGCCCCCACATATATTATGTAAACACAAACTTTTATTTTGGATGCGATTAATCGCGATTAATCGTTTTGACAGCCCTAATTACAATAGAAAGTTATTTTAAATTGTAATAATGTTTACAATATTACTGGTATTGGAGAGCATAAAGACTTCCAAAAACCTTTTTTTTTAAAATGCACCCACCCAAAACATTTGAACAGTAGAGTATAATATAATAAATTAGTCATCAGCAAATCAAATCAACCCATACCTCTCTATTAACAACGTCATCTCCGAATGGGCCTTTTTGCAGACTTAAGTGTCATCCAACTGCTCTGGATGAATCATTCCGCTGGAGACTTGTGTTGAAATGGACATCTCTTGTCGACACAGCTCTTGTTCCACTTACGAACGATGAAGTGAGTAGCAAGCGATTTTTGTGTGTATTTCTGAGATGCTGATCCCACTGACAGGAGAGACAAAATGGGGAGGTGGTTCTGTAAAAAATAAGAAAACAAGGCAAATTTATGTTATTATGTAAGGGCGTGCTCAGCAGTTTGCTCTTTGCTTACAAATGTGTGCAAACTCTCTCTCCAGGAATGATTCGACATGCAGATGTCTAAATCTGAGTTTCAGACTACTTTTGACTACTCATAGTCTAGACAAAGTGAAGTCTCCTTGGGCTGTGTTGACATGACAGACCTGCAACGAATGACAGTAATGTAGTCGCAGCACCAATAGTCCGCTTGATGCAATCAATGTACAACATTGTTTTGCATCAGTTCGATGCTAATGAAGTTATCTCGCAAGCGCTCAGCCACTGGGTCTGTCGTTATGGGATAATAAAGCCATCATTTGGCGATGACCAATGAATTATGAGATCGAATAAAAATGAAGTAAAACGGTTTACACTGTTGTAATAAAACTCTTGAAACAAAGAGCCGACGTAAAGAGAAGCATCAGCAGTACAGGAGGGACAGAGAAGCATTTTGATTAGTAAAATTGGCTTTTATTTGATATTAAACAAATAAAATACAATTTATTATTTTTTTTTATATATTGATCTAATAGTGATTCATTGTGAAAATACCAAGTGTTAATGCCCTTAAGAGCAACCTGATCACTCAGACATCAGGCTGTGATTTTAGATGCAATTTATTTAAGTAGGTTACATTTGTTCAGGCCATATACATAAAAATTTATTCCTCCAAAACATGACTACTTTAACAATTATGTTTTGCTTATACTACACTGACAAAGTTGGTCTACCTGCAGCAATAATCACCTTGGCCAACCATAAAAGACCAGAAATAAAGAATAATTCTATAATAGTCTATAATAAGTGAAGTTTATATTAAGTCTATAATAAGTGAAGTTTATATTAATGCACAACCACAGCAACCATCTTATTAATATTATCTACTAATAATGTTTTTATCATTATAAATGTGTTTCGGTAAATTTTTAGGTGCGTTCACATTTACCGTAATTACGGGCTCGAGATTCCAACTTGTAAAAAGCGTTAAGTAGAACTCGTAATTACAGCTTGTAAACTGGGAATTTTCTGAGAGCTCCTACAACTTGACCACTGCATAATCATTTCGGTGTTGATATCGTGATTCGTGGCCACTGAAACGCATTATTCACAATCCGAGCACCCGAGAAAGTGAACAGCTCTGACTGAGTGAGTAGAACGCATAGAGGTAGAACGTCACGTGTTCATCTCGAAACTACCGTAATTACGACATGGCGTGAACTCAGCATTGTTTGTTGCTGTTGGTAACTAAAGTCACTCTGAAGGAATATTTTTTAGCGGTGAATGTGATGTACTATATACGGGGGAATTGGTGGATAGACCATACATTCTACAAATACAAAACTTTGCCTTATAAAAACATTGATAACTGCAATACCCACGACAGTGAGAATGTACAGTTGTAGTCTGAGGGAGACGCGTTTCGCTACAGTTTCCTACTCTGCGCTTGCCGTAGTCGCGTGTGCTGCTAGTTACTTTGTTTTTGTTGGAGGGAGTTTTGGATCATGTTTCTAATCTTTGAGGACTAAATCATGGCTCAAAGTTTTCAAAACGTCACTCTTTCTTTGACTTTACCGATATCCTGCCAGATTTGTCTCGGGAAGGTAACTCTTTAATACACTTTAGTTTAAATACGGAGTTGAACACAAAGTTGTGCAGCGTGCGTTTAAGTTAGCCTACTTCATGTTTGTTGATAGTTGACGCATCTCGGTCATTAAATTAAAACCACTTTAAATTAATATACGGTTCTTTTATCATCTATCAGTGAAAATACGTGCATGTAAAGTTAATAACGTTTCTGTAACTCAAAACAGCGAGTTTTTTTATTACAGTAGAGCTCCAAGAGTCCCTTCTGATTTAGTTTTCTCCCAAAACACAAATGAACAAGAACGACCATTCCAGCCCTCACCTGAACACTGCTCTGCTGCTAATGAATCCCCGAAAGAAGCGCATGTCAGATATGGACCAGATGAGCAGGAATGTTAAAGGGACAGTTCACCCAAATAAATGATATTTCTGTCATCATTTAACATTACCCACCCTCAGGTTGCTCCAAACCTGCATTCATTGATGTGCATCATTGACTTGTATTCCATAAAGTATTTTTTACCATACTATGGAGGTCATCAACTGTTTGGTTACCCATACCTTTCAAAAATATAATCTTTTGTGTTCAGCAAAAGAAAGTAAATGATGACAGAATTAAAATATTTAGGGTGAACCATCCCTTAAATGTTGACAACAGTCATGATGTTGCATTTACCTTTTGGTCTGCTCTTATCTACGCCTCAAAGGTGCGTCAGCCGGTAATTTGTTGCAACAACCATGTGTTCTGCTCCAACTGTATCAAAGTTTGGCTTGAGAAGAGCAGTCAGTGTCCCACCTGTCGAGTGGCCATCACCCCAGAAAACCCCTGCAGAGAAATCATTGGTAATAATGAGACCACACAATCATATCTTGTTATTTTGTTCAATGGAAGCTATGAAACATTGTTTGTTTTAGGCAAGAAGAGTGTGATTAAATATCTCTCTTTCTTTCTCTTCTGTGTGTGTGTTTATGCTCACAGGAGCCACAACTGACAGTGAATCCAATGAGAGCTCATCTGTGAAGAGACGCCTCCGAAAGACTCGAGGGGAGCTGCTTTTGCGAGAATATGAGGTATTTTTGCTCAAAGACCCAATGAAATGGTTTGATTAATACAAATTTCTTTCCTGTATTGAAATTTCTAAGAGTAGAGCTTCCCTCCAAAATCAGTTCAGGAAAATGCTACGCTACTAGACTCTAAATTGGTTTTCATGTGATCTTTAACACGTTTTAATACATTGCTCGGCCAAAACATGTCGCTATTTGCATTTAAAAATTAGCACATTGTGATAAAGTTCATTATTTTTTATTTTCCATAATGTATTTCAGGTCTTTTATTGATTTAATACTGGTGATTTTGGCATACAGCTCACGAAAACCTTTTTTTTTTTTTTTTTTTTTTTTGGGGGGGTTTGTAAAACACTTCTTTTATTGGTCGGATGAAATATGCTAATTTTGTGAGATAGGAATTTTGGGTTTTCATGAGCTGTATGCCAAAATCATCAGTATTAAAACAATTAAAAGAATTCAGTCGGTGTGCAATGAATCTAAAATAAATGAATGTTTAATTTTTATCATTACATTATGGAAAATAACGAACTTTATCACAATTATGCTATTTTTTTAAGAAGGACCTGTAGAAGAAATTTAAATAATCAAAAGAAATCAGAATAATTAAAACAGTTTAGAATAAAAAAAAAATACATTAACAGTCGGACGAACAGTGGCACAGTGCTCATTCGGTAAATGCACATCTAAACAGAAGCGTGTGCAACGAAAGCCCGAGCTTATGAATCATCTGTCTTACAGGATGAAATCGAAACCCTCCTGAAAGAGAATGAGGACTTGAAAAGCAAAAACCTGAGCCTTGAGATGCAACTTAAGACAGCTCTGGAACCGAGGACGGTCTTGGTTCCTCAGAGCGAAAGCTGTACTGTTGACCCGAGCGCTCTGGACGAGTCGGCCAATAAGCTGAGAGCCGCCAATGACCTCTACAGGAATGTCAAACAGGACCTCGAAAAGCTGAAGGAAGTATGAATGGGATTGTTTCAAAAAAACAACATAATAATCAGTTTAAATAACAAAGTGTGCTCACTTGGTCATTTAAACTGAAGTTGTAGTGTTATTTTTCATAAATCATCTCTTGTTAGTGGATGATAATGTTCTATTTTCGTACATTCTGAGGAAACATGTCAAATGATAATTTTTTTAATGTGAGAAATTGTCTCATTTGCTGTCATATTTGTGGCATTATTTGGGCTACTCTCTAAACATCAGTTGGTATTAGTTGTTAAAAACCCCTCATCATTCATATCACATTACAGTAGAGATGTCAAACGATTAATCGCATCCAAAATAAAAGTTTGTGTTTACATAATATATGTGGGTGCAATGTATTTTAATTTTTTTATATATATAAAAATACTAGGGCTGTCAAAACGATTAATCGCGATTAATCGCATCCAAAATAAAAGTTTGTGTTTACATAATATATGTGGGGGCACTGTGTGTAATTATTTTGTATATATAAATACACACATGCATGTATATTTAAGAAAAAAAATATTATTTATATACAAAATATTTATATATAATATAAATTATATGTAAATCTATATACATGAAAATATTTCTTAAATATATACAAGCATGTGTGTGTTTATATGTATAAAATAATTATACACAGTGCACCCACTTATATTATGTAAACACAAACTTTTATTTTGGATACGATTAATCGCGATTAATCGTTTTGACAGCCCTAATAAATACACACACATGCTTGTATATATTTAAGAAATATTTTCATGTATATACTATATATGTATATTTATACATAATTTACATTATACATAAATATAAATATTTTATATATAAATAATATTTTTTTCTTAAATATACATGCATGTGTGTGTGTGTTTATATATATATAGAAAATAATTATACACAGTGCTCCCACATATACTGTATTACGTAAACAAAAACTTTTATTTTGGATGCGATTAATCGCGATTAATCGTTTGACAGCCCTACATTACAGTAAAGAGATACGGTTGCAAATTGCAATGGCTTGGTGCTTAGTCCACATCTAGAGCATATATGTATATAGTCCCGGCTTTTCTCTATATATTCTAGATAATTTTTCACTGACTATTGGAAATATGGGAAAGGTTGTTATTTGTCTGCTGTGCTACTATTCTGAAAGAAACATGCTTCTTTCCCTCAGGCTAACAGAACTCTGCGGTCCCAAAATTTTGACCTAATCCAGGAAAATATGCACTTGAAAGCAGAAGTGGACAGCCGATCTCCTCAAAAGTAAGCACAATGTTGGGGAGGTGTACTGACTTGCATTTTGAGTTGACGACAACAAATACAATATTCACGTTTTATATGCATGGATATTTACACATGTTGGTAATCTCAGATCTTTCGAAATGGATTTTCTCTGTGTTTTACATTGAGGTTTGGCCGGTACACAGTTGCAGCTCTCGAGGCTAAAATTCATCAGTATGAGCGGGACGTGGCCCATCTGAAAAGAGCTCTGGAGCGCAGCGATAAATACATCGAAGAGCTGGAAGCCCAGAACCAGAGGGATGACCCTCAGCCTGAAGAAGGTGTTTGTTCAAACTCTGCCTCTGGAGGGATTGAAAGGATTGCCCTGATGCGAAGGAGCCTGAGTGAAATGGAGGAAACTTCTGTTTGTACAGACCTGGACCGAAATTGTTCAGAGCTTCCCGACAACCACGGGCACCTCCTGACTACATCTGATGCGTGTTTTCTAGCAGGAACCTTGAGTCCACAGAAAGATGGACTCAAAGACGTTACCGTTCCCTCTACTCCCTCCTCGGCTCTCAGATCTCTGAGCTTGAAGAGTCCTGTGGTGTGCGGCGACCGAAAGTTAGGTCTCAAACCTCTCACTTACCTGAGAAGACTGAGTTTTGATGATTGCCAGGGCCCAGCCAGCTCATCCTCAATCAACCAAAGCCCAGGATCCTTCCAGGCCAATAAAGGCGCTCCTTTCAGTCAGAAGGCCACTGCCAATTCAAACAGAGAGGTCTTGTGTGGAGGCTGGATGAACTGCGGACCTGAGATGCCCACGGACCCCACGGGAAACAGCGAGGCTTGTATGGATGCGGCGTACCTGGACAAGATCTCTGAGCTGGACTCTATGATGGCTGAGGGTGAGAGCTCCAACAGTCAGGCCTCTCACCTTCCCCTGACATCCTCATCCTCACGCTCTCCAGACTTTGATGCCACCCAAATACCAGAGCTGGATTTCTGTAGCAAACTCTTGGCTGATCCCGGAACAGCAGGAGAGCACCAAACCACATCTTTGACACAGGAGACCACCCATTGTGATGTTGAGGTCAGCGGCAGAGCTGGAGACCCGGTGGAAAATCCCGGCCAGCCCAACAAACGCAAGTGTCCCGCAGGATCGTACATGTCCAGCCCCTCCAAACTCTCCAAACTAAAGTAGAAGCAGAAACGTTTCAAGCATGATTTCAATGACTTGATTAAACTGGCTTTCTGTTCCATCAGGGCTTTTTATTACACATTTGCCTCACTGTTCATTATGATGACAGCAGTGTGCGCTGGATCATGTTACTGAATGATATAAAAACCATTTTAGTATCCCGAGGTTACACTTTTCTCTTGAAATTTAATATTTCAATTTCACTTTTTGTGGTTGCCTGGTATTCTGAATAAATCTGTAACTTTGAAAACAATGAATGCTATTTGTGCATACAGTTTGAAAATATTAAGTCTGTATATTTTCATAAATGTTTTTTGTACCTGGGTGTTATCTAAATAAAAAGCGTTGCCTATCATTTATAGTTTCATTTTCACATGTTCAAGACCGTTGGTTTAGTGTAATGACAACAACAGATAACGTCGTAATTTTAGGAATAGTGCACGCAAACTCATTGTCTTTCTGTGTGTTGAATTGTTTCATCACCGGAATACTAAACAAATCCATTTACTACCCACCTCCTTCACAGTCTTTTAAAGAATTAATTAATGCTAGTGAATTAACACTTCATTAGCTCCAACTAAAAGCGCTGGGCGATTAAAAATTCATGCAGTGATTAGAGTTTAGTGAAATATACATGATGGTTAAAGTTGCGTAATCAATCAAGGCAATGCCACCATGACGCGTTAACGTGAGCGAAATTTCAATATTCAAATACGATATCTTAAATATGTACAGATTTCTATTTTGATGTCTGCGAATTTTGTAATGTATGAATATTTATGTCTAAAAACGATTTTCGTTATATATTTATATTATGCAATTATTCATTCGTTTTTATAATCTGATATATAGAGTTGCTTAACGCGGTGCAACCAGCTAAATTGAAATATTCACGTTTGCTAATTCTCCTGAAACTGAAATAAACGAATAGCTACGGAATCAGCAATGCTTCCATTTTATTGATGCATTTTATTTTTGCAAACTATTAATAAAAATAAAATGAAATTAATCACGCAGTTAGACTATATATTTATTTTTTTGCTTTTATTTCATTCATTTAAATATGCGTATTATAAACATTTTAATATTAGGCTATTGAAAAAACACGCAATTATGCCACGCTTAAAAGTGTCTGATTAGATTAGATGTATTTTTACGAAATAAGCTTTGAACATTTATTTTATTTATTTTTTCTTATTTGCATATCGAATGTTGGTGCTTACACTGTTACCGTTTAAACAAAAGCAACAACATTCTAAATGAGCGAAGGCTGCACGCATGCGCGCGGAATCCACAGGTATGGAAGTCCCCCCCCTCTCCGTCATTAGGCCGATTTACAGTTCGAGGAGGAGGACAAGAGACGAGAAGAGGCGCGATGAGATGAGAGGAGAGGAGGAGAAGAGAGTCAATCGCGCTCGTCTCGCGAGAATAGGCGAGGCTGCCGGACGAGATGTGAGGGACTCAGGTGTAAGAGCGCTCCTCATCCACACACAGCAGAGCCAAACAGAGACGCACGCACACACACATACACACACACTGCGGGCATCTTCTCTGTACCATCAGCAGCCGAGCGCCACCGCATCCGCCCGACGCCAGAAGAGGAGGCGGGAGGACCTGGCCTCTCTCGCTTTGGGTTTTATCCTCCTTTCGTGCACTTTATCTGAACTGGATCTAGCGCAAACATGATGTCCATGAACAGCAAACAGGCGCATTTCGCCATGCATCCCAGCTTACCTGAGCACAAGTACACGTCCCTGCACTCGAGCTCGGAGGCGATCAGGAGAGCCTGTCTGCAGACTCCACAGGTAAACGAGCTCCAAACTTCTGCTTTTCTCCCGCGTTCTCCTCTGCGCGCGAGGAGGAGCGCTGGAGGCGCATATTCTGCCTTAATGTTTTTTTCATGTATTCCACAGCAATCATCCGCACGCCTGTGATCTTTTCTGAAGGCATGCTCACTGAAGGCTCAGGCTTCAGCCTTTTTTGTATTAATTTTTATGACTGGAAGCCTCTTAAAAGGAATATTCTCTCTGTGTTATGTGTGTTGACACTATTCCCCAGCTGACGTCTCCACTTTCTTTCTGTTTCTGTGTTTTTCTCCTCTCTCTCCGACTCCTCCAGCTACAAAGCAACATATTCGCCAGTCTGGATGAGACGCTCCTGGCCCGCGCCGAAGCTCTGGCGGCCGTGGACATGGCCGTGTCCCAGGGTAAGAGTCACCCGTTCAAGCCCGACGCCACGTACCACACGATGAACACCGTGCCATGCTCGTCCACCTCCACCGTGCCACTCGCCCACCACCACCACCACCATCACCACCACCACCACCAGAACCTGGAGCCGCCCGACCTCATGGAGCACATCAGCTCTCCGTCGCTCGCGCTGATGCCCAGCGGTCACGAAGGGGCCGGCGGCGGAGGCGGAGGAGGCGGCGGCGGCGGGGGCCTGATCTCCACGCCGGCCCACCCGCACCCGCACTCGCACATGCACGGGCTCAGCCACCTGTCCCACCAGGCGGCCATGAACATGAACTCGCCGCTCACTCACCACGGGCTCTTACCGGGCCACCACGGCGGTGCGCACCAGGGCGCGCCGGGACTCATCAACAACGGACTGCCCTCCATCAACGACTCGGACACGGACCCTAGGGAGCTGGAGGCGTTCGCGGAGCGCTTTAAACAGCGGAGGATCAAACTCGGGGTGACTCAGGCGGACGTGGGGGGCGCGCTGGCCAACCTGAAGATCCCCGGCGTGGGCTCCCTGAGCCAAAGCACCATTTGTCGCTTCGAGTCTCTAACTCTGTCGCACAACAACATGATCGCGCTCAAACCCATCCTCCAGGCGTGGCTGGAGGAGGCCGAGGGCGCCCAGCGCGAGAAAATGAGCAAACCCGACATTTTCAACGGGAGCGAGAAGAAGCGCAAGCGGACCTCCATAGCGGCCCCGGAGAAGCGATCTCTGGAGGCGTATTTCGCGGTCCAGCCTCGGCCGTCCTCGGAGAAAATCGCGGCTATAGCTGAGAAATTGGACCTCAAAAAGAACGTGGTGCGAGTATGGTTTTGCAACCAAAGACAAAAACAGAAGAGGTTGAAATTTTCCGCGGCTCACTGATGGACTATATTGTGTAGGGAAACAAACAAACAAACAACAACAACACAAAACTGACTTTTGGGGACCAAGGAAACTCGCTTTGGCTCAAACGCGTGCGCTCACGATTAGTACCGTTTGATTTTCACAACTCATGTTTCTTTTCACTGTACTGGTGAATGTGAAGTATGCAAATAACAGGTAATCCAGACGAACTACTTTTTTCCCCTGCGGTTCAACTCTGCATTTGTTTTTGTCGCCCCGATGATGATGAAAAATAGCCATTGATGGATTACCTCATAGTTTAATTCTATCCTATTTATGTATTTATTTATGTTCAGCATATTTGTGTACTTGTTCATTCGTAACAGGGAACTGCTATATTTTTGATTATTAAATGTGTTAAAAGCAGATCCCCTTTTCACAGTCTTGCTGATGAACTAATGTGATCATTCAAAGGTCTGCTCGAATACACAACCGAACAGGAAAAGTATACAGAATCCGTTTTAAATAAAGGTGGCAACCACCGCTCGTATTTGTTGAAATTGCACTGAAATCTACTGTTATTTAGATTGGTTAGATATATTCTAATGCTTTTGTGTATATATATAAATATACGTACAAATGACACTTGCTCACCGTGCAAAACTGAATTCCCAGTTTTTATTTTATTTTATTATTTAGTCTGTTTATTATTGTTTTGGCAAATCAGAATTCTTCCTCTGCGGATATTAGTTAACTCGCATGATAAAGATGATTATATTTACAAAGCAAAATTGTCCTGAAATATAATTTCGTTGGTTTGTATACTTTGGTTTGCAGTGCAAACGTTCTATGCATCGAAAGAAAAAAAAAAGAATTACCAAGCACTACATAGAGTATCTACTGGTAGACCTTTGTGGATGGTGTAAGTCACTGTTTAATGCCTGTTTTCACATAAAGACACAACGTTGTTTGTCGTGTTAATTGTTCATGAGGAAAAAAAAAGGTTGTAATGATTTTATTTTGTGCACACGTATGTTTACAAACAGCGGCCACGTGCGCATCACTCTGTCATACCTGTGCACCTGTCTCTCCATCTTCTCATCCCAGCACACACTCCTCTCATTCTGTAAGCCAAATCCAGCTGCAGGGCTCCAGTCCCGGCGATCTTCTAAATAAACGATGGAAAAACAAAGTGGAGGCTGTCATCTTATTCTATAGCACAAGACAGACACACTCAGACATATTTAGCCACTGTATGATTGTTTATATTTTGCCTACACATAAATGAGAAATGAAAACAAATATTAATGTATATTAGGATCGGAAATGATCAGATACGGCACAATTACATTTAAAATACATATGGGGGGGGGGGGGGGGGGGGGGGGATAAAAAGCGAAAAAATGGACTTAAAAGTTTATGCCATAATTAAAACGTGAAAGATGGCGCAAAAAAATCAACTAAATATTACATATAGCTCTTCTTTCTTTCTTTCTTTCTTTCTTTCTTTCTTTCTTTCTTTCTTTCTTTCTTTCTTTCTTTCTTTCTTTCTTTCTTTCTTTCTCTGTCTTATAGTGGCTTCCTTATCAGCACAAGTCTTTGATATGCAGTCATTACTCCAGAAACATGCATTATTTATACATTTTTTATGCTCTTCATTTCCATGATCTGGATTTCTCAGACTGCATTCCGTTAGACCAGTGAAAATATTTTTATTTTATTTTTTTTACCACGAAACTCGTTTTTACAAGCGAGACGAGAAAATGTCTTCGATTCAACATACTAAATTACAGACAAAATAAAATAAATAAAATAAAAATAAAATAGTAAATACATAAAATACAAAATGGTCTTTTAAATAATAATATCAGGCAAATAATAATAATACTTTTTAATAAATGTCGCACGATGTCGGCCATTATTCTCCTTCCGCATTACATTTCAGGCCTATACCCTTATACGGACGGTTTATTAAATAATTCATGCTCTGTGGTTTGGAAAATTAATAAACGGAATACAACAAGACACTAATTAAAAAGCTCGGTAATTGTTATCGGCGCCCTAATGGGGTGTTAGTGTGTCAAACAAATGGAATTTTGGCCATGCACGTGTCGTCTAAATGAGGTAACACGAGCACTACATTAGATTTCCCTCTGAATAGAATTGTGCGATTCGATATCTGCTTATAATAGCAGCCGAAAACTCTTTGGTATTATTTCCTCGAAACAGACCTGAAGGCTGCAGCTGAGATGATGGGGTTTTACCCTGCCGAACTGATAATAAACATTTCATGAAGCCTGAGAGAAGGCCGTCTCCAAACAGTCTCACGAAAGAAACGCGTCTAATTTCAAAAGTTTGTTTATTCACAAAAAAAAAAATAAATAAAAAAATGACACTGCACATCTTTCTCGCTGTAATATCGAAGAGAAATTCAGGGGGAAGGGGAGGGGAGCTTTACATTTTGCTGCCTTTTAAAAAAGATATGTTATATGTAGGTGATGCAATATTAATCGCGCTTTGCTGATATAAAATGCAATATTTTCAGACAGCTATCGGGGTTTTTCAGGGAAGCACTTGATGAAAGCAGGTCGCAGCTGCACTGCTGCTGCTGCTGGAGAAAGAAACATTTATTGCTCCTGTTTGGCTTTTGGCAACGAACAGAAGAACGCAGTGAGTATATGGACATTTTCTTTGGGAAAGGGTGATTTGACTGGCACTGAAAGTCTCCGAATCTAGTCGTGCTTTTGGATCGTTTTGCAATTCGCCGCTCAATTTGACTGCATATTAAGTGAGAGAAATATTAATTTTCAGCTTTAAGTGAGTTTCTGGAATCCAACATTGCGCACACTTCAGATCAAGTATTTTTTTCTTCTATTTTATATAGAAAATGTCTACAAACGAATCTTTCTAAGGAAACAATTCTCTGTAATTTTATTTCTGTTGTAGCTTTTATTCGGCTATTTGATGTTTGCCTTGGGATTCGGTTTTGACAACGGATTCGTTTCTTCCCTCACACTATAAAATATTTTATTAAATAATCTAAAAATGTATACAGGGTAAAATCTAAATTAACTAGTTTCTAAAGTCAAATACATAATCGACTGCATCAGCCTGACTACATTGATTAATTATTATTTTTTTTTTATTTTTTTATTTAAATAATATAGCCTAATAAGGTATAAATTATTATTATTATTTTTATTATTATATATATTTTTTGATAAACCAGCTAGAAGCAGTTAGCTTTTACAGTGATGTCGGATAAGTAATTATCATTTTAATTTCTTTTATTATTTCGCTAATCCCGCACACCGTTTAGCACTTTATTTTACAGTCCTATTTCGCATGTAATGGCACTTACTAGGTACTACCTACCCCTAGACATTAACTTAACCCATGTTACCTTAAGTCCACTGAAAAGTGCACGTACTGTAAAATAAAGTGCAACCCCTTTTTATATTAATTTAAAACTTGGCGTTTCCATTGAGAAGCGCACGCTCCATATTTCAGCACCACGAACAGCTCCCTCGCAGATTGAAGAGTAATGCATTATTGAGAGTCTATATCAAACAGCTCTAGGCTGCTGCTGTCTTTCTGCCTGCACTAAAGCCTCTAATATGTTAATGGCCGGAGGGGATGCCGCAGGTACAGATCCCAGCTGCTTCATGAGCCATATGTCAGCCGGTTTGCCTCATGGATCTATTAATCAAGAGATACTTCATCAACACAACTCAACAGCATCCCACCCTCAAAGTTCAGCAGCTACAAACAGCAACAACAAGAACACCGACTAACCCATTTACAGCGAAAAGAGAAACATTCTGTGGATGGATGTGAAAGAGAGAAAAAAAAGGTCTCTTCGGTGTCACGGTTAAACGAGCAGTGAGCATTATCATAACTTTCGATATAAATAAATTAGAATTGTTCTACCCGATAAAAATCAACCCGTTAGCATAGCTTATTTTATTTCAAAAGAATTGTTTGATGTTTTTTCCCCAATGAGCAGAAAAAATCTAATCATGAGGTGAACTTGAAGTAAAATATTAATTTCAGATTTAGAAATTATTTATCAGCCTTAAATGTTCACTTATTGTACACTCTAAAAATTGCTGGGTTGTTTTAACCCAACTTTGGGTCAAATATGGACAAACCCAGACATTGGATTACATTTTTTAATTACAAAATTATTTTTTTTTAAATTTTTAACTCAACGTTTGGGCTTGTCCATATTTGACCCAAAGTTGGGATAAATAACCCAGCAATTTTGGACATTTAAAATGATTTAGCCAGTATCTCTCTCTCTCTCTCTCTCTCTCTCTCTCTCTCTCTCTCTCTCTCTCTCTCTCTCTCTCTCTCTCTCTCTCTCTCTCTCTTTTTTTTAAATATTTTACAGTCATTGTTACATAATTATGTTACTAACATGCAACTAACCTTCAACCCAACCCTACATGTTGTTAATTAAATTGACTCAGTACTGTTGGGCACCATACACTCTAAAAAAATGCTAGGTTGTTTTAACCGAACTTTGGGTCAAATGTTGACAAACCCAGCCGTTGCTCAGGTTTGTCCATATTTGACCTAAAATTTGTTTAAAGCAGCCCAGCATTTTTTAGAGTGTAAAATAAAGTGTAACCCAATATATTTAGGCTACCTAAAATAAGAAACGCAATAATCTTTCATATGACATGACATTAGCCTAAACGACGCTAGGTTGTTTTAACCCAAATTTGGGTCAAATAAGGACAAACCCAAATGTTGCGTTAAAATGTAATTTCAAATTTGAACCCAACTTCAACTTTCACTTTCAACTGTAATTTTTTTTAAATTACATATTTAACCCAACATTTGGGTGTGTCCATATTTGCATATTTGCGTTTTTTAGAGTGTAACCGTTTATTATTTGTATTATTGTAATAAGCAATTTGTCGATTAGCAACTAGCTAAAGCAGCCTGTTTTATGGGAAACACGTGCACACAGAGCAAATGCAGTATCGCTTATAACAATGTCCATGAAGGATGGCCTGTGGACGGAAATGTCAAACAGGGGGTTGGGAGAGCGAATCCTCCGGATCTGTGTTCATTTCAAACTTGTATTTATTCAGTGATCTTCAGCGTCTCTCCGGCCTCGAGTGGAGGCGGGCTGTTGACACAACGGCGTATTTCAATCACAAGGGGTTCAGAGACAGACCAAAAACCTATTTGTTTAATAAATCCGTCATTTAAGTTGAAAAATATTTGATAAGCAAGGCTGACCCCCCCGCCTTCCCCAAACCCACGGCGTTTACCGCAGCCGAGAGGAAATAGAGGTTAAAGTCTTTATGCAGATCAAAACCTGCTCGGCTCTCTGCATTTATCTGCGCATCAAATAGTACTGCAGACAGCTCGACTCCAGACACTCCCTTCATGAACAAACCGACAGAAATTAAAGAGCCAGCAAACAACATCCAGCTGTAGCTTTGAGCACGTGAGGATCATGTGGCCGATCCGACTCTCCCATTGGATTGCTAGAGTACCTGTCAGTCTGTTTCTTTATGATGGGCTGGATAAATGTCAAGTGCTTTCTCTCACCCTGTCTCTTTAACGCTCTCATGGCCCCGGGCCCTGCACTTTTTGACCTTCTATTGAACACACTGGCCCCTCATCATTATCCTCATTTCGCCTCTGGAGTTCATCGTTTGTTCCAGCAATCCCTCTTCACCAAAGCGTGGAGATATTTACAAACCAGCTCTGGGTGACACTGTTTACAAATGGGCCCTTCAGATGGAGTTTTGAAGCCGTTTGATTGCCCAAAGAGAGCGTGGAGGAGAAAGAGTTGGAAAACTGAGGACGACGTGTTATTATAAATCGCTAAATCGATTTTATTTTTCTCGACCACGCTTCCAGATGATGTAGTGAACAATATAACTAAAACACAACACTAGAAATAAAATACAAAATAAAAAAGATGGTTGCAATGAGATGCATGGAGAATGAATGGAGACTTTTGCCCCAGGCTCCTGTTTTTCTGAATTTTCTGAATAAAAAACACCCCTTTCATATGGCTACTTAAAAAAGAGATTTCAACAATGTCTTACTACAGATTTGACAAGATAAAAAACGCCTGCAAAGGAGTTCGATAAGAACTCAAACGTTTCTCACCAAAGGATCTATTCAAATTAATTCTCATTTGTGTCTATTTTTATTGTTGATGCTCAAATTTTATAGTTGATGCTGAGAACTTTAGTCATAACTGAGAACTACATTAAGATACCTTTGAGTTTCATTACAAAATGCACAAAAATCACAGAAATAAAGAGATTATTTCCGTCAGATTGTCCACTGAGTAGCAATTTCTTTAAAGATTATCGACATTTTTGACTCACCCTAACTCAGTTTATAGGGTTTTTGACTCAATTTGAGAGAAATCTTTATGCCAAAATGTTCTATGTAAGTATACATGTGTTGCATTATTGCATAGTAGGCTACTATCATGTTTAACGAGTTAACGTTTAATTTAATGTTTCAATGATATATATATATATATATATATATATATATATATATATATATATATATATATATATATATATATATATATATATATATATATTAAATTCTTGTGATGAATTGTGTATGAGCTGTTTGATTCATAAAATGTAATTGCAATTAAAGGGGCTATTTTTAGAATTCATAAACCCTTGGTATTAGTGACACCGCTGGCCGTTAAGTGAACTGCAGCCAGCAACTTGTAATGTACAAGAGACTGAGCGTGATTCAATGCAACAATATACTCATTGACAAAGTGCCATTCTTCTCTTAGAAGTAAAAAGAAATTGGAAATACTTTTGCAGCAATATACTGTTAATCAACATCCAGAAATCGAATTAATTATATTAATATATAAACATGTGCTGCTCGCTTTTCTCAATAACAATTAATAGATCCACAACAAAATGACAGTGGAAGAAAACATATATCGACAGATATATTTTCATGATTTGTAATAACAACATTTTTTTTTTTGTCAAATCAACTTAAATAATTTATGTAGTTTCTGGTGAATAAATCAATCTCCTTCATAGTATTAACTCAATTTTTCCATTTCAATTAACTTAAAATTTTAAGGCAACCAGGTTACTTCATTTTTTAAGTTAAACCAACAATATCTTTTTACAGTAGCCTAATTTAAATGACACTGATGTGATAGATTGATTATAAAGTAAATTTGCGACTATATAGATCTGGTTTTGTGAGACTAGTTTGTACTATTCCTTTTTCTTTGCATGAAACATTGACATTAAATAGGCTACAGTGCAGAATGACTCTTTCTGCTTTATAATGAACATTATAAGCATTCGTTTCAGAAGTCATTGAATGGAAGAGAGGAGAGCCAATCAAATATTCCTTTTGATTTTCCCGGCAAAAACGTCCCGAGTCCTTCCCATAAAAAACAGTCTTTCATAGACAACTAAGGAAATCAGGGAAAGCCTCGTTTTTTAGGTTTTGTCCATGATAATCCTTAGACCCTTTAACTGATGAACAAAATCAATTAATTAAAACTAAAACCCATGATGGGAACCTTCTTAAAGGTTCTATGTATGAAGTGCCTGACAGAACCCTTTTCTGCACGTTTCTTTCAAAAATGAATAGTTTTGCTTACAGTAATTCTGCTAAACCATTGAAGATATTAACACAGCAGTGGAATCACCAGCCATTACTGTGTGTGGGACGACACCAAACATCTCTAGTAGAAACTTCCACAATCTTTACAAGGGGAAAAATAGGCAGCTGATCATTTATCCCAATGAATGGCTTATCGATCACAGATGTCTGCACGCAGAGGTAAAGATAGACCTAATGCGATACATTATGCATGAAACATATCCCAAACAAGATCTGACAGGACGGGCCGACACTGTGCCACTATAAACTCATCGAGTCGTCACATTTCAATCTGGATAAGCGTGAACTGGCGACGGATGACTGAATATATTCATCAGCTCGAGTCTAGTGGAACTTTGAAAGTTCGTGCTCCTTAAAGGCCTTGTGTGTGTGTGTGTGTGTGTGTGTGGTGCTGGCTGAGATGGAGGCTGTGTGTGTGTGTAGATAATGAGAGAACCGGCCTGGGCCACCCCTGTGCTCACCACCACACCATCAAATATTCATCAGTGTTGATTAAACAAGACACCGGCCGCAGATCTGGTGGCACTGCGCTAGAATGCCGAACCATATGCAAAAAGAGGAATGAAATAGGATGGAATGTCCCGCAAGTCTGAGGTCAGCGCCAGCCGGTGGACGTGACATCAGACATGCAGATGAGGACGATGATGAGAGAGGACAGGAAATGAGAGGCTGGAGAGGTCATGTGACAACTGATGAAGAGATGAGAGCTAGACAGTGTGTGGAAATGAGAAAAATGAATGAAAATACGGAAGAGCAGACAAGAAACTCGCATATACTGTTATTTCCTCTGTGGAATAATAATAAAAAAAGTTTTGAAGAATCTTCACACAGGTCTTTTGTTTTCAGCATTGATTATAATAAATGTTTCTTGAGGAGCAAATCATCATATTAGAGTGATTTCTGAAGGATCATGTGACACTGAAGACTGGAGTAATGATGCTGAAAATTCAGCTTTGATCACAGGGATAAATTACAGTTTTACAATATTTTCAAATAGAATCCAGTTCTGTTAAATTGTAATCAAAAACATAAAAAATTAACCAACCCCAAACATTTATTCAGTAGTGAATTTGAAATATGGCGCCTTTTTTGTTTATATGGTCAGTTATTTAGGTTATATCTGCAGTTGCATCATTATACCAGTAGGGGGAGGGACGTGGCTTTATCTTTATGAATGAGTCATTGAATCATTCAACCGATTCGTTAAAACACTGAAACACACAGGCTGCATCTGAAATCGCATATAGGGCCGTCAAACGATTAATCGCGATTAATCACATCCAAAATAAAAGTTTGTGTTTACATACTATATGTGGGTGCACTGTGTATAATTATTTTGTGTGTATATATATATATATATATATATATTAAACACACATTCATATATATTTAAGAAAACAATATTGTTTATATAAAATATTAATATTGATATAATATAAATTATATATAAATCTATATACATGAAAATATTTCTGAAATATATACAAGCATGTGTGTGTATTTATATATAAATAGTTATACACAGTGCACCCACATATATTATGTAAACACAAACTTTTATTTTGGATACGATTAATCACGATTAATCGTTCGACAGCCCTACTTCCCTACTGTATTGAAAGAGGAAAACAGCATGCAACAAAAAACCATGTGCAAATTCGAAATAGTCGGCATGACCAACTACTTCCGGACTCTGAAGTGTGCTTACGATGGACACTTTACCATCCCATGAGGCCACGGGAGATGATATGTGAATGGCGGTGAAGTGACGCAACTGGTAGGTAACATGATAATGAAAACATGGCGAATTACACACATTCATAGCCTACTATATAAAACATGCTTTTTTGGAGCTCACAAAGAAAGTATTATTCAAAATATGCGAGTATTATTCATTCAGTATGCCAGAGGAATGAAACAAGGGCTGCCTTTATGAGAGTGATTCACTCAATTCATTCCAGGAACAAAACATGCTAATGGGATCCCACACTAGCACACTACCCTCTATATGTATGCCATATAAAGATAAGGTAAAAAAATTAAGAATAATATGTATGCTAGTAGTATGCAGTTGTGATTCACCTGTACTGTCACTGAATGATTCATTCAACAAATTTGTTGAAAGATTTTTTTTTTCAGACAAAACACAAGTGACTTGTTGAATTCAGAACTGCATACTAGTACACATCGTTCTATGGCAGAAATAGTAAGAGTAGTAAAGGAAGTATGTGGTTCAGAATTCAGCAACTGTTATTCTGAATCAATCATTGAGTCACTGAGTCATTGAATCTGATTCTTTTTGAAGCTTGGCTGATCTGGTCACTAGGAGCTGTCATTATATTCAAATTCATCTGAAAATGTCATTTTGTGTGAACCAGCCTTAGGCGCAGTGAAGAGCAAAGTTTTCAGGCATTGACAGATTCATTTTTGGGTGAACTGTTCCTTTAAGAACCACGCATTGGAGGAGAGGATCAGAACGAGGACAGGACTGAACTTGACAGGAAAGGGACAGTGGAATAGATGGGTGGAAAAAATGAATTGAAAAGAAGAAGAGAGGAGAAGAGAGGTCGGTCACTCCCGAGCACATTAAATATTTGATGAGATGTGTGGTTCAGCAGAGACAGGAAAGAGTGTGGTCAGAGAGGTTAGCCCAACTCATTTACAGCACCCGGAGAGAAGAGAGACAGACACACACACACAGCATTAAGAGTAAGATGTGTATTTTAGCATTGTCAGTCAGCAGTATACGTACAACACTTATTTGCTATTTGAGAGATGAAACATCTCAAAAGATGACAAAATCACACTGTAAAAAATAAAATGATGATTTGTTATCATAACGTGTTTTCTTCTGTCAAATCAACGTAGATAATTTATGTGGTTCGGATAACATCATATTTTGAGTTTCTGATTATTAAATCAATCTCCTTCATTGTATTAACTCAATTTTTCAATTTCAATAAACTTAAAGTTTTAAGTGCAACCAGGTTAAAATTGCCAAAGTTGAGAGAATTCCCTATTAGGGTTGTGCATCGTTTGAATTTGAACGATTCCGATTCCGATTCCTTGTTTCGATTCTGGTCCCCAACGATTCTCGATTCCGATTCCTTGTTTCGATTCCGGTTCCTAACGATTCTCGATTCCGATTCTTTTAAGAGGCAGGGTCAAAAAAGTTTAGCTAACCTTGTTAACCAATGGTCTTTCTGAAGGAAATACTCCTTTCTTAAGGGATATACTCTGCATTTTGCCGAGATTTTGATATTTTTAGAGAAGTGAAGCCACACTTTGGACCGCTGACGTAAGCTACTCATGTTCGACGGTTATGCCAACACTTCCGGTAGACGCTTCTTCATTGGTGTTGTTCAGCGGTTTCTGGTCAGCGGAGTGTGAATATCGAAACTAGGAATCGAAATTTTAACTTTTGAACGATTCCGGGAAAAACGAAAAGTTAGTCCTGGTTCCAATCGATACTCGATTCTCGATACCCAACCCTATTCCCTATTAGCTGGGTTCAAATCACTTTAAGGTTTGATCAATAGAACAAATCTCTATCTCTATCCCTTAAGTATTAAACTTTTCTGTGTAACTCATCCTGCGTTGCTTGAGTTACAATACATCCCCAAATCACACTGAAAAGATGTGTACTACAACACAACTACTTCATAAATCAATGGACTGTAGTGTCAAAAATCATTACAGAACCACCTAGCAACGCCCATGCAACCAAATAGAGCACCCTAGCAACTGGTTAACAACCACTCAGAACAGTCACTGCACAGCAACGGTCTGACAATTTATAAAACATTTAAATGTTGCTTGAATTTAAAATGAACAAAATATAGTTCTATTGTTGTTTGTTGAACTCGGTGACAACATTCATGAGTTTGTGCATGAATTCATATTCCGTGCATGAATTATTAAATAACAATGTTTTAAATATTTGGGTAGTTATTAAGAAGAAGTTCATGAATAATTGATCATGTCTCCAATGTCAGCATTGGAGTAACAGTGTTTGTTTTGATCTGTGACAGTTTGTGTATGAGGACGATTCTATGGAATTGACCCATAAAAATACTGTCTGTAATAATGTATGCATACGCAAAATAAAAGTCTTAAAGCCGAAATTTGTGGAGAGTTGTATTTTTTTAACTTTTATTTTTCTAAAAAAATGTTTATTTATCAGACAAAATAAAAGGGATTTTTGTGTGTGGGTCATGTTGCAGCTAAATGGACCTTAAATGACCTTCCAAATTACAACTTAATAATCATGAAATCATTTCTTAAAGGGGTCCTATTATGCCCTTTTCCCTGTTCATCTTTCTATAGTGTGTAATGTCCATTGTAGTCTTGAGCTTTCTTCTGGAAACAAACACTTCACAATATTCCTCATTTAAATAATTCCCGCCCAAGGCATATGCAAATGAAGGGGTGGGGCCTGGATAAGTCGCATTAGGCCACTATGGTAAGGGATATTTCCAAAGCACACTCGAAGCGGTTGACCAATCACAACACACTGGTCCAGCCGACCAATCAGAGCACATTGAGCTTTCGAGAAGGAGGGGCTTCATAGAGAAGGAACTAAAGAGAGCGTTACTGACAGACTGGGAAGAGAGGTGCTGCAACAATGTTTTTTGAACATTCAAGCATGAAAACCAATTCTAGTAGAGCACAAATACAAAATCAAGAAAAAGAGAATAGTAGGTCACCTTTAATAGAAATACTAAATGGTTTAGAGTTAGATTAAATTAAAAATCTTAATAAATAGATCAAGAGAAGTCAATAGAAAGTTCACACCATGACAGAAAAACAAACGTGTGCTGGGTTTATCAAAGACCTTGTTTAAGAGAGACAAATCTGCTCTCAAATAGTTACCTAGATATTACAAACCCACAATTTGGAAGAAGCTCTAAAAAACTAACAACTAAAATGAACTATAATAAATTCCTTTTTTAATTTATTTTTTTTAGGGTTAGTCTGTAATAAATCAAAAGAAAAACAAAGGAATTTTTTTAAAGGTAAAAATGTGTGGGTATTTGTGAGGGTGAGTTTGTGATCTCATTAACATCCTGTTGCCAGACTGAAATGTTATCCATTAGATTATGTTACACACACACACACACACACACACACACACACACACACACACACACACACACACACACACAATTGTTGGCCATTATTATTGTGCACGTTAAACACACAATAATTCTGAAAAACTCCTCAGACACACACGTGAAGGAAATCTTTGGCCAAATATAGCATCACTTTCCCAGCACTCCTCCAGACCAAACCAGAGCAGACACCTGCAACACCCTGAAACACACACGCACGCGGCTGCAGTTCATTCCCAGTCATTTTCGTCTCGTCTTATCAGCCCGTCATCCTGACAGACCATCATTGATTAGCATGTCGGTTCTGTGTCTGGGCGAGACGGCCGCGGGTCATCGGGAGTGAGAACTGTCTCTAACCAGAGGCCACCAGGGACATCTCCAGCCCCCCCTGATGTCTGAGACTGACAGGTAAGGCAGGAGCCCCGGTGAGCTGGATTTGCTCTCGCTACGCCAGCCCAACGCTCCCCTAACGCCGGTCGACCTGATCAAGCTGTCAGGGTGAGGGCAGGAAATGAAGGAGAATGAGAGGTCAGATTGACACCAACAACATCATCAGTGAACCGTCTGACATGCACTACCAGCTAAAATGATATGAAGCCTAACAGTAAAGGACTTACGGTAAAAACCTTTTAATTGGTAAGTACTCTTTATGGTGAAAAACTACATAATATAGCCTAAATATTTAGTGGAATTCGTTGGATACAACAAGGAGTTTTTTAGCGCCACTGTTTGTTGTGTGAAGACGCTGAAACATCTAATAGGACGTTTAATGTCATTTTACAGTAAAACACCTTATTTTATTTAACCGGTAACATTTTTTTAATGCATTTGGTACAACAAGAAGTTTTTGAGCGCCACTGTTTGTTGTGTGAAGTCGCTGAAACATCTAATAGGACGTTTAATGTCATTTTACAGTAAAATACCGTATTTTCTTTAAACGGTAATATTTTTTTTTGAATGCAATGGAGTTTTGGAGCGCCACTGTTTGTTGTGTGAAGTCGCTGAAACATCTAATAGGACGTTTAATGTCATTTTACAGTAAAATTCCGCATTTTCTTTAAATGGTAATATTTTTTTGAGTGCATTGGGCAGAACAAGGAGTTTTTGAGCACCACTGTTTGTTGTGTGAAGTCGCTGAAACATCTAATAGGACGTTTAATGTAATTTTACAGTAAAATACCTTATTTTATTTAACCGGTAACATTTTTTTTAATGCATTTGGTACAACAAGGAGTTTTTGAGCGCCACTGTTTGTAGTGTGAAGTCGCGGAAACATCTAATAGGACGTTTAATGTCATTTTACAATAAAATACCTTATTTTCTTTAAACGGTAATATTTTTTTTTGAATGCAATGGGTACAACAGGGAGTTTTTGAGCACCCTGTTTGTTGTGTGCGTTGACTTCAGCCTCACTATATTCTCTCTCTGTTCTCTGTCCATTATCCATTGCTCAAACAGGGGAAACCACTATTGATGTATGTCTTGATTGCTCTGATTGACTGCGGTGCTCTGTCGTCTGTCTAAATTTACACAGCTCCCCCATATTACCGCCCCTGACACCCCCATCCACGCACTCCTCAAGGGGACAAAATCCACACCGCCACACGTCAAAACGGTCCCATCCACCATTGTCCAATTTTAACCCACTTATTGAGCATTAAATGACTATACAGAGAGAGAGAGAGAGAGAGAGAGAGAGAGAGAGAGAGAGAGAGAGAGAGAGAGAGAGAGAGAGAGAGAGAGAGAGAGAGAGAGAGAGAGAGGTGAAGAATGTCACTGAATTATTTAGAGTGAAAACACAGAGAGGAAATCAATGGGGCAAAATCTGATATTAACTGCAAATTAAACAAAGACAGCATGAGAGGGTCCCTGTGATGATTGCAGGGATGATCTAGTGTGTGTGTGTGTGTGTGTGTGTGTGTGTCATGGAGTCCAGAGTATTTTTTGATTGAAGGCAGGGACTAAAAAACCTCACCGGCGTCAACTCAACTGCACTAACTCCCATCACTAATGCTCAGTGAAAAACATGCTATAAAGCAGAATCTAAATTCTGATAATAATCAGAAATATTTCTTAAGCAGCAAATCATCATATTAGAATGATTTCTGAAAGATCATGTGACACTGAAGACTGGAGTAACGATACTGAAAATTCAGCTTTGACCACAGGATATATTTGATATATTAGAAATATATTTGATATATTCGAATATATTTTAAACAGTTATTTTAAATTGTAATATTATTTCACATTTTTACTGAATAAATTTAAATAAATAAATGTATAAATACAATTTACATAATAAATGCTGCCGTAGTGGCCATAATTTAAAAATCATTACAAACTTTTGAAAATTAGTGAACGTGGCACAATTTGTATTATGTTACACAATGTCAACTGTGTAGAATATTCTGAATATTACTATTAATTGAATGTTGGTATTTTATCACATTGCTGTTCCCATTGCATGTTACAGTGATTTTACTCTGATTAGGGCGGCTTTATGACACACTTTACTCGGTGCTAAAATCATGGACATTTAGCATCCATTCCAGGACCGAAAGAATCAGTAAGTAATAAATAATTGAGCACGGTACAGTTTGAGTCATCAGATGCTGGGATGTAATTGACCAATAAAATCTGTGCAGTGATGCTCAATTAACCAGTCAAACAGAATGACTCAGCATAAAATGGAAACTTTATTACCTCTCTATTACTACAAATGCGCTCCCTTTCTCTCTCCCTACTCTCAGTTTATCATCAGGTAATTAGTATTTTCATTAACTCCAGCAAGAGATGAGCCTTGATCATTTCATTTTCCCTCCACGAGTCCTTATTATGGTGTTGCCTTATAATTAATATGATTTATGCTCTGCCAGTGTAATTTCCTTTCAGTGTCTTTCTTTCTCTTTTTTCCCCATTATATATAGGTTTTCATTTATACACCATGCACACAATAGGGGTTGTACAAACTGGTTGATTAGTTTTACCTGGAGGCCTGTGGATTACATGACTCGCTCTATATTCACAGACGGGTTGTATGTCATTTGTTTAACTCAGCTTAGATGAGTGATTTGAAATGCTCTCCGAAAATGTGAGATTTATTTCAAGAGATTTTAGAATCTACAAAGGCTTTAAAATATACAACATGCAATAATTATTTAATAAGTAGAAATACTTTTCAGTATCAAAAGAAATACACTCACCTAAAGGATTATTAGGAGCACCATATTCAGAACTGCATTAATTATACGTGGCATTGATTCAACAAAGTTGCTGAAAGCATTCTTTAGTAATGTCGGCCCATATTGATTGGATAGCATCTTGCAGTTGATGGAGATTTGTGGGATGCACATCCAGGGCACGAAGATCCCGTTCCACCACATCCCAAAGATGCTCTATTGGGTTGAGATCTGGTGACTGTAGGGGCCATTTCAGTACAGTGAACTCATGTTCAATGAACCAATTTGATTCGAGCTTTGTGATACAGGAATGGATATGTTCAGAAACAATGGTCAGGTAGACGATGTCCAATGGGCACTAAGGGGCCTAAAGTGTGCCAAGAAAACATCCCCCACACCATTACACCACCACCACCAGCCTGCACAGGGGTAACAAGGCATGATGGAAAAAAATTGTAAAAAAATCTTACTGACCTAACTTTTTTTTTCTTTTGGAAAAGTCATGAAATTCGCAATTTCCAAATGATTCCTAATGATTTTGGTGTTGCTCAGGGAGATACACAATAATTAAAAACACAATATTTGAATAAAACGGTTGATTATTCCCCCATTTTTTTCAGTATTGAAAGACACTTTTCCCCACCATCTTGGAAAATTGAATCGTATGGAAGCTTGTTTCCACCATAGAATGAAAAATATAAAAGGTAATTGCGACTTTTTATCTCAAAATTCTGACTTTTTTTCTCACAATTGCGAGTTTACTTCTCACAATTGTGACATTATTTCTCAGAATTGCGAGATGGAAAGTCTGAATTGCGTTATATAAAGTCAGAATTGTGTGATATAAAGTCAGAATTGCGACTTGTAAACTCAGAATTGCGAGTTATAAAGTCAGAATTGCGAGATATAAAGTCGCAATTGCGTGTTATAAAGTCAGAATTGCAAGATATAGTCAGAATTGCGAGATGTAAAGTCAGAATTGCGAGTTATAAAGTCAGAATTGCGAGATATAAAGTCGCAATTGTGTAATATAAGTCAGAAATGCATATAAAGTCAGAATTGTGAGATATAATGTCAGAATTGTGAGATTTTAACTGGTCTTTTTTCCCCTTAGAATTGGCCTGATAAGTCGCAATTGCGAGTTTATATCTCACAATTCTGAGAAAAGATGTCAGAATTTCGACATATAAACTCGCAATGTTATGAAGTCAGAATTGCGAGATGTAAACTCGCAATTGTGAGAAAAAAAGTCGCAATTCTGTCTTTTTTCTCAGAATTGCGACTTTATATCACGCAATTCTGACTTTTTATCTCGCCATTCTGAGAAATAAAGTCAGAATTGCGAGATATAAACTCGCAATTGAGAGAAAATAAGTCAGAATTGTGAGATAAAAAGTCACAATTATTTATTTTATTTTTTTATTCAGTGGCGGAAACAAGCTTCCATAGAATCACAATGCATTCTGGGATTGCCTTCTCCACGATGAACATGCAAATCCACTTTACAAGGCACCATTATAAACATCATTTAGTTTTGTAGTTTGCTTTTGAACAAATCTAAAAGTTTAACGTCCCTACACTTAATATTTCGAACGGCGTCCTTTTCTGTGTTTTGGAATCCGATGATATTTTCAGAGAGGCGAGATTTATCTCCCCCGATACCGATAATAATCCATATCTCTCCTGTTAGAAAGCAAATGTCCTGTGCGTTTGAGAGGAACGGAGACCATCTCATTTCCAGTCAATATAATCAAACATTTTGCCTCAGTGATTCTCAGTTCACTACGGTTGAAGTAAAGATACGACCGTATTACAGCCGTCCTGCTGAATTCATTTGCCATTGAGCACATCCATATTTTCTGAAAGGTTGGATCAATCCGCGGTGCGATCGAGCCGATAGCCGGGCCGGTGCTCTGGAGAGGACCGCAGTCAGACTGGCTGCCCGGCTGAAGAATCCAATACAGAGCACAGATCAAGCACAAATGCTTCTCCACAACTACAAAGTCGTACCGAGCCCTGAGGGAGGCCAGAACTGTGTACATAAATGACTTTTATCATTAATAACGGCCCATTGATTATTGTTGTGCTGTTTAAAGGTGAGCAGCGCTAGCTTAGAGAACAGCGGGGAGCCGGCGCGCGCACACTCGCACGCGCACACACATAAACGAGCGCGCTTCTTTTCTGAGGCGCGATTTACATTTTGGAAAGTGCACAGATTCCCCTGGGAGAGTGTATCATTTCCAGTCAATGCTGACCCTGAACTTTCCTTGTGCCAAAGGAAGGCAAAACGATCCGAGAGCGCCTCTTTCATGGGTGAGAGTGAGGAAGAGAAATGTCATGAAACCTCGAGTTCGCTTGGAACTTATGCTCCAACAAACGGTGAGATTTGAAGAGCCCCTAATTTAAAAAAATGACAACAAAAGGGCCTGAGAGCTACGCCGTACATCTTCTCTTTTACGAAAACTCCTCTCGCGTTAATACCGACGGATGTGCAACCGGTGGGTTTGCGCGGGAAAACACGCTTTCATGTTTTTCCGTCTTGCTTTCGCTCCATTTCTCCAACGCAAACACACGTTCCCTCCAGCTAACGCTTCTCTTAGGCAGCTAAAAAAATGTGTGTCTTTTGTCATAAAGTCTTTGTCAGCACAAAGCGTGCAGCAAGCTGGCAGAATCGCTCTCGTTTTGCCCGGGCTGACAACAGGAACCTCAGCACATCTCAAGAGTGAGAGCCAGCAAACCCTCAGACAGTATTCGGCCTCATTTCAGCTCAAACACAGCCTTCTTGTCCACTATCACTCCTTCTTTATCAACGCTTTGCCTGAAAGGGCCTGCGCGCTCATGAAGAGAAACTGTTTCAGCAGACATCAAACGCAGTACAGAAGAACACAGGAAAACAAGACGAACACATTCGCTTGAACGCCAGAAACAGACAAATACACCACTAGAGATCTGAGCAGAAAACAGCTCTGTTGAGGTAAGAGCACAAACCACCATCAATTTATCAGACTAACAATATCTGTGTGTGTGTCAGTCCACAAGCGTATAAACACTTTCAATGCATCTGAAAGAAGGCAAACACTGAATATAGTGTGGAAAAAACTCAGAAAGATTAGTGAGAGACCGATATGTTGAGGTATGGTCAATATTTGAACATTTTGATATCCGCATCGGCCGATAATCATCATCATCATCATACTGAAAAAAATCAAAAACGCGTTCTCAGTGCTATACTCGTCGTAATTGCATTTTTACTAGTAAGAACTGAATTCGAGAGCTCTTTTAAAGGGATACTCCACTTTTTTGGGGAAATAGGCTCATTTTACCTCTCCCCCAGAGTTAAACAGTTGCGTTTTTACCGTTTTCGAATCCATTCGGCTGATTTTCTGATATTTAGAAGAATATCAGTAACCAGACAGTTTCTGGTCTCATTGACTTCCATAGTATATTTTTTTCCAACTATGGACGTCAACGAGACCAGAAACTGTCTGGTTCCTGATATTCTTCTAAATATCAGAAAATCGGCTGAATGGATTCGAAAACGGTAAAACCCAAATGTTTAACCCTGAGGGAGTTGTAAAATGAGTCTATTTCCAAAAAAAGTGGAGTATTCCTTTAATAATAAATGTTATCAGTAATTAAAGAGCTCTCTATTTGTTATTGTTCCTAAGAACTGAATTGTAACTGAATAAATGCAATTACAAGTAACGCTGGGAACATTTTAAGCTAAAACGGCTATTTCCAGTAAAAATATCTCAACCTCCTATACGCTTTTTTTTCAGATAATGTATCTTGAACATGGTTGTGGTGTGTTAACATTAATATTTTTTACTAAAAATCAAACCCAACAAAGATACTCAGTAGGATGATTATGCATTTATTTTGCTGTGAGGATATCTGTGTTAAAATAAATGTTAAAAATGCAATTTCTACAGCATTAGAAAGTATAACCATGGTCTACATATCAAAAAATATAGTATGGCCATGGTATTAAAACATAGTTTTCTAAATGTATAGTTTTATGTGTAAAAGGTTGAACAGAGAGTGTGAGAAGGAGAAAAACAGAGGGACAGTGAAGTAACAAGGGTGACATGGAGGCACAAAGAAGAAAAACACAAAAGAGAAAAAGCCAGAGAGAGTCTAAGAGAAAGGAGGGAGGGAGAGAGAGAGAGGGGAGAAAAAACGGCCCCTTTGCACAAAACTACAGCGGTGAAAAACAAGCACAGCAGACTCATATAGATAATGGTAGATGGCACATTAAAGCCAGCTAAATGAGCAGGAGCAGCCAGAGCACGACTGCAGACAGCAACCCCATTTAAAAAACACCATCTACTGCCCGC
Organism: Cyprinella venusta; assembly: GCA_038021265.1. Classification (NCBI taxonomy): domain Eukaryota; kingdom Metazoa; phylum Chordata; class Actinopteri; order Cypriniformes; family Leuciscidae; genus Cyprinella; species Cyprinella venusta. The sequence continues at coordinate 3,878,822 of CM075868.1, forward strand.
CTGCATAAATTATTGACGATAATTATCACAGGGTGGGTTACTGTGTGCGATAACAATCCATTCTGAACCAGAGGAAAGAACAAGGCTTTGAACTGAAATGTCACACAGTGTTTTTGACGCTCTGTGTTGAATGTGCGGACTCTCTCTCTGTAGAATCTGAACCAGGGGACCAATTTCAAAATCACCCTCTGGAATAATTGGTCTATGCATATATTCATATGTATTTGTCTATCAGTCACAGATAGCTGGAAAATGGGTAGTTGATACTGTACGTTTTTTTTTAAATATTTTTTTCAGGTTAAATGTATGTGAATATATATTATAATTTATCTGAAGTGGTTTGTCTGATTAGAATTTGTTTCTAGTTGGTCACTGGTCACCATTCTTCATTATAGTCTTGCAGTATGACATATGAATGAAAACAAACATATGAAAATAGTATTATGGTCACAACAATTGCATATATGATAAATATTAAATAAAAAACAAGGATGGAAGGATGCTGTAGATAGAATGACAGACCGAATAATATAAAAATAGAATGATAGAGAGTATTGTAGAAAGATAGATAGATTTTAGATAGACAGACAAACAGACATAAAAAACATAGATTGGGTGGGTGGGTGGGTGGATGGATGGATGGATGGATGGATGGATGGATGGATGGATGGATGGATGGATGGATGGATGGATAGATAGATAGATAGATAGATAGATAGATAGATAGATAGATAGATAGATAGATAGATAGATAGATAGATAGATAGATAGATAGATAGATAGATAGATAGATAGACCCACAGACGGACGGACGGACGGACGGACGGACGGACGGACGGACAGACAGACAGACAGACAGACAGACAGACAGACAGACAGACAGACAGACAGACAGACAGACAGATAGATAGATAGATGCATAGAGATGTCAGATAAACAGATAAATTATTTGAATTATAAACATGCATCTTGTCTTGTTACAAAACGGCTTCCTGTAAAAAATATGTTCACGAGGTGAGAAATAAGTGACTTTATCCACTATCCTTTCAGTGTGTTTGTTTTGTGTGTGTGTGTGTGTGTGTGTGGTGGGGGGTTATCCAGGGTCTCTGGCCGCAGGGCATGAGGAGGACACATATCATTAAGAGCAGGGCATGCCGGGCCGAGGGGGGTGAGGGGTGAGGGGTGTTCGGTGCCAGGAGTGGGTATTGATCAGGCCGGCTCTCCTGTCACACACGCAGTAAAGACAGCCTGCTGATCTAAAGCGTCTGCTAGAGAGACAGCACACACACACACACACACACACACCTGATGAGTTCTGTTGGTCTGTAAGCACTGTCAGAAGGCTGGAAAACTCTCCGGCTTCACAGAAGAAAGCTCAGCTGATAAGAAGCGTTCAGAAGAGAGGCTGTCAAGAGTGAAGCGTCCACAACTGACAGATGCTTGTTATGTTTCTCTTTCTCTCACATTGGAAGGGGTTTCTCTCTCTCTCTCTGATTCTTGACCTTGTGGACGAGTTTCTATGGTGTTGCATATACTATGGGGATGGACTACTCAGCTTAGATAAATTAAAGATGTTCTTTAACACACAAAAATGACAACAACTGATAAACATTTACAAATTATTATTATTATTATTATTTTTTGATATATTGTTTTTAGGGTTAGGTTGGGGTTAGGGTTTTGCTGAACCAGGTATTAGTCTAACATGTGCTACTAAACATCAGTCTTCACAAAAATATGAAGCACCACAACTGTTTTCAACATTGATAATAATCAGAAATATTTCTTGAGGAGCAAATCATCATATTAGAGTGATTTCTGAAGGATCATGTGACACTGAACACTGGAGTAATGATGCTGAAAATACAGCTTTGATCACAGGAATAAATTAAAGTTTACTATACTGTTTACATCATTCAAATAGAAAACAGTTATTTTAAAATTGTTATAACATCTCACAATATTTGCTGTATTTTTTAATCAAATAATTGCAGCCTTCGTGAACTTAAGAAACTTTTTACAACAAATAATTTCATGTCTTTAGAAATGTGAAATTATTTTTGAATTTGGAGCTTTCTAGACTGAGAAAAGCCAGAAAATGTATTTTTGGCATATGTGGATGAAAGACAACAACTCCCAGAATGCACTTGCTTCGCTGCACTAGGAGGCCACGCCTACCGGTAACAGAGCGCAGTAGTTAAACAAAAAGTCTAGGCTACTAGTGAGTCTCCGTGATGAGTCTGCCCGAAAATGTGTTTCGAGATCGGCCAAAATGTCCGGGATTGGGCTTTTGCATTCTACAGTCGCCATTCATCATGTTTACTGTGGCGAGTGAGGGCCGCGGGAGAACGGCGCGAGGCCGGTGGCGTGATTACCGATGAGCGACTTCGGGGATGAGCGGATTTTCTTAGCATTGTTAAAACACACATCAACCGATCACTTGTTTAGCGTTCACGTAAACACGACATTCAGATTAACCAATGGAATGAATTCAGTTAGATTGAAACAAAAGCTGTGCATGTAAACATTAAATGGCGACAGCAGAAAGCAAAAGCTGAATCCCGGACATCGATGGCCGGACATGTCCGGGAAAAAGAGGAAGGTAACCCCTACTACTCAGCTTTCGTCACAGAACAAGAGACTGCTAGCTTAGCTTCAAAAAAAGATGGCCGACACTATGTGTTCATTATGTGAGTGAGATCGCCCTCTATGGGCGGGTTGAGAACATGCGGGACAGACGCTACTACTGACTGTAGTCTTTAGCCTCTGGACAAAATATCCTCCGATGACGCAAAATGACGATTATTGTGTCATCGGAGGATTTTTTTCCGGACAAAAAAATACATACAGTAAATCTCTCGTCTCAGGGGGATATGAGGGTGGAAAGCATGGTAATTCGAAAACACTAGGTTTTCTACTAATACAAAGCTTAATGCTAAATCCTGAAGTATCCCTTTAAGTTGAATAGCTTTCAGAGTGCTTCAGACTTGGCTTCAGTAGTTACTGTAGGTTAACTGATTGAGGGCTGGTGAGTTAAACGTGTAATACCGTTTCCTAAAAACGTAACCCCCTTTAGAGTTATAAACCATTCATATCATCCCAACCTATGAAACATATCTCTCTCCTTCCCTCTGTCTCGTTGTCTCACCTGCTTTTCTGTTTCACAAACACACACACACACATGCTATACTTGACGTCTGTCTATTTCTCTACCCTGCGGAAGCGGTTGTGACATTCCTGTGCCGAGGAGCAGATTAGGAAGCTTGTTGAACTGGTATGAGTGTCACATCGGGCTGTTTAAGAATTCGGATGAGTTTGGGAAGAAATGCTCCGTGCTCAATTACACAGAGAGGAGTGAGTGTGCTACAACAGCTCTCGGCTTCTACATCATTTAGAGCAATCAGAACAGACGTCACTCTCAGTCGAAACATGAACTGAAACATTACTCTGTTCTAGAGACAGGATTGATATTGCACGTCTTATTTTCTGCTAAGGTGAATTTCTCTGTTTGCAATGAAATACTAGAGTACTAATGCATACTGGGTAAAATAAAGCAGTGAGATGGACAGATGGACATAGACAGACAGACAGACAGACAGACAGACAGACAGACAGACAGACAGACAGACAGACAGACAGATAGATAGATAGATAGATAGATAGATAGATAGATAGATAGATAGATAGATAGATAGATAGATAGATAGAACAACCGACAGACAGACAGACAGACAGACAGACAGACAGACAGACAGACAGACAGACAGACAGACAGATAGATAGATAGATAGATAGATAGATAGATAGATAGATAGATAGATAGATAGATAGATAGATAGATAGATAGATAGATAGATAGATAGAACAACAGACAGACAGACAGACAGATAGATAGATAGATAGATAGATAGACAGACAGACAGACAGACAGACAGACAGACAGATAGATAGACAGACAGACAGACAGACAGACAGACAGACAGACAGACAGACAGACAGACAGACAGACACACAGACAGACAGACAGACAGATAGATAGAACGACAGACAGACAGACTTTGTCAGACTTTGTCATACATACTTTGTCAGACAGACAGACAGATAGATAGATAGAACAACCGACAGACAGACAGACAGACAGACAGACAGACAGACAGACAGATAGATAGATAGATAGAACAACCGACAGACAGACAGACAGACAGACAGACAGACAGACAGACAGACAGACAGACAGATAGATAGATAGATAGATAGATAGATAGATAGATAGATAGATAGATAGATAGATAGAACAACCGACAGACAGACAGACAGACAGACAGACAGACAGAGACAGACAGACAGATAGAACAACCGACAGACAGACAGACAGATAGATAGATCGTCTCGTCAGGGAGAAGATGAATAGATAGACTGAGCTCTTGCATTGTAAAATTTGCATACCTGTACTGTGCAAAATATACATAGAGCTGAATGCATACTGCAAATAAACAAGTAGTATGGTAATACCCAATGTTTATTTCAACACATTATAAATTGAGCTGAAGGTGATGTCACGCACTACTACGTACTCAATATGCATCCAATTGTTGGGAACATTTCCACATGCAATGTTCCCATTCCTCTTGGACAATCCCCACTTTTGCCAATCTCTTCCGCTCTCAGAGGAGAGAGAGAGAGAGAGAGAGAGAGAGAGAGAGAACCCATCTGGGCCGGGCTGGCTCTTATTTGCAGCATAAGCGTCCTGTCATTTCCCTGTAAAGCACATCTCACAGCAGCAACACCCTCTCCAAATTGATTGTGGGGCTTCAGTGCGTGGAGGGGCCAAGGGACGGACGGGGGGCCCATAATTGAGAGCAGAATTAGCAAAGCCTTAAATACGCCCGGCTGATATATCATTACCCATAAACTTGACCCCCGGTGACCGCTCGCGTCTCCCCTGGGGTCTGTTCTCCGGCGGTACCCCGAGAGGCAGACGGCCCCGAATCACAAACGCGAGCGCGAGAACCAGGCTCAGAGCGCAGCCACGAAAGCCTGCTTGACTGATTTCATAAAGATCTCATCATCTATTCATCACATAGATCAAACAGCACAGCCTTCTCCAATTATCAGGGAACGCCATGTAGAGGACAGCCATTCCACATCCACATATATTCATTTACAGATTCAAACAACACACACACATACATAATATTACACCATCCTATTTCAGTGACTGTCCCGTAATAACCTTTAGAAGCACAACGTTCAAGAATGAATGCTAAATTGCATTTTTTCAATCGCACACGTCATTTTTGGCCACAAATCGAATTCTTCCTAAATTAAAAAGGAACATATAGGCTTGTCTAAAGATTCACTCTCAGCTATCATTATTATCTTTCTTCATTTTGCCACACTTATTGTCCTCATTTGGTCAGACCCCACATTTTCTGCTGTTCTCGAGGCACTTCTCATAACTGAAACGGTTCAAAGGGTTTCCACTTCACATGCAGCCTAATTCAGGTGTTCGTATCGAAAATTCATGATTCAAACTGCTCAGTAATTAAAGTATATGATTAGAGATGTTCGTCAAATATGAGCGCACCGGCGGCATTCGAATTTGACGCATGAACTCTTCCTCAAACCAATTTCCTTCCTTCAAACTTCCTTCAAACAAGCTGGACGCTGTCTTTGCCTGAATCATTACTGCAGGAGTCACAGACAGGTACCGTGATGGAGTCGCCATTGAGGGCGTAATTTAAAAACACTACAGAAGACAAATGATTTATTCATATCCAGTCCAAATGCAGACCTAAAACAATTACGCTCAGCGGGCTCCGTGTCACTTAAGTGAATGAAGAAGAAATAAATAGCTGCTATGAGATGTTTGATACTGCCGCACATAATAACATTTCTGGATTTCCACAAAGTGGATGGGAATGAAATTAGAAGGTCTCTGGTGCCCCTAATGAAATGTTCAGTCAGCTGACTTGTACGGTAATGGATTATAGCATCGCACGGACATGATAATGTGCTTCTCAAACTTTTAGACCATAATCAATGCGAAAAGAAAGAGAAAAAAATGCACATTATTTCAGACGAAGGAAACATGAACTTGATATATGAACTTGATATATTGATGTCTGTCAATCAATCTATCCATCCATCCATAAACATCCATCCATAAACATTCATCCATCCATCCACCCATAAACATCCATAAACATTCATCCATAAACATCCATCCATCCATCCATCCATCCATCAATTCAAAACATCCATCCATTCATCCACAAACATCCATCCATCCATCCATCCAACCATCCATCCATCCATCCATCCATCCATCATTCCAACCATCCATAAACATCCATCCATTCATCCACTAACATCCATCAATCCATAAACATCTATTTATCCATCAATCCATAAACATCCATCCATCCATCCATCCATCCATCCATCCATCCATCTATCCATAAACATCCATCCATAAACATCTATCCATCCATCCATCCATCCATTAATCAATCCATAAACATCAATCCTTCCATCCATCCATAAACATCCATCCATCCTTCCATAAACATCCATCCATCCATCCATCCACCCATAAACATCCATCCATCCATCCATAAACATCCATCCACCCATCCATCCATCAATCCATAAAAATCCATCCATCCATCGATCCATCGATCCATCGATCCATCCATCCATCCATCCATCCATCCATCCATCCATAAACATCCATCCATCCATGCATCCATCAATCCATAAATTTCCATCCATCCATAAACATCCATCAATCCATAAATATCCATCCATCCATCCATCCATCCATCCATCCATCCATAAACATACATCCATCCATCCATCCATCCATCCATCGATCCATCCATCCATCCATCCATCCATCCATCCATCCATCGATCCATCCATCCATCCATCCATAAACATACATCCATCCATCCATAAACATCCATCCATCCATCCATCCATCCATCCATCCATCCATCGATCCATCCATCCATCCATAAACATACATCCATCCATCCATCCATAAACATACATCCATCCATCCTTCCATACATCCATAAACATCCATCCATGCATCCATCAATCCATAAATTTCCATCCATCCATAAACATCCATCCATCCAAAACCTCTTTGAATGAAGGATGTTCTAAATCTGCAGACATTCTAAGGTTTCTGTAGAAGAAGTCAAGCAATGGCTTTCTTATCAATGCAACTCTTGATATTTGTTTGTTACTATAGTTTAAAAGAGATTCATTGTAAATCCAACAATGCAAATAATCAATATGGTTAAATATCTTAAAATGCGATATCCCACTTGTTTATTGTTTTTTTTTAATTTGTAAAATATTTCTTGAAAGACAAGAACCGTCCATAGTTTCACTGTTTAGTGCTCTTTGTTTCTATTATGGGCTTCACGTGAAAGATCCCCACTGGCCATGAGCAGATGGACCACGGAGAGTGCTGCCAATGCTGACATATAATACAGCAGCAACACAAAAGGGCCAATAAAGGCTTTTCCCCATGGGCCCAAAATTAGAGCATCATTCCACATACAACAGTCACAATACAAGTGACGAATGAAAGTCACGACGCAAACATCCTAGACTGGAGAAGTTCCAGAACAAATAATGGGTGAAACATCCAGCTTCTTTCTAATGGACTTTTACAGGATGCTAGTAACAACACGTAACGTGGCTAATTCCATTGTCACTCTGACTGGGTTTCGTGGGGGTCATTAGGGGGTGAGAGGGAGGGGTCGGTTAATCTGTGAATAATGTCGGGGGCGTGTGTGTATGTGTGTGTGTGTGTGTGTGTGTTTGAGTCAGAGCGAGTGGGCGGAGAGAACTCCTGGCAGCTTCATCAATTTTTTATTTGCCACTCAGACAAATGAAACACCCGCCACCCAGAACAAGGGGGACCTTCTGACACTTCAAAGAGAACCCCTATGGGTGGTTCTCCTCTTGAAGCGGGGCAGCTCCGGGTCTCAACCCCGCCCCCTTCTCGGCTGGGGGGCAGCCCGGGCCTCATTAACCCTTAAACAGGCCTGGTGTGAGACGCGCTCTTCACCTTTAATTACCCCTGCACGTTTGGCAAGGCTGCCACCCTCGTACCCTGCCCTGAGACGGGAGGAGGGGGTGAAATCGTTCGGGAGTGTTCAGAGCATGTGCCTTAATTGAAAAACCAGATCACACCTCTTTGCTCTAATTAGCTGGAGAGAAACGCCCCCTCGCTAATGTAACAGCACAAGAGCGAACTGTTTGTGTGTGTGTGTCTGGTTGGGCGAAATGTACACTGTAAAAAAATATTGTTGGTTAAACTTAAAAAAAGTAACATGATTGCCTTAAAATTAAGTTCAATGAAATGGAAAAATTGAGTTAATACAATGAAGGAGATTGATTTAATCATCAGAAACTCAAAATATGATGTTATCTGAACTATATAAATTATCTAAGTTGATTTGACAAAAGAAAAAATGTTGTGATTACAAATCATGAAAATATTTTTTTGACAGTGTAGAATTTAGAAAGTCACTCTTATTCTGTTTCTGAGTGTGAATTTGAATTAAACTTTGCATTTAAATTGCATTTCAATTAAATTCAACAATACAGAGCAAAATTTTCAAAATTTCAATACAAGTGACAAAGCATACATAACAATGCAGTTAAAATCGACTAATTATGTCTGTTTAATCTCTTTATGTGTACTATTGATATATACTGTATTTTATTCTGTTTTAGACGATCAAGTTCAAACAATTAATAAAAGCCTTTAAAAACAGATTCAATTTTTTGTTTTCACACATATACTCAGAAGTTTGCGGTTGGCAAGATTTCATCAAGGCTGAATAAAAAAATACAGTAAAAACAGTAATATTTTGAAATATTATTAAAATTTAAAATCACTTTGAATATATTGTAAACTGTAATTTACAGTATTCCCGTGATCAAATCTGAATTTTCAGCATCATTATTACTCCAGTCTTCAGTGTCACATGATCCTTCTGAAATCACTCTAATGTAATGATTTGATGCTCTAGGAACATTTATTATTATTATCAATGTTGAAAACATCTGTGCTGCTTAATTTTTTTTTTTGTGTGGAAACGATACTTTTTTCAGGATTCTTTAAAGTGCGCAAGAACATCTTTTATTTGAAGTAGAAATATTTTGTAACAATGTAAACGTCTTTACTGCCATATTTGGTCAGTTTAATGTGTCCTTGCTAAACATAAGTATTAAAAAAAACTTAATGAAAAAATAATTTCTTTTAATTTCATTCCATTTTTATCATTTTTAATATTCAAAAAAAAATCTTAAATTCAAATTTGAACAACTACTAATTAATTTGAGTCTCATTCTCAATTTAGAATGGCACACATTCTGATGAAAAGCACAAAAAGAAAGGTTAGAGTCTCTATTTGGGTTCAGGTTCGCTTGTGTGTGTGTGTGTGTGTGTGTGTGTGTGTGTGTGTGTGTGTGTGTGTGTGTGTGTGTGGACTGATATTCCCTTGAAAGGCACAAGCAGGTTTAATTGAGGCAACCAGCAAATTGAGTGCAATTTACACAAACTCACGCAATGCTCTGTTAGCCCACTTCTACTGTTTCTAATTGCTCGGTAAATTAATTAGACTAATCAGACACACCCCATGGAGCCCGGCAGCAGATTAAAAGAATTAAACAAACAGGGGAGTGTTAATACAGACCAAACCCAGAGGAACAGCCTCTCCAACTGTCAGACGATCCCAGTAATGGCATTTCTCTCCATGACAGCAGACACAAGATCTCCACGCTGAGTCACATGTCATCAGAACGGACAGTTAGGATGTTTAAACCAGTAGTAAACCACTCAAAACAACGAACATTAGTAATGTTGCTGTTTGATCATGAAAAGGGTCTGTGAAGTTACAAAGCACAAAGTCACTCCAAAGTGAGTCATTCTCTATATCAGTGTCAGTGTTTCTGAACTCCCTGTAACGCCTCCATTATAGCCTTGAGATTTCTTCCGGGAACAAACACCTCAGTATTCCTCATTTAAATAATTCCTGCCCAATGCATACACAAATAAAGGTTGAGTTAAGTTAGTAGTGCGTTGAATCACAAAGCACTGGTCCAGGTGGCCAATCAGAGCATTGTGTTTTTCAGGGGGAGGGGCTTCATAGAGACAGTAATTAAACAGGTGTGTTAACTACCACACGATGCATCGCAGAAGAAATCAACTTGCTAGTCACGACTGTTTGACAAAACCATATTGTCGCAAATTGATCGTAAAAAAAATCCTGTAAAAAAACAGTAAACTACTGGCAGCTGTGATTGCCAGCATCATACCGTAACTATGTGTGTTACTGTTTTTGTGTTAGAGCATGTAGCCGTTTTAAAGTTTTATACTGTAGCTAACGGTATTTAGCTGTTAATTTCAAAAACAGTAACACATATTTTTACGGTATGATGCTGGCAACTACACTTTAAAAAAAATTAATCCTGTAAAAAACAGTAAACTACTGGCAGCTGTGGTTGCCAGCATCATACTGTAAAAATACGGTGTGTAACTGTTTTAGAAATGAACAGCTAAATACCGTTTTGTCAGCTACAGCTATATGCTGTTAATTTACTGTTATATACTGTATTTTAACAGTAATTTAAATTACTGTTAATTTTAAAAATGGTAACACCATATTTTTACGGTATGATGCTGGCAACCACATCTGCCAGTAGTTTACCGTTTTTTTTTTTACAGGATTATTTTTTACAGTGTACAGCTGCCAGTAGTTTACCGTTTTTTTTTTTGTTTTTTTTTTGTTTTTTTTACAGGATTATGTTTTACAGTGCACGTTGGTTAATGATGTCACATGGGTGGTGGAGTAATAACAATGCATTCTCATCCTAGGGTGTCATATAGAGACACTTTTGACAATGCGTATATATTCAACGCACATGGCACCCTTTAGCATCAATATAATGCTTCAGTTATGAGTAGGTTTAGGTCTGGGGTAGTGTTAGGCTTAGACCAATAGGAGGCGCCTTCTGGCCCATATATATCTGCGTCTCATATTGACGCTAAAGGGTGCCATGTGCGTCGGATGTATACGCATTGGCAAAAGCGTCAGTATATGACGCCTTGGGATGAGAATGGGCTGGTAATAACTATTTTTATTGAATCTGTTTGAGATTGAATTAATGCTAAATGTTTTGCTATACATTACAGACATGTCATCTGAGGAATATTTCTCATTTTTCACAGTTATTTTACTTTATTTCCAGATTCAATCATAGACTCGTTAAGCACATAAGCACTCCACAAAAATGACGCTTTAAATCTCTTAACAAACTAAAAGACGTAAATGACATTCGTATGTAAAATAAGATATATTTGTCAGCTTGCTTATTTTGCTCATTTATAAAGTTCACGTCATGCAAACAAGAAACTCTGGTTCTAACCACAGGTGGAGAGCTGTCGTTCCAACCACTTTGCGAAGCCGTTTGCAAATGTTCATTGGAACGATGGTTTCGGGAAACACTAAATTGGTGTTGGAACTTGCAGCCATTGGCTAACAATGCTTTTGGGAAACACACACAAAGCGTTACCGACAGACTGGGAAGAGAGGAGCAGCAACAATGTCACATATGTGAAAAGCATGAAAACCTTTTCTATCCAAAAACAAAATCTAGACTTAGGAAAGGGAAGTTTCTTAGTGATTATGTCTGTCAAGCTCCAAAAAAAGCTTATTTTTTTGCTTAAAAATGTCAGTGGAACATGTCCTCCTATTTTCCCTGTGTTTATGAGCTGTAAAAATGTTTGAAGTTACAGCATCCATGTCTCTGAGCATTACTGTTGAACACTGATATCATTGCTGATATCAAATGATTGACTGGGTTGATTAGTCAAATTGTAAGTCTTGTTTGTGTTAAAATTACTCAAGTAATTTTCTCAGGCAAAATTCCTCTTTCCTCAATTTCAAAGATATACAGTTTTAAAAAGCAATAAACTCATTTATTCGAATTTTTTTTTTTTCAATACTTGACTCAACCATATAGACAAGCACAGGCCTGTATCCACCGTTGAGTAAATCTGAAAGCATAATCGCTGATGCATACTCATTTTTCCCATATGAATATTTGATGTGCGAGATTACAGCGGTGAGGAGTTTTCTCATCTGAATTCAAAGGAAAGCAGGGCGCTTTGTTCTTCTCCTCCAGCTTATTAACTGGCAAACACGACGCCGCACCTCTGTCGGCATTGATTTTCAAACCTCCTCGCAAGGTGAGTGTCAAAGCACTCGAAACGTAGAACATGAACACAGACTTCCTGGTGTGGTTCGGGGGCGGCAACACCTCCTCTGTCCCGGCCCGGCGAGAGTGGCCCGGCGGTGTCGAGTTTTGTGCAATCTGAGAAGTTACTTGGCTAATTAAAGGTGGACCGCAACATCTGACCCGGCACAGACACCTTGAAAACGCTACAGTACATCCCACCTAAAATCCCACGAGGATCTGTGGCTCTATATTACCTGATCATCTGTATCGATCAACCACAGGCCGAATATGGACGGAGAGCATTCAAAGAGCAAGAAAATCACTACGCATGTGTCCACTCGGGCTTATATTCTCAGCACGGTTTCAATGTTCTTTTAATTATTTGGCCATTAGAACACATATGAAACACAAAATGAAAGTTCTAAGTTTTAAAGAGAAATGATCAATAGTATCCAGTGGGCCAGTGTGAACAGCCGGTTAATAATACATGAACTGGGCCATATGATCCGACCCCATGTCTCCCAAGCCCGCATCATCCTATTTTCAGCACAGAAACAAACCTGAACATGAATCCTCTACTGTAACCATTCAAGAAGCTCAGCCAATCAGCAGGGCCGATCATGGCTCCACCACAGGCCTCGCCTGCAAACCACCGGAGATGGAAGCTGAGTATAGCATCAGTTCACTCACAAATTAAAATTCAATGGCTGTGTGATAGAAACAGACCTCAACATAGTTATTTGCTGAAAATCTTCTTAAATCACATTTTCATTCATGTATACTATAGTGGCACACTATAGGCTAGTAGTATAAGTATGTAACTACTGCTTTTATATTTATATATATATATATACACACACACATACATATACATACATATACATATATACATATATACATATATATATATATATATATATATATATATATTTTTTTTTTTTTTTTTTTTTTTTTTCTCTCGAGCTCACCAGCAACCACCACCATTCACTTATATCGTAAGGAGAAGATGAATGTAAATTTTCGGACTGGAATATTTTATGTTCATAGTTTTGAGAGAAAGATGACAGCCAGTATACAATTTGAAATTGAATGAAAAAATAAATTAAAAAAACCTATTCCTTTAATGTCGAAAATATACTTATAAAAATCAACATAAATTACTTATAAAGTCAACATAAATATCCTTAAATAATAAAAGGGATAATTTTATTTTATTTTATAATATTTAAGGGAATATTATTATCTATCTTCTCCAAACTGCTTGTCGTATTATATTATATTATATTATACCAAGTTACAAAATATGATATAATATTTTGTATAATATTTTATGAATTTCTGATACACTAAAAGTATATAATATAATGGGTAACACTTTACTTGAAGGGGTGTGCATAAGACTGGCATGACACCTTCATAACCATGACATGACATTGTCTTGAATATGAAGTAGGGTTTATGCATGTTTATGACAACGGTCATTAAGTGTCTTTCGCTCAATAATGACATTTTTAACACAAATATGACATTGTTTGAGATGTCTTTGTTATGACAACTTCACATAAACCATAACATTATAACCTGTCAGTGTCTTTGTCTTGACAACTTGACATAAAATTAAGTTAAACTGTCATGTGGTTGGTTTAGACATTGGCTGTCATGAGATATTATAACTGTGTCATGTGGTACTAATTGAATTTGTCATTAAAAAGTTATAATGGCTTCATGACAGGCAATGTCAAAACCAACCACCTGACAGTTTAATGTAAAGTTAACCAATAAAGCTATAGGTGGTTTCTTAAGTTTGATAATTAATCTGCTATGTCATGTTTATGATAGGTTGTGTTGTCTTAGTAATGTCAAGTTGTCATGATAAAGACACTGACAGGTTATGATGTATTGGTTTCAGTCAAAGTGTCATAACAAAGACATCTCAAATGACATCTGTCATATTTGCATAAAAAATGTCATAACTGAGTGAATGACGCTTAATGACAGTTGTCATAAACATGCATAAAACTTCCTTCATATTCATAACATATGTCATGTCATGATTATGAAGGTGTCATGTCAGTCTTATGCACACCCCTTCAAGTAAAGTGTTACCATATAATGTAATGTAATATAATGTATTACAAAACGGTTAGTTCCAATCCTTGACTCTGATTGGTCAATAGCTGTGCTTTATTCATGATAAAACACGGCTATGAACACTTTACACAACGGTTCTATGTATCACTGCGCAACACTGCAGTTTCTATGTTGTGTTTATTTGAGCTTTCATGCATATTACACATTTGAGCGTTGTTGCTGTTCACGGTCAGGGACTATTTTTTCTAGCGGAAGGAAGTGATTTTACTTCATGAAAGTTGCACTAATACATATTTGTTTTACAATTAATATTTTTATTGTGTGGTAAACATTTTATAAAAGCAATAAGGTATTCGAGGCAAGTGCTGCATCGTGAATAACTAACTGCTGTAAGGGTCACTCCGCTTCGGGTCGTGCCTAACAACACCCTTCAGCTGTAATAATAATATAACATAATATAATATAATATAATATATTATAATATAATATACATTTTATTAAAGCCTATGGCTCAAAACTCTGTCCAGGAAAAAATACTCTCAAGTGATATAGTGAAACTCAGGCACTGATGTGAGAAACTCGGTGTATAAGAGAGACTTTACAATGGATCAGTTGTTCTGGTACATTCCAGTTTTAAAGCACTTATACATATATGTCAGTCAGCACATGTGTCTATATCTCATCACTGTGTGATTAAATCAGTATGTGTGTGTGGGTCTGCGGGTGTTAGAAGCCAGTGCAGGGACAGCTGCTGCTCTCTGCCGGAGCAGGAATGAATAGATTATGAGCAGTAATTAGACGTACATGGAAATCAATGCACTTATGGCATAGAGCTGGAGGCCATGAGAGCAGATGAGAGGCTCTACAGCAGGGGCCCCTGCAGCCCCTGAGATAGGAAGACACACACCAGGAGACTGAGTGACAGGACCCAAACAGAGATGAGGATAAGAGAAACACAGAGATGTGCGCTATATCTCTATAATACATAGATTCACAAATTCTCCAGTGGCCTTGTTTCTGATCTTGTGCTATCCAACATACAATGCTAACCCGGTTCGGCTTGGGTTTTCATGTCTAGCTTCAGGTTCTGATAAGAAATTCATTATTGAAAACAATATTTGGCAACGCTTTAATTTGAAGGTAATGTAGTTACATGCAACTACATGTACTTACTATATTAAAAACAGTAAATTATGTAGAATCACAAGTAAACCAAACCCTAACCCTAACCGTAACTCGATTGAAAGTATACTTAATGTTACTCAGTACTTGTTGGAGTAAGAACAATGTAACTTCATCACCTTCAAATAAAGTATATATGAAGAGTTCAGATGCAAAAGCCTCTAAATGCCATTTGAAATTTTCTTCTAAAATGCCCATTTTTATCAAGCTTGTATATTTAAGTTCAGTGATTTCACTTAAATGACAGTTTCTTCAATCTTCATTGCCATTTAAGTGAAATTACTGAACTTAAATATACAAGCTTGATAAAAATGATCATTTTAGAAGAAAATTTCAAATGGCATTTAGAGGCTTTTGCATCTGAACTCTTCATATATATATATATATATATATATATATATATATATATTGCACGTGATGGGAATTGCAGGGGTCTGATTTATGGCTCAAAATTTCTGAAACTGGGCAAGTTTTGCTCATAAAAAAAATCTTTAAAAAATGGATCACCTAGTCACTGAATAATTCACACATATTGTATACAGGAGTCAACATGTGAGATTGAGAATAAATATAAAATCTGTATTTTTGTGCAAATGAGACAAGCATGGAGCATGCATCTACCTCTGTCCTGTGACTTTACATGTATGTTCCTATGTTATATAACTCATATAACATAGGAAAATGTAATATATATATATATATATATATATATATATATAGAGAGAGAGAGAGAGAGAGAGTTATATATATATATATATAGAGTTATATATATATATATATATATATATACTGTATATTTATATATATAGTTTCTATCTATCTATCTATCTATCTATCTATCTATATATATATATATATATATATATATAAAACCTCCTGAAAATTGTATATATTAACAGCACACATTTTTCTCAATAATCAGAAAATATATTTTTTTTACGCATGCTGTGGATTTCTGGCTAAAAATGGACCAATGCAAGCCTGTAGTGTCTTGCCTTAATTTAATGTAATCTTTGTCATGAATATGCAAGCATGCGAGCACAGCTTGAGTTCAGGCTTACAATTTTTTACAGTATGAGTCGGGTCAGGTCACACAGTCTCGTGTATGGGCTAAATATGGACCTATATTCTAGAAACAGTGTGAAATTAGTTAATATTATGCTATAAAGTCAATTTGTGTGTGTCATTTCTTATGTATATGTGTGGCTGTTCATCTCATCCTCTCCACCCTGTTCTCCCAGGAGTCACACTCTTCCGCCCCGTCTCAGTGTACGGCCGTGGGCAGAACCTGTCTGTGATCATGGCAGTAATGAACATATGGGTCTGTCTGTGATCCTACAGCCCAATTTAATCACCGCACTGCCCCCACACACACACACACACACACACACGCACACACACAGCCTGAAGACAAACTCCTGCCGCTCACCACTAAAATACCTTTAATGAGATGCCATCTCAAAAAAGAAAATAAACTAGATTTGCATTTCCTGGAGGAGATATCATACCAGAGAGTTAAAGTTTAGGTTTTAATCTAGTTCAGCAGCAGGTTGGAAATGTTGCATCAGAGCGAGGTTACACTCGTCACACATCTCATTTACTGTTGCCTGTATGGCATTAAGCGGCTATAAACTGTTTGATAGGGCCAAAACAGAAAAGACCAATCACATTATAAAAAGACCAATTAGAATCCAGTATGCAAATAATGTGATGACATCACAGCTGATGGTTAGATCTTGATTGAAGTCAATTGGAGTTTTTTTTTTTTTTTTTAAACAAAGTTCTTGTTTGGAATCATGTTTTTGAAATGATTTTATATTCATCAAGGCTGCATTTATTTGATCAAATATACAATATAACATTCATATTGTGAAATATTATTACAAAATATAATGAAATATCATTACAAATTATTGTGAAATATCATTACAATTTAAAATAACTGTTGTCTATTTTATAGGGATGCACTAATTTTACCGATAACCGATAACTCTTTATATTTGAAAGCCGATAACCGATATATCGGCCGATAAATCTAATTCGTTTTTAAAAAAATCATTTTTGAGAGCCTGATTAGAAAAACAAATGTCCCAATGTGTCCCAAGCACACAATTATAATAATGTTTTCATGATAATTTTTATGTAGCCTATATGACAGACTTTCTATGATGAATCGAATCAGGTTCTTTGATGAATAGAAAGTTTAAAAAGAAAATGACTTGAATTTTTTTTTTTCAAGAATGAAAAAGTCTTTACTTCTTTACTGTCACTTTTGATCACTTTAACGCATCTTTGCTGAATAAGGAAAAAAAAATTCTCACAACCTTTAACTTTTTAATTATAAAATGGTGATATTAAGGATGAAATATAAGAATTACCATTAATAGACATTTGCTGGTAGTCTTGTATATTTGTTTCCATTTAATAAAGAAATAAATCAACTCAGGCCATCGTGTTGAGAAACCAAGGACCGATTCATACCGTGTTTATTTGAAGTGAAGTAATGGACTGGGGTTATGTTGTGAAGAGGTGAAACAGCTCTTATTAGATAATGTTTGTCAAGAACCCGGAGCAATCTTCACCAATTCTGTCCTGTCCCGCTCTCAGATAACGTTCAATAACATGAACCCCTGGACAAATTTACACAGAAAATGGTTTCGAATGCTTTTAATCTTCCAAATGGGGGAAAAAACAGGAGTCTGTTTGAACAATGATTCAGACAGATCTCATTTAAATGTAATGAAGACATGATCCTCACCCCCCTCATGATCCATGAGCTCATTAGTCAGAGGAAGTGCAGATGAACGTGTGCTTAGGCCTGTATTTATATTTGAGTATTTTTGGGGTGAATGATTATAATCGTGCATATGAAGATTTATCACGACGCTGACTTTTGACCGCTGATTGGTGCGATTTAGAGAGCCTGATGACTGGAGTCCATATGGAATCTGAACACATTGTTCAGCTTTTCTCAATTCACAAGGAAAAGCAATCCTTGATTTGATGAAATGTTTCAAATTTAGTTAAAGAACATTAGATAATGTGACTTACATATTTAATGAAAGGAAAAGCACATCTCTTCTGAGAGCCTAATCCTGTTCTGTACACACACACACGTATTAGTTTACTCAAATTCAGAATTTATATATGTAGTAAATCTGAGTATACAAAGCCAACCTAAACAACTTGTTAAGTAAAGTCATCCTTACAATATCATACTTAAAAATAGCAGCTTATAGAGCATAAACAAAACAACAGTTTAGCAATAATTACTCAATAATAATGGATATCAGATATTGGAATTTTTTTTTTTTTGCTTAGATGACTTATCTCTGAAATAGCTTTGTCTAGAACTGATGGTGGTGTCAAAAATAAAAATAATTATAATAACCTGGGAAGTATTATTTGTTTGAGTGTGATTATTTTTAAAGTTGACTGTTTCCATTACATTACAGAGCCCGATTACACCAAGTACAACATGTTCCTGGATCAACATCTTTCTTTGTTGACATTCCAATCAACCAATCAGATTTGAGGGAGACGTTTATGGTTTGTAAGGATGGCACTTGATTTTGTCCAAGGGAACACTCTAAAAAATGCTGGGTTGTTTTAACCCAACTTTGGGTCAAATATGGATCAAACCCAGCCACTGGGTTACATTTTTTCATTACATTTTTTAACCCAATGTTTGGCTTTGTCCATATTTGACCCAAAGTTGGGTTAAAACAACCCAGCATTTTTAGATTGAACACTCTAATAAATGCTGGGTTGTTTTAACCCAATTTTGGGTCAAATATGGACAAATTGGGTTAAAAATGTCATTTAGAAATGTAACCCAATGACTGTGTTTGTCCATATTTGACCCCAAATTGGGTTAAAACAACCCAGCATTTTTTAGAGTAAAAGTTATTGGATGGTTGTGGTTTCCTATTGGTCGATCTCATGTGAGTGACAGGTTGCCCCGCCCTAGCACCAGTAAACATGTCATCAGAGAAGAGAAGAGATGGCACTGTTTTCCCCCCCAAAACTATGAGGTCATATGAATAAAAAAACAAACAAAAAATATGTTCATGTACACCCTAAAAATGCTGGGTTGTTTTAACCCAACTTTGGGTCAAATATGGACAAACCCAAACACTGGGTTAAAAAGGTAATTCAAAATTGTAACCCAATGGCTGGGTTTGTCCAAATTTGACCCAAAGTTGGGTTGAAACAACCCAGCAATGGCCAATACATGTTAGGATGTTTAGGAAATGTTAAGTGTTATCAAAGGAATAATATCAAGAGGTCGGGGAGGTTAACCCTGCCGGCACACTCTAAAAAATGCTAGGTTATTTCAACCCAAATTTGGGTCAAATATGGACAAACCCAAATGTTGGGTTAAAAATGTAATTAAATAATGTACAGTTGAAAGGGAAAGTTGAAGTTGTGTTAAAATCTGAAATTACATTTTTAACCCAACTTTGGGTCAAATATGGACAAACCCAAACACTGGGTTAAAAAGGTAATTCAAAATTGTAACCCAATGGCTGTGTTTGTCCATTTTTGACCCAAAGTTGGGTTAAAACAACCCAGCAATGGCCAATACATACTCTTTATGTTTAGGAAATGTTAAATGTTATCAAAGGAATAAATAATATCAAGAGGTCGGGGAGGATAACCCTAAAAAATGCTAGGTTACTTCAACCTAAATTTGGGTCAAATATGGACAAACCGAAATGTTGGGTTAAAAATGTAATTAAGTAATGTACAGTTGAAAGTTGAAGTAGGGTTAAAATCTGAAATTACATTTTTAACATTTGGGGTTGTCCATATTTTACTCAAAGTTGGGTTAAAAAACAACCCAGCATTGTTTAGAGTGCAGATGTTATAACTACAACATTATTATATATGGATATTCAAAAATAGCTGTACATTCTCTGCCAAGAGTAACACCTGAATGACAAATATTAGATATACTGCAGTGTCAAGTTATTGTTCCTAATAGAAATCCAATCCAGAAGTCCATGTCTCTGTTTCTGGAGTTGCTCTTGGCTTTGAATACAGCGGCAGAACGATATAATGACATGAATTCAGCACAGGTGGACCTCCTCCGCTCTCAAACCACACACTTTCAGGGTTAAAAGCAGAAGATGAGAGCAGTTTTGGTTTGATTTTCGGCTCAGTGGGCCGCTCGGCTCCGGCTGGGAGACTGTGACAGGATTTAGATGTGTTGATAAAGCATTAAGATGAGAGATCTGAATGAAGACAGGTAGACTCGGGCTTCACTGCACTTCTGCACCAGTGTTTGTTTCTTGCTGTTTTTTTTGTTTTGTTTTTTTCGTCTGCTGAATGACATCAAAGAGAAGCTCTCTCTCTCCTCGTCTCGCTCAGAACCCTTTGGCATCTCGCACTACCATTCTCTGCGCCTGTGTCAAGCAGAGCAGCAAAGGAGAGAGAGAAAGCGAGAGAGGCGGGGTGACAGGCCTATGAAAGCAGAGATATTTTAAAGGACTGAAACCATTTGAGCAGCTGCATTTGCGTCTGTGTGTGTGTGTGTGTGCGCTCTGAAACACGAGCCTTTCTCATTGTTCATTTCCCAATACGACTTTAAAGCCAACAAGAGCCGATTACCGGTTTCCTCAGAAGAGTGGAGGCCAAAGTGTTCGCCTGCTCTCATCCTCAGCGTGTTGTTCCTCTAAACTGAGCTACTCCAGGGCTCGGGCTTTGTTTAACACAAACACGTGTTCGCGAGAATGAATCAAACGCGGAAACACCAAAGTTGACTGTTTCCATTACGAACGCTGTTGTCAAATGCACAAATAAATGCCTCGGGGTTCATGCCGACAAAGGCATTACATGACAGAGTATACAAACACACACACTGCACATGCTCCACACGTACAAAAACACTCTAACTCAACACACACTCAAGTATACGTTGACTTTAAAAAAAAACTTTTGCTGATAATTTACTCACCCCCATGTCATCCAAGATGTCCACGTCTTTCTTTCTTCAGTCGAAAAAAAATTAAGGTTTTTGAAGTAAACATTCCAGGATTTTTCTCCATATAATGGATTTCAATGGGGTCCAAACGGTTCAAGGTCCAAATGACAGTTTCAGTGCAAACTACAAACTGTTCAAAGGGCTTTAAACAATTCCAGACGATGAATAAGGGTCTTATCAAGCGAAACGATTGCTTATTTAAAAAATAAAATAAAAAATTTAAGTTTTATAATCACAATTGCTCGCCTTGCACGTTCGTGACTCTCCTGTTCAAACTCGTACATCAAAATGAACAAACCTTTTTTCGAGTCATTTTTTGAAATGACTGATCGTTTTGCTAGATAAGACCCTTATTCATCATCTGGTGTCGTTTAAAGCCCTTTGAAGCTGCACTGAAACTCTCATTTGGACCTTGAACCATTTGGTTCCCATTGAAGTCCATTATACGGAGAAAATCCTGGAATGTTTTCATCAAAAAACTTAATTTCTTTTCAACTGAAGAAAGAAAGACATGGACATCTTGGATAACATGGGGGTGAGTAAATTATCAGCAAAAGTTTTTTTAAAAAAAGTGAACTACTCCTTTAAATAATTACACAGAGACTGAAGTAAACAGATCACTTTAAGAACAGTAGCTATACTAGATTGTACTACTACACTGTATACTATTTTTATGTATGTAAAACAGTATGCAGTTTCAAAACGCAGTATGCCACATGACTTAAATTGGCAATCAAATTATTAAGGAGTTTATTGTTCAAAAATTATGGTTCATATTGCTTCTACGTGCAATGGATTGTTTGGGACAACATTGTCAGAGAGAAAATGTGTCAGAATTCAGAATAGCATACTACTTTATGAAGTTGTAAAGTAGTACTGCATGCTATATTATACTCTGAATTCAGTCTGTGTACTGTTAGTACACAGCCATTCAAACGTTTGTAAAGAAATCAATACTTTTATTCAGGAAGGGCAAGTGACAGTAAAGACTTTTACTTTGTTTAAAAAATAAATACATCCAATTTATTTCCAATAAATGCTGTTCTTTTGAATTCTCTGTTCCTCAAAGAATCTTAAGAAAACAAGTACGATAGATTTTACCGTTGATAATAATCAGAAAAGTTTCTAGAGCAGTAAGTCATCATATTAGAGTGATTTCTGGAGGATCATGTGACACTGAAGACTGGAATAATGATGCTGAAAATACAGCTTTGATCACAGTAATATATTACATTTTAAAATATATTCAAATAGAAAACAGTTATTTTAAATTGTAATAATATTTCACAATTTTACTGTTTTTACTGTATTTTTTCTCAAACAAATGCAGCCTTGAAGAGCATTAGAGACTTTCTGAAGCCTTAAAAAAATCTTTGCATTTTGAAATATAGTGCAGTATGCTTCAAGGAGAATGAGTAGTATATTTGACAGCCACTGCGAACATGATAAACAAGCACAAATTCTTTTCAAAGGGTCAAAGGTCAGGGGTCACGCTAAATATCTGAAGATTAATATAGCAGAAATCCTTCACTCTCAGAGCAGATAAACAGAGGAAAGATAAACTCTTCAACCGTTGCTAACTCAAAAAGAAAAAAAAAAACAAAAGCAGAACGCACATCAAATCAGTAAAATAAGATAAAGACGCACACAAAATATAAGGAAATAAACAAACATCGCAACAGAGCGGCTTTCCGGCAGAATCATCAGGGGCCGCAGAGGAAAACAGATGCAGAGAAAGATGGAGGGAGACGCTGAGGGTGGAGGTAAAAAGCCTGCTTCAATTAGCATCGTAAAATAAAATACTTTGTAAAAGGAAATAAATGCTGTAGCAAGAGGAAGATTCATGCTCTGAAATAAACTGCAGCTGTTGAATTTTTAATTGGAGAGGTCCTAATTACGGTCATCAGACAGTGCTCCTAAACACATTCCACTTCTCTCTCTCTCTCTCTCTCCTGCGGTGTAGAGGAGTAGTCCTGGTGTACGCTTCCATTTCATTAATATTTGATGAAATGGGTCCGACTGCCTCAGCTGCGCACCGCGGCCCAGAATCAAGCCTCCATTACGCATGCTGCTGTCTTACTGCCGCGTACATTAGCTGGATGTCAGAAGTGTGTGTGTGTGTGTGTGTAAGAAGCGGGGCGGTGTCTCGTCAAATGGTTCTGTCGATTGATGCTATTCGATGGTGGAAAAACACTTGGGTGTGCGCCATAATTGAACTGACACCAATAATGAAACCAGATAGTGTCTCGAGCCGCCAGCAATATGCTAAAGATATTGATGCTCCTAATAATTCCTGGGGACTTGGACAGGATTAACGGAACAGAGGAACCTCTCACAAAATAACGGCTTTAAATTACACCCCGTGCCAAGTTTGGAAAAGTCCACATCTGTCAGCGCGGACAGTGAGATAGGAGTTTTTCCAGTAGTTGTATTACACATATTTACAAGAACAGATCTGGGTGTGCATTTGCTTTTGAGACGCACAATTAGTAAGAGCAAACACATTATAATTTTGAGAGGGAACTCATAGTTGGTTGTCGTTGGGATCTTTTAAGTCTCTTCTCCTCACCAAGGCTGGATAAAAAAGTGCAATGAAAACAGTAATATTGTGAAATATTACTAGAAATTACAATTTCTGTTTTAAAACTGTTTTCTATTTGAATATATGGTTACACTTTATTTCGATAGTCAATTTAGACATTCTACTAATTATAACTTGTCAACTAACTCTCATTAGAGTATTAGTAGACTATAGTAGACTGTTGGGTTATGGTTAGGTGTTAGGGTTTGGGTTAGGAGAATAAGTTTACTTGTAGTCGCCAAGTTACTTATAGTCGAATGTCTGTTGAGGGACCAACAAAATAAAGTGTTAGCAGATATTAAGCTGACAGTCTACTAATACTCTGACAGTTAGTTGAAATGTAGTTGAAAAGTTACTTATAGTTAGTGGAATGTCTAAAGTGGACTATCGAAATAAAGTGTTACCGAATATATTTTAAAAAGTAATTTATTTCTTTGATCAAAGCTGAATTTTCAGCATCATTGCTCTAGTCTCCAGTGTAACATGATCCTACAGAAATCATTCTAAAATGACGAATTTGCTGCTCAAGAAAAATTTCTGATTATTATATTTCACACTTTAAAAAAATCTTGGGTTGTTTTAACCCAACTTTGGGTCAAATATGGACTAACCCAGCCGTTGGGTTAAATTTTTACATTACATTTTTAACCCAACATTTCGGCTTTGTCCATATTTTATAATTTTTAGAGTGCAGGAGTGTTGGAACAAAAAGTTAGAGCATTTATTTGTAACAGCAGTTAAAGCATTATAAATAATTATAAAAAATATTTTTTGTAACAATGTAAAAGTTTTCACAATTTAATGCATCCTTACTGAATAAAATGATAATTTGAAAAAAATAAATAATAATAAAAAGAAAATTACTGACCCCAAACTTTTGAATACTAAACAAGAGTTTTACATCATTTACTGTATTTAATTTTCGCTCATTTACTGCAATTAATTCACTAAAGAAAAGATGCAATGGCCAAACACACACTGATGTGATAATCTGTCATTAGCTTGATTCATTTAATTAAATGAAACATGATAATCAGTATGTTTAATGTAATTATCTGCATCTTGATTCCACATCTGAAATCTTTAGTTTACTTAAGTAGATACAACGCATTCTCATCCTAGGGCGTCATATAGTTACGCTTTTGACATTTCGTCTAAATCCAACGCACATGGCACCCTTTAGCGTCAATATAACGCGCTTCGGTTATGGGTAGGTTTAGGTCTGGGGTAGTGTTAGGGTTAGACCACTAGGAGGCGCCTTCTGGCCCATATATATCTGCGTCTCATATTGACGCTAAAGGGTGCCATGTGCGTTGGATGTATACGCAATGTCAATGACGCCATGGAATGAGAACGGGCTGGTATATACTTGTGACTCTTGCATTGTAAATACAAGATCTTGACCATAAATGTACGCAGCTTTAGATGTTATTTCCATCAATTTTTGCTCAAGATCTTGTAATGTTAATGCAAGAGTCCAGCACTCTGTAAAGTCTCCTCCAGCACATCCCAAAGACTCTCAATGAGTTTCAGCTCTGGACCCAGAGGAGTCGATTCACATGTAAATGATTCTTCATGCTCCTCTCAACCCTCATAGTCTGATCCTGATGAATCTTGACATTGTCATCCTGGAATATGGCCATGATGTGTCTTCCTACGTGTTTGTTTAAGAAATGAAAAGCTACACAAGAATAGTTGCCAAACACAACATGCAAGAAACATAATGATCACTGATCCAATCACAGACTCTTAAGCATTTGACTATTTAAATCCAAACAGTGACTTTTTAATTTTTTCCAGAATATCATATGGTTATTTAAAACAATATTGAACTAATACTACATGTTTTTATCCTGGTTTGCACTTTTCATGTCTGAATAACCTGGACCTCCTTGTCGACTGGAGAGAAAAGTGTTTTTATAAGGAAAGCAGGACATGAACAACTGGGACCAACATCTAAAGACATGAGAATCTGCATGTACAGTATCTCGGCGAAACCCCCATGCAGGAGGCTCATCTCTGGCACGACTGTCCCAATTCAACTTGCCAAACACCCTCTTTACTATCAAAAAGACACCACACTCACTGCCTCTCTCTCCTGTGCCCCCCAAGGGGCCTTCCACTTATTACCCATGATGCTTTGAGAGAGCACAGTGATGCCCTCCCTCCTCTACCCCCGTACCCTAATCTCAGACATGAAAGGAAGAGCGCGGCCCGGGCTGAGATGATTCTACTGCTCACAGGGGAATAGGAGGAGAGAGAGAGAGCGAGGGAGGGAGATGAGCAAGAGGTTTAATAATGACCAACTCCACCTCGTCACTCCCAGCTGAAGGGTTCGGGCCCAGGGGACACTCCACTCTGCCCGAGGGGGTCAGGGGCAGCTGAAGCGACAAGGGGCCCCTGAGTGATCGCCCAAATCTCAGGGTGATTTACAGGGCCAAAGCATGTCAGGGGCCCGGTTATGACACGACGAGTGGGTGTCTTATTTGTAAAACAGCCATAGACAGTCGGGAACATTGTCAGGCGAGGCAAAAATATTGTAGCAATAGAGCTTGACCCGCAGCGATTTTCAAGTAAAAATGATTTCAGATGCTTTTACGTAATTGTGAAAAATGAAAAAACAAAAACATATTTTAAAAACTGCACTGTTCAAATTGCTCAATTAGAATGAGCTTAAGCAACACAATTGCTTTATATTTTGTCCAAACTTAATTTGATTGTGTTCAATCTGCTTAAATACATGTCAAATTTAAGTTTACTTAATCCGTTTTTATTGGATTACATGAATGACTTGTGTTGCATTAACTGAAACTGGACGGTGCTTGTTAGTTCGCAGCATGCTTTGCATGTTGAAATATGAATATAAATGTTGAAATTAAGTGTTATTTTATCTGTTTTTGAGAAAATTAGAAAAATGCAAATGCCTTGGCTGATGAAGCATGGAAATCTTATTATTTAAGATGCTAAAAGTGGTAGTAAATAGTTGGCTATAGTCAGTTTAGATTGATTAGTGTGACACTAAAACATGATATTGCATCGGATGTATGGATACATGAATTAGAATAACTGAATCATATCAGTTGGTCTAAAAGATTGCAAATTAATTGGGCTGACACTATTAAATAAAGCTGTGCCCAACTATAGTAATTAAGTTGAATCAACCTTAATAAATTAAGTTCACCCAATGCAAGTACATTGGGATTGGAAAAACAAAATTGCATAATGCAAAAATAAAGCAAATTAATCATGTGGAGATCCTTACCATGATTTTTTTCATGCTCATTCAAAGAGTTATTTTTTTTTTAAATTCTAGGGCTGTGCAAAAGTTAATTGCGATTAATCGCATCCAAAATAAAAGTCTGTGTTTACATAATACTGTATATTTGTGTGTGCTGTATGTAATTATTTTGTATATATAAATAAAAACACATGCATGTATATATTTAAGAAAATGTGTTATTCATATATAAAATATTTATATATATATATATATATATATATAGTTTAAGCGCAAATAATTCTTAAATATATACATGCATTCATAGGTATTTATACATACAAAATAATTATATACAGCACACACAAATATATTATGTAAACACAGACTTTTATTTTGGATGCGATTAATCGCAATTAACTTTTGCAAAGCCCTAAAAAATACATTATAATTGTAAATGTTTTGTTTCCTTGTTTTATGAGAATATTCCATAGACATTATGATTTTTGTACTGCTGGGTTGTTTTAACCCAATTTTGGGTAAAATATGGACAAACCCAGCCATTGGGTTACATTTTTAAATGACATTTTAACCCAATGGCTGGGTTTGTCCATATTTTACCCAAAATTGGGTTAAAACAACCCAGCAATTTTAAAGTGTAGGCAAAAACATGTCCTTTTCATTTTTATACATCTTTTTTTTCCACTTAAACAGTCATGAATATTGCAACAGCAGGGTCATACTGTACACACTGAGCAGAAGTGTGTAAAAACTGTAAGAAAAAACAAAAAACGAGGTAAGCAACTTTGTGTGATTGCATCTCATCTGGGTGAAATGTGAAGTTTTTCCTGCACTGGCATCTAATTGAGTCAGACAGGGGGAAGCGGAGGAGAGTGGACCTGTCATCTCCAATCCCAATTCACCTTCATTAACATCAAACTTTTATAGTGCTCTCAGAAATACGGCCGCCCTCTCGCTCACTCTTTCACTCTCTTATTCGAAAATGGATCTTCACATCTATTCAAGGTAAATTAAGTGCTGCTGACATGTGGAACACAAAACAATTTGCATTTCTTGAAGGAAATACCTGGAAGAATAAGGTTAAGCTGCAAATAACATAAGGTTTTAAAGTGTTACTTAGAACCCCTTTATTCATGATACAATTCAGTTTTCTACGTGAACAGACACTGTGTACTGTTAAGGCAATTGCAAACATATCATATATATTCATATTTAAGTATATGGATGAACTATAAATTCAAAGTATATGCATGAACTATGGCGCAGTGGATAAGACACATGCCTTTGGTGTGAGACAACCCACTGTGAGACACCAATGTGTTCCTGAGCAAGACACTTAACCCCTAGTTGCTCCAAAGGTATGCGACCTCTGACATATATAGCAATTGTAAGTCGCTTTGGATAAAAGCGTCAGCTAAAATGAATAAATGTAAATGTAATATGCAATAGTGAATAAAAATGCCAATAACAATTTAGTGAGTAATTTTTACAATGACATCATCGCTGTTAAATTTCAAATGCGCAATATTCCATCAACAGGGATCATGCGCTCTAAAAATGCTGGGTTGTTTTAACCCAACTTTGGGTCAAATATGGACAAACCCAAACGTTCGGTTAAAATGTAATTAAAAATATAACCCAATGGCTGGGTTTGTTCATATTTGACCCAAAGTTGGGTTAAAACAACCCAGCAATTTTTAGAATGTACAGATACTGTTACAGGTACAACATGTAAGAATTTTATATCAAAATATTCAAAAGTCACTTGCACAGTGTTGTATATTTCTTTAACTGATGTACTTACATTATTCTAAAGGTTTCCAATCATTTGTAAATTCAGAAAAATTAACAATTTTACATGGTGCCCGTCCCATGTCACTTGTCGCCTGTCAATGACGTAACATCCGCGCTATCCCTGGTTTCCGCTCGTACTGCCATAGTAACCATGGCGACAGATGTGGACAATGCCGTAATGTTTAGCGACACGCTGTTGTTGTTTCGTTCAAACATTGTGGATCATGGCAAGCAAACTTTGGGACAAAAGGAGAACTAAAACAAGGATCAATATCAGAGTGGTATTTTCGAGATGCCAAGGGCTAGCGTCCGCGGCTAACTTTGACTTGACAAAGACGTCGCTCTTGCATGGACTTTCTTAGACAGGTGAGCAAATGTACATAAAACGAATCAATGTTATATAGCTCAACTTCAACATGATGAAATGTTAGAATAACATAAGTATGTGTTTACTAGCTTACTGCTAATTTCATATAGCAAATAAACTAACACAGAATAACATTATAACTTTCAACACACTCAAATGCGGTTTAGTATGATAGTGTAGACCAAGTGAAACAGCGCTGCGTTACCTCACAAGTTTAATTTGTCAAATAAACTAACATGTGTTAGTAATTCAGCACTTGCGGGTACTTCGGTAGAATGAAATGTTTCTTTATATCCGCAGGACTCGCGCATGGCGCTGATATCTGTCTCTCACTAGCAATCGCGCCCTACTTCACACCACATTCATGTTAAAAAAAATCAATGTTTTCACTCATCCATAAACATGATTAGAGATTTGACAGCATGACATCAAGTCCCATGATTCCACTTACTCACTGCGTCATCAATCTACGCCTTTGTTATTGTAGCTTTAAATGAACTTCAAGGACTTTAAGCACTACTTTTTTTGGTTTTCAACTTTCAAGGACTAAGATCTCACTTATCAAACAATATCTTTATTGTCTTTCAAATTCTAAAAGGTATAGATCAATTAAAATATACTAAAAATGGTACAAATAAAGTGCAGCACATGCAATGACGGTGGTAACTAGATATCATTGTCCTAATTCAAAATGATTTTTTTCATGAGCATGTGATTGAAAAGCTGTATCATATACTTGGATATTTACATGAGCAATATCACACTATGCAAAATCACTCCATATCAGAAGCATATCTATATCAGACAGGTTGTAGCATTAATTTTGCGTGAAAAAGCTGTAGCTACTTATCAGAAATGTATGAGAAAATTTGTATGAGACTATGAGACAATTTGGGGTGCGAGTGTGTGCAGTATGTTGTAGAACAAAACCCCATTATAAAAACCCATAAGAACTGTCTTCCCAGTTTTGACAACATCTGTGTAGTGACTGAGGCTGAATGAGGATTTGGGGGTTAAGAACAACAAAACAATTCTGCTTTACAAGGACTGTAACAACATTTCCTGTGAGTAAGAAATCAGTCTCTTTTACAAGAGCAGCTATACATCCTCACTCCCAACAGATCGGATGAACAACTCTGAAAATGAATGAAACATGAACAGGAAAAATTCTCAGTTCCTCCATGAGGGACACCGAACACTAACAGTGTCTATCAGGGGAACGCATGCGACACAATAACTTCAAAGCAAATTAAAAACGCACAACATAATGCTAAATGCACCCAGTGCACGAGAACAAAGCTCAGAACGGTTGTTATCTCAAAGCAGAAGATGTAGAGTTTCTAAACTGTTGCAAATCTCACCATTGTGAGGCCACAAGCTTCCATCACATCCTCGCTGCATCTGCATATTCATTGAGATGTCAATAATTTAACACTCACGACACTATCTGAATATGTGTTTACCAGCGAGGTCGGTAACCTGAACCCATTTACTGAGAGGATTTCAAAGTGTGAATGTGATTGCATGTCTGTTTGACTTTGGGGGAGGGAGGTGGATTTTAATCTGCATTCAGATTCAGATGAACGATTGCGGTCGCTTGATGTCATTTTTGGAAACGCTACAAATACATATTTTGTAAAATGTTGTCAAAAACATTTTGTAAATAGTTTTTTTTTTACTAAAGATCACAACAAAAATAGATATTAGATACAAAAACGTCTTGACAACAGTAATATATAGTATATATTAGGCGATATATATATATAATTTTTAAACATCAATTTGACAGCAGTAATTTATATATATATATATATATATATATATATAAATATACATACATATATATAAAAAAATTATATATATAAATTCTTAAAAATGTATCGATTTGACAGCAGTAATATATATAAATATATACATATATATATATATATATATATATATATATATATATATATGTTCATTCAAACATAAATATAATATATAATATATGTATATATATATATATATATATAATTTTTTAAACTTCGATTTGACAGCAGTAATTTATATAAATAAATAAATACATATATATATATATATATATATATATATATTACTGCTTATATATATATAAATTACTGCTGTCAAATTGAAGTTAAAATATATATATATATATATATATATATATATATATATGTTCATTCAAACATAAATATAATATATAGTATATGTATATATATATATATATAATTTTTTAAACTTCGATTTGACAGCAGTAATTATATATATATATATATATATATATAAATTACTGCTGTCAAATCGAAGTTTAATATATACAGTATATATATATATAAACACTATATATTATATTTAGGTTTGAATGAACATAAATATATATACACAATGTATATTACTGCTGTCAAATCGATACATTTTTAAGAATTTATAAATCATTTATAATACACAGTTTATAATTTATTATACACAGGCTACTAAAAAATTATTTTTGTTACACTTGCTGATGTAGTTACATTATTATTCATAAAGTATTATTAATGAACTGCATGTATTTACTATAGAGATACGGTTATGGTTTGGTTTTGGGTTATTTGTAATTATGCATAATTTCTTTAATTACTATAGTAAGTACATATAGTAAGTAAGTACATCACCTTAAACTAAGGTGTTACCAATATTTTTGCTGAATTATTGTCAGTATGTGTGATTGGCTATGTATTTATAAGTTGTTATAAAAATAAATATTGTCCAGTATTTATAAATTTTACAGGTTGGTTATCTACTTTATTTTTAAATACAGTCAACATAGAATGTATAATGCCAGGCAAGACAAAAAATCATAACGTAATCATCAATATAACATTAAAAATACGATTAAAAAGTATTTTTTTTACATTTTATATTAGCAAACACTATTTTAGCCATCCAGCCTAAGTGTACAGAAAGTTACTAATGAAAACAGACTCATATTTGCACGTCATAAACACACTTGACCAGGTTCACAGAGCCCTGATACACACAGACCACGGCCTGCCTAAAACAATGACACTTTGAGACAGGTGTGAAACAATCTACACACACTCATCCACGTGGGTCATAGTGCTGTCAAAGACCACTAGAGTTAGAAAGCAACTTCCTCAAGTGAGCACACTCTATCTCGCCCCCACCTGGCTCCCCCCTCTCTCTCTCTCGCTTCAACACGCACACGCGTTCACTAGGACTCGCAGGCAGCACCTCACACAGGCTGACACACAACACCATCATCAGCCCAAGCTGCAAAAAGCCACAGAACAGATGACCGCACTTACTGTGTATCAGGCGTCCCGTGAAGAAGTTCTTTCGCTGAATGTAACCCCCCCTCCCGCCCCACTTCCCCCTCCCCTATATTTCCCCTCTCCATTATCCATGCGGAAATAACCCGACGGGAACGTGGTGGCAGCCAGGCGGTGTTTCTGGAGCCCCGAGTCCCAGCTTCCACTGGTTTTGGGTCGGAGGGACTCGACTAGCCCTCTCACGCTCTCTCACGCACACATGGATGCTGCCTGTGTTGCTCTGCATCTGGTTGCCAAAGCAAAGCACAATCAATATGGAAGGGGAGCGCTATTTTATGATTGGAGAAGTTGTTGTGTTTTTGGTGGTGAAATTCATTATTTAGTATCTGAACCTTCAGCTATTCAGTATCATTTATTCATAAAGTCCCTTTTTGCCAGAAGGAAATGGATACAGCTGGAGAGATGGGGAGAGGGGAGAGAGAGAGAGAGAGAGGGAGAGATAACTGAGAGAGAGAGAGAGAGAGAGAACCCGTAGCGAAGAAAACAAGAAAGGAAGCTGGGATTGATGATATTGATCATGCAGTGTCTTCAAATTAATGGATGGTGGTTTATTTTTTTTATTTGATGGACAGATTGATTGATTCGCATGTCTTGGAGGAGGAGGAGGAGTTCTTGAACATCAGAGGCGTTGCGTGATGAAGAGAATGTGTGGATTTTGATGTCTGCTCCAACATTCACACACACTCAAGTGGAGAATTCACTGAGAGCAAGGCCCTGTTTACATCAGCTCGACGATTTGCACGCGATAACACCCTGACTTGTCGGCGAGCTCGATGATTTGCAAATCGGGCTTAAAATCCTGTAGTGTGAACTTGGCTTAAGGGATCGAAACTTGACGGCCCAGAAAGTCAATGAGGAAAGTGTTTAAGTATTCCATGTGGCAACAGTGGCTCAAGTATAAGTTTACCAAGGGACGAGAATACTTTTTGTGTGAAAAAAAAAACAAAAATAACGACTTTATTCAACTATTCCTTTTCTTCCTTGTAGGCCTGAGACGAGAGTTCAAGAGATTTCCGCGACGCATGCGCGAGAACTGAACAGCGTCATGGAAATCTCTTGAACTCTTGTCTCATGCCTACAAGGAAGAAAAGGAATAGTCGTGTAAAGTCATTATTTTTGTTTGTTTTTTCCGCACAAAAAGTATTCTCGTCGCCAGTGTTGGGGAAGCTCTGAAACTGTAGTTTGACAAGCTACTCGTACGTTAAAGTAGTTTAACTACAGTCAAGCTACCCTTTTGGAAAAGTAGTTAGCTACACTACAAGTTACTATCAAAAAGTAGTTAGCTACATTGAAACTACTTTTGCTTTTTGAACAACATATTATAAATAGGCTATTATATTACATATTATTATTATAACATGTTATAAATTATATATTATAAATAACTGAATTAGTGTCTGATGAATGTTTTAATTAAAATATTTAGTGTTTAAAACAATGCAATACAATTATGATTTCATAGAGTCACAGTCAAATATCTCAGACTGTTTGTCAAAAGTGCAAAATTGCAACAAATAGCCTACAACATTGCAAGAATAAAATATAGGCCTACATTCAACATAAATTGCATTTAGAACATTTTCTCAAAAATACCGATTTAGCTTGGAGAAATAAGGCCACGGGTAATTGACGTTAGTTGTTTCTCCAAATCTGCCGTCACGTCTTGCTCCATCATGGATAATCATAATATGGGTGTGTCAACGCACTTCTTTAAGTCAGTGAACCGTTAGCCGCAAGATGCGTGATTAAACTACAGGTGGCGGTAATGGCAAAAAATGAGTTTGTAATCTAACAAGAAGAAGAATACCCTTGCATCGCGCTGATTCGCGCAGGCTCGACAAACGCAATGTAGCTTTTGCTCGCGCTACACCGCTACTTGCTGCAAAAAGTAGTTAGCTACTGGAAAAGCTACACTGTTTAAAAAGCAACTGAGCTACTGCCAAGCTACTGAAAAATGTAGTTAAGTTAGTAGCGCCGCTACTTGTAGTTAACTACTCCCCAACACTGCTCGTCGCTTGATAAACTTATTCTTGAGCCACTGTAGTCACATGGGCCATCAAGTTTTGATCCCTTAGGCAGCCTATGTAGCAGTGATCTACCCCTCAAATTTAATCAAAAATATCTTCATTTGTGTTCCGAAGATGAACGAAGCTCTTACGGGGTTGGTACAGCATGGATACAGCTGGAGAGATGGGGAGAGGGGAGAGAGAGAGAGAGAGAGGGAGAGATAACTGAGAGAGAGAGAGAGAGAGAGAACCCGTAGCGAAGAAAACAAGAAAGGAAGCTGGGATTGATGATATTGATCATGCAGTGTCTTCAAATTAATGGATGGTGGTTTATTTTTTTTATTTGATGGACAGATTGATTGATTCGCATGTCTTGGAGGAGGAGGAGGAGTTCTTGAACATCAGAGGCGTTGCGTGATGAAGAGAATGTGTGGATTTTGATGTCTGCTCCAACATTCACACACACTCAAGTGGAGAATTCACTGAGAGCAAGGCCCTGTTTACATCTGGTATTAAAGGGTTAGTTCACCCAAAAACGAAAATTAAGTCATTAATTACTCACCCCCATGCTGTACCAACCCCGTAAGAGCTTCGTTCATCTTCGGAACACAAATGAAGATATTTTTGATTAAATTTGAGGGGTAGATCACTGCTACATAGGCTGCCTAAGGGATCAAAACTTGATGGCCCATGTGACTACAGTGGCTCAAGAATAAGTTTATCAAGCGACGAGCAGTGTTGGGGAGTAGTTAACTACAAGTAGCGGCGCTACTAACTTAACTACATTTTTCAGTAGCTTGGCAGTAGCTCAGTTGCTTTTTAAACAGTGTAGCTTTTCCAGTAGCTAACTACTTTTTGCAGCAAGTAGCGGTGTAGCGCGAGCAAAAGCTACATTGCGTTTGTCGAGCCTGCGCGAATCAGCGCGATGCAAGGGTATTCTTCTTCTTGTTAGATTACAAACTCATTTTTTGCCATTACCGCCACCTGTAGTTTAATCACGCATCTTGCGGCTAACGGTTCACTGACTTAAAGAAGTGCGTTGACACACCCATATTATGATTATCCATGATGGAGCAAGACGTGACGGCAGATTTGGAGAAACAACTAACGTCAATTACCCGTGGCCTTATTTCTCCAAGCTAAATCGGTATTTTTGAGAAAATGTTCTAAATGCAATTTATGTTGAATGTAGGCCTATATTTTATTCTTGCAATGTTGTAGGCTATTTGTTGCAATTTTGCACTTTTGACAAACAGTCTGAGATATTTGACTGTGACTCTATGAAATCATAATTGTATTGCATTGTTTTAAACACTAAATATTTTAATTAAAACATTCATCAGACACTAATTCAGTTATTTATAATATATAATTTATAACATGTTATAATAATAATATGTAATATAATAGCCTATTTATAATATGTTGTTCAAAAAGCAAAAGTAGTTTCAATGTAGCTAACTACTTTTTGATAGTAACTTGTAGTGTAGCTAACTACTTTTCCAAAAGGGTAGCTTGACTGTAGTTAAACTACTTTAACGTACGAGTAGCTTGTCAAACTACAGTTTCAGAGCTTCCCCAACACTGGCGACGAGAATACTTTTTGTGCGGAAAAAACAAACAAAAATAATGACTTTACACGACTATTCCTTTTCTTCCTTGTAGGCATGAGACAAGAGTTCAAGAGATTTCCATGACGCTGTTCAGTTCTCGCGCATGCGTCGCGGAAATCTCTTGAACTCTCGTCTCAGGCCTACAAGGAAGAAAAGGAATAGTTGAATAAAGTCGTTATTTTTGTTTTTTTTTTCACACAAAAAGTATTCTCGTCCCTTGGTAAACTTATACTTGAGCCACTGTTGCCACATGGAATACTTAAACACTTTCCTCATTGACTTTCTGGGCCGTCAAGTTTCGATCCCTTAAGCCAAGTTCACACTACAGGATTTTAAGCCCGATTTGCAAATCATCGAGCTCGCTGACAAGTCAGGGTGTTATCGCGTGCAAATCGTCGAGCTCGCCGACAAGTCAGGGTGTTATCGCGTGCAAATCGTCGAGCTCGCCGACAAGTCAGGGTGTTATCGCGTGCAAATCGTCGAGCTCGCCGACAAGTCAGGGTGTTATCGCGTGCAAATCGCGGGGGATTAGCGGACGATGAACGCTCGCCGATCTGTTAGTGTGAAAGAGCAAACAACACATCAAAAACGCTCGCAGACGCGTCGCCGAGCCCAGAAAAATATCTAGCATGCTAGATATCCAGAGCTGTCGCGCGACTCAACCTCAATGAAGTCATGAGCTCCAGCCAATCAGAGCAAGGCATGGGTTGAGGTCACCGGGTAAATCTTATTTTTACTGTTTTTGCATTTTTTTTCTCAGAGCAAATCATCACGCAAACAGATTGAAGCACTAGTTTCTGTCTGACGTCCATATTCGCGCGTTGTGTTCTTCTCTTCTTCGCTGGGTATTGGCGCACATGCTGTTTTGCGTCATTTTCGGTTCGTCTTATCGCGTGATTTTCGTGACAAAACGTGGTTTGTAGACAAGCTAGAATCATTGGGGGACAGAGTTGTTGTTGTCAGCTCGTGTAGTGCGTTACCTCATGTTGTGGATCAATCACGTTGTGTCGTGTGGTGTGAACAGCTAAGCAACTTGAACACTCCTGATTTCACTGAGAGCAAGTCATATAGTGTGAACCGCACAGTTCAGCCCAACGTTTTAATATCATGAACAAGGCATTAGGCAGCCTGTGTAGCAGTGATCCACCTCGCAAATTTAATCAAAAATATCTTCATTTGTGTTCCGAAGATGAACAAAGGTCTTACGGGGTTGGAACAGCATGGGGGTGAGTAATTAATGACTCAATTTTCATTTTTCGTTGAACTAGCCCTTTAAAGGGATACTCCACTTTTTTTACTACTTTTATACTTCCCCCAGAGTTAAACAGTTGAGTTTTACCATTTTCGAATCCATTCAGCCGATTTTCTGATATTTAGAAGAATATCAGTAAGAATGTCAGATAGTTTCTGGTCTCATTGACTTCCATAGTATATCTTTTTTCCTACTATGGAAGTCAATGAGACCAGAAACTGTCTGGTTACTGATATTCTTCTAAATATCAGAATGGATTATCAATCGGCTAAATGGATTCGAAAATGGTAAAACTCAACTGTTTAACTCTGGGGGAGTTGTAAAATGAGCCCATATCCAAAAAAAGTGGAGTATCCCTTTAATATACGTTTATGTTGATCGGATCACAAGTAGGAAACGCGAAATACAGGAGTAAACACTTGTCCACTTTCCACCA
Organism: Cyprinella venusta; assembly: GCA_038021265.1. Taxonomy (NCBI): domain Eukaryota; kingdom Metazoa; phylum Chordata; class Actinopteri; order Cypriniformes; family Leuciscidae; genus Cyprinella; species Cyprinella venusta. The sequence continues at coordinate 3,916,970 of CM075868.1, forward strand.
CTGTATTCGACCGGATTGCTTTCGTAGTGTAAACGCTCATGTGGTCGAATATGTTCAAACAGCCACAAAAGACCGTCTACTGAACTAATGCGTGAACATTATAGGAAGAGCTCTAGCCAGACGGGATTTAACTTTGTCGGCTGAAACCCAAATTTGGTTTGAACTGAGGTCACATGACCCAAGCCTTTCAAAACACACTAACGGTAAACGAATCGAGTCGACTACTCAGTGCAACCGCTTTGACATTCTCAGCATTGCCACATATAACAGCACTATAACAGTCATTAGTGCAGACTGTCTTCTACACTAGATTTCTTTTACAGGTCTATTCTGCTTTGGCAGAGGAACCGGTCGAAGAAAAGCATGACGCATTCATCTGAATATACAGTAACAGCAACTGGAAATCATGTTTAATGCACAAATCTAAACTAAAGATATTTTACAAATTTTAATGTTTGCAAAACTACTTAAGGCATCTGACAAAGGCAAATTCTCAGGCATAAAGCACATAAAACAGTCCAATTTGTAACTGTGAACAACAAAAAAAAAATCTAATAAAACCAGGAAAAGTCAAATCTAGATTAAACTCTCCGTCCATGCTGGAAAACGAATCACAACACATCTTTATTTACAGCAACACACCGAACGATCCAATTCAGCATGACCACTTCTCAGCCATGCACTCGCATGCGAAAAAAATAAAGTAATCTGAAATATCAGGGCCCTGTTGAATTATTTAGATTCGACTTACTGCGACACCAGCGGCGCAGATTGGTAGAATCAATCTACGTCAGTCGGAGAGGAATGAGTTTCACCTGTAGCTATTGCGTGGCCTTTGGCTTCCAGGCTCCCATTGACTTCCTGAGACTTCCTCTGCTAGACAGGACATTATTCTTCCGTTCAAAAGCCATTCATTTCACGGCTCGCCTCCCGAGGAAGCGCATTAGTGTATGACGTTCATAGATAGCGGGTATGGAAAGTCATGATGAGGTTGATGAGGGTCTTGGAATATGTAGACCGTGAATGAGCATGCTATAAAAATGTTATAATATTATAATACAACCCTCTACGTTTATGAAGAAAATCACTTCTTTCGATGAGCTTTCGATCAGATCTTGAAAGCTCGCTAGGGAGTATTCTCAGGAGAACTGGAAATAGCATCAGGATGCATGTGTACATGGAACAGATGCTAAATCTATTGATTTCTGTGGTCTATACAGTAACGTCCCAGACCCTCGGAGACAATGACCATTGTGATGCCGCCTATTTGAACTCGTCACGTCCTCTTGGGGGAAAATATCAATAACTTAAGAGGAAAAAATTGGGCTGGAAGGTATTATAGACTATGGAATCTACAATGTAGGGTAAAATAAAGCAATATGCCACGAGAGGCCACATGTTACTGTGATTTTATTCTCATCATGGGTTTTAATAGTGTCTAAAATTGAAATTGACCAAATAAAAAATAAAATAAAACCAAATTGACTGCAAAAAAACTTAAAATGCTACAGTAAAACCTGTTAAAAACATAAAATCTTACCATATAAATGGAATAAATCCAAATGGTTCAATGTCACATTATATGTCATTTTACTCTAAAACACTTTGTTTATTTATTTTTTGCTAGTGAAACCAATATTATAAGAAAAAAAATATATATATATAGACCGATAGATAGATAGACCGATAGATAGACCGATAGATAGACCGATGGATGGATGGATGGATGGATGGATGGATGGATGGATGGATGGATGGATGGATGGATGGATGGATGGATGGATGGATGGATGGATGGATGGATGGATAGATAGATAGATAGGTGATAGATAGATAGATAGATAGATAGATAGATAGATAGATAGATAGATAGATAGATAGATAGATAGATAGATAGATAGATAGATAGATAGATAGATAGATAGATAGATAGATAGATAGATAGATTTTTTTTTTAAATGAGAATGGTTGAAGTAGGGCACAGAACAGCCATATTAATATTTGATTAACTGCAAGAAACACGCAGTATACACACACACACACACACACACACTGAAAGTTTCTATCAGTATAAAGGAGCTGGTGTGTCTCCGTTTGTCCGGCTGAGCTCTGAGTGAGTGTGAATGTAAAGTGAGGGTATGCCACCTGAAATTTCCTCATGTGTGTATCATGCTGACATCCGTCCCCTCACACTCTGAACTGAGAGTCATAAAACACACGTAGAGGAGACAGCTGCTCTCCTCTTCCTCTCTGCTCTAATACAGGTGATTGAAGAATGAAAGCAGGAAAATAAGACGAGAACGTCTGTGTTCCCATGCTAGGTCCTTCAAAGCTGATGCACGGCAGTGATAAAGAGTTTGCCTAAAGGCCATTGCACACCGAGTCTAAAATTTTCACGTGCGTTTTTTCGTATTTGTGATTTTGTCAAAACATAATTCAAACTCCATTCAAACTGTTTGCTATGGATGCGAAAAATGTAGAAAATCGAACCTGATTTGATTTTATTTTTTTGACGAACGAAAATTTCGGAGGCAGTGTGCAAGCGTGATTGACGTAACGTGAGGTCGTATTTATTAGCCTGGGAAAACCCAGACAACTTCCGGCAAATTCAGATTTGCTCTGAAAGTTAGACTGGCAAAGAGCTCATTCAAGCCCATTTCCAATCCGTCGAAATCAAATCGTGAAAAGTTGAGTGCACTTAACGGACACTATCTTGAACACCACTTCCGAGCGATATGCGCATGCCATCATTTATTCAGAAACTCACGTGCCCTGAAAATGCACAATGTTGAGAAAACTTTACAGCACAAGTTGAATGGATATTACACATAATTTGGTCGTAAAATGTAAAGCCTTTCACATTTTTGTAATTGTAAAAAAAATTAAATAGTCATCTGTTACATATAGGCACTGCTGCACAGACATTTTAAAGTTTATTTTAAAGCGCAAAGTTGAATATATGTAAACAAAGGTCTGTAAAAACATGCATTTTCACTATGTAGTATGCCTCATCGGATAAATAAAAGTTTTACGCACACTTGCGGTCTTGCCTATTGAACACTTGCCTACTTGCACACTTAGGCCAAATACAAGAAATGTGTCATGTAAGTGGACAAGTGCAAAGACCAAAAGTGTGGCTATTGAGACAGGCCTTAAGTCTCATGGTTTTTAAGCTAAAAAAATGGTTAAAATTACGGTAAGCATAAGCAGGCACACAAGTTAAACGAAAAGCGACAAGGCTCTTTTAATAAAAAACGAAAAACAAAAGTTCTATGTTCTACGTCAACATATTCACTATCAGTTGCCACTATGACCTGAATCAATTAGCATTAAAGGGTACCTATTATGGATTTTTGAAAATTGCCCTTCATGTAGTGTTTAACATAGATCTAAGTGAACGAAAACATCCTGCAAAGTTTTTAACATGAAAGTTCATCGTATACAAAGTTATTGTCTCTCAAAAGTAAGAGTCGACTCTGAGTCGCTGATATGAATCATTCGAAGAACGATGCTTTTCCTTTGTCTAGTTGACGACAACTTGACGAGTTATTTGAATAAGAAACGCCCACTTATTGCGCTCGGAGACGCCAGGGAAAACCGGAAAACAATCATGTCGACGAGACGCTGTGTTTTGAAGTGCGACGCAAAAGCAAACTTTTTTCACCTGCCAAGTGAGGAGCATTTAAAGACTAAAAATTTCAAGTTCCGTTTTCGAAAATCTCTGCACAGAGAATACCAATCACAACTGACTAGTTCATCTGACCAATCACCGCAGATTAGCGTCACGCAAAGGCGGGTTTTGGAAAAAGGACTCGCTAAACGATTCACATGGGAGTCGGTGAGCAAATCAGGTAAAAATAAATGCATATTATAAGACAACAAAAGTGTTTTTTGTCATTGCATGCTTGTAAAACTGTTGTTGGGGACTCCCAAAACAATATTAGGAACATTTTAAATGCCATAATAGGTACCCTTTAATTAGTACATGCTGGATGTAACCCAACATTTACCGTAAAATCCTGAAATGTTATCATCTACATCTAAATGTAAGCATAAGGCAAGAAATGAAACTCGGCTAAGATATACACACAAGGTATTGCAAGTATAAATGGTTTTAGATAGGACGTGCCAGAATAAGACACAGGAAATGGACTCATGTACTCTGAACAACTTTGAACGACCATTAGCTAATAATTCTTCCATAAACTTTTAAAGAGACTCTTTTTCATAGCAGAGCAATCACAATCAGAGACGTCATCAATTATTGAATTATGACTTAACCGTACTCTCACAGTCTGGGGTCTTCTCGCCGGTACAAATTTATCTCAGCAATTAATCAGTTTCAGGGCACAAATGTTGCCCCTAATGGAAAGATTAAAGGCCGTGTAATATATAACAGATAGACGCGTGACGCCACCCAAAAATACCTGAACAAATGATACCGTAAAGTGGTTCTTCAGAAACGCTGGTACTTTCAGATCATTCATAACAACCTGCATATTCCCCCAGCTTCTCCCAACAACAGACAAGGCCATTTGAGTTGATAAATGATTATTGTTTTATTAAAGTAAAATTTATTGATCTGAAATGGGTGCAAGTTCATTTGATGAATACGGTTCACAGACAACAGCAGAGCAAAGGCTTTCCTCTTTTCACCTGGGGACAGGCTGGCACCCGTTGGAGCGTTCTATGATGTCATCAGTGACATCATCAATTAAACGGTGCGCTCAAGTCACATTAGAACGGTCAAATTTACGAGTTGAACGCACAAACACACATAAAGATGAGTTTGAGTGTTAGGAAACAAGGCAAATACAATGGACGCAGCATCTGAACTGTAAATTTGTTGAAATTTTACGAAATTATTGTTTTTTTTTCATTTACAACAATACTAAGTTGCATGTACAAAATATTATAGTATTGTACAATTAAGATGAAGAAAATGCACACCTGATGCTTATTCACTTAGTAGAGTATAGAGCGAAAACCTAAATTAAACGTTGCTGTGTTTTTTTGTGGAAGAGGAACTTGGTCTTACCGAAGTAATTTGAACGCGCATAACGTTGTAATTAAGACTTATGAACTTAGGATGATTTAAACACACCATTTATTCACTATTTTGTTGCTGTCCCATCCTTTAATAACTTCTTTGTAATGCAAGAAGTACACTGTGACAGATTTACTAAATAATCTGTGGGGCTCAAACTGTTCAGATCAGACTGAAATGATCGGGCACATTACCGTAAAAGCAAAATCTCTCTTTTCACACGCATTAGAAGTTAGTTAACCATAACAGAGGGATAGAAAACCTTAAAGAGACTGACAAAACAGGTTGTTGAATGCTTAAAGGGATACTCCACTTTTTTGGGAAATAGGCTCATTTTACAACTCCCCCAGAGTCAAACAGTTGAGTTTTACCGTTTTCAAATGTATTCAGCCGATTTTCTGATATTAAGAAGAATATCAGTAACCAGACAGCTTCTGGTCTTCCTTAGTATATTTTTTTTTCCTACTATGGAAGTCAATGAGACCAGAAATTGTCTGGTTAATGATATTCTTCTAAATATCAGAAAATCGGCTAAATGGATTCAAAAACGGTAAAACAAAAACTGTTTAGCTCTGGGGGAGTTGTAAAATGAGCCTATTTCCAAAAAAAGTAGTGGAGTATCCCTTTAAGGTTAGAGAACAATGGAGATCTCATGAGGAATATTGTTTCAATGTCATATTACATTGATTATCATTGCTAATTTTACAGTAGTAACAGTTTAACCTCGTTTTTCAAGCTAATGTGAAATAATACATGACATTATTTCGAAATCATTAACCAACGTGGTTGAACTGACAATTTGCGACAAAATGGTTTCAGGAAACTGCTGTAATTTCTTTAACGATGCACACACCAGAGGGTTACTGACAGACTGGGAAAAAAGGGGCTGCAACAATGTTAAATATCTGAAAAATAAGGTGTTTTTTGAACATTCAAACATGAAAACCTGTTCTAATAGACCCCAAAAACAGGACATTTGATAAAAATGGCATAATAGGTCCCCTTTAAAGATACAGTATCATGCCCAAAAAACTTGGTCCTCTTTAGTACGTAGACTCCCTCATTCTCAATAAACCTATTGTTCTATATCCAACCAGTAGAGAGAACTTTCCCCAAAGTGGTAAATACGGCACAGAAACTCATCTCAGAGAGTTGTATAACTGGACAACAAACTGTCAAGTGAATCCAGAGACAGATGAGCCGTTGTCCATCAAATCTAAGACCGAAGCTCTTGGCAATTGAACGCCTGGTAAAGGCCGTTCCTGTAGCTGTGATCAAAGATACATCATCTGCCATCATTAGAGCAGGAACATCATACTGTACACAACACAACACAACACGTACACTCTAAACAATGCTGGGTTGTTTGAACCCAAATTTGGATAAAATATGGACATACCCAAATGTTGGGTTAAAAGTATTAAAATTTTAACCTAAAGTTTCACTTTCCACTGTACATTTTTGTATTGCATTTTTAACCCAACATTTGAATTTGTCCATATTTGACCCAAGGTTGGGTTGAAACAACCCAGCATTTTTTTTTAGAGTGTATGCTGTCTGGTGAAGACAGGCAAACTCACACTTCTTCAAGTGTGACAAACCCTGTCCTTGTCTTTAATAAAATTACACTGACTGCCATCCTCTCACTTGGACCGAAGGAAAGCTTCAATTCCCCCGTCCATCATGCTGTTTAGCAGCCTCTGAGCTGTATCAGTGTATTTGATATGTTGCCGTTCCTCTGGGATCTAAAACACCAGCAGTATTGAAGCTCATGCAACTAGCATGGCTGCTAAATTTCACTGAACACATCTAACAATTGTCCGCCCGTGACCTGTGACATTTGTCACTCTCCTCTGAGGACATTTTTCTCGGAGATGGTCCGGGGAGTGCGTTCATGTGTTGTGCAGATATATATATATATATATATATCGTAAAGAAAGACAAAACACACAGGACCTCCAATCAGAAATGTTCTGTGCTTTCAGAAGTCCTTGACTGCACCGCGCCATGAAAGATTTATGAGGGGCCGATCAGTGTGTGTTTATATGTGTATGTCAGTGTTAGGGAAGCAATAGCTTTGAAACAAAGGCTAAATACATTGAAGCAGGCTAGAGCTTTAAATGATCTAACTATAAGAATGATATGATTCAGTTACAAAGTGCAGTACGTATACATAGACAAAAATTATACCATTTAGAAACCACTTAAGATATTGGAAAAAAAAAAACAACTGGCACGCAATTTCTTGGTTTTGTGTGCTATATACTGCGAAATGAACAAAATAAATAAAGGAATGTACACAAGATGATTAAATAGCTATATTTAAAAATAATTAATCATTCTAGAATAGTTGGCGTGATGGGGAGTGCAACTGCATAGAAAATAAAAATAATTTTATTTAAAAATATTCTTTTTTTTTGTGAGACCATTTTTGGGAAATACTTGAAAATTATTTTTCATTACCCAAATTTTTGTTTTTAACCCATTAAATGTAAATTCTATGATTTTATTGTGATGATTATTAAATATTTTTTTTATTATGTACTGTAAAATTAAAACAATAGTATTTAATAAAATAATGAAACATTACTATACACTGTGAAATTACAATACCAATATTCACACCTTAATTCCTTAACATTAATTACATTAATTTCAAACTAATTTCAATTACATCACAGCCATATTGTGCAATCAATCCTATTTTGATATACTGTAAAGTGCAGCCCTTGTGACCACATCAAACTAATAAATAAAACGAATAAAAAGTGCAGAAATTAAAGAGCGAATAAAAATGACACACCAAAATAACTCAAACTTTTGAAATTAAAGCGAAAACAGAAAAAAAAAATCTAATTCGAAATATTAACAAAAACTATATCACTGATTCTAAAACAACACTTCTTCAAACACACATTCAACAAATATTTAAGCCTTTTTAAGATTTACATATTTCAATGAATAGATTAAAATTAAACATGCTTACATATTTTAATTGACTAATTGATTAAGGATTGTTCATTTAAAATATGTAAGGATTACTTAATTTAATTTGATGAAATTTTAAACAATTTTTGAGCACAGTAGCCAATATTAAAATGCATAAATGTACACCAAATTCTTAACTAATAAAAATAAACAACACCCTAATTAATTTAAATGAACTGAAAACAAATGAAACATATGGGTATATGGAGTTCACGAGTGATGGTTTGTTTGAATCAGTTCATTAAAATCAACCATCCAGACGAATCAAATCACTAATACAGAATCAGTGCTATTTGAGATTCTAAATATTTGATTCAGATTGGTTTTAGATAAAGAAGTCTACACACATTTCCTGTGATTTATTCAGCGTTGTCTGTGCAAATGCATGTTTGAAATATTATTATTTTTTGCACGCTCGTCTGTTATTGTGGCATTTGCATTGTCAAATTTATACAAAACCACCGTCCCTAAATGGCACATTAAAACATTTGGTCACTTAACGTCAGTCAGACGGTCTGTTCGTGTCTAAGTAGGTAGACCAGAGTTCATGGTGCAAGTCAAAAGTGTACACAAGACTAGTTACTTCTCAGCACTGCTGTGTGTGTTCAAGAGAGATTGACACCAGGGACTGGACCAGTGTGTAGCCTTCTGTGAATTAGCTGTGATTACAGACCTAGCGGACACCTCTCTCTCTCTCTCTGTGTGTGTGTGTGTGTTTTGAGAGCTGGTGGGCTGTGGGACACTCATAAAGAAGGCATCCACTCTTATTGGAGCCTGTCAGTCTGTGTGTCTGTCAATAGGATGATTAATACAGCCAAGAGACAAGCGTGAGCGCTCAGAGCCACAGTCTCTCCGCTAGTATACAGACTGCCAATCAAACACCATAAAGACTGAGAGGAAATGAGGAAAGAGAGGGAGGACATCCCCTCAGTCCCGGCACCGGGGCGCTCAGCTTGTCCAGAGGGTCAGTGGTTGTGGGGTAAAGTGTGCCATACCTGTGTCTCTCTCGACCACTGTGACAGTTTGAGCTCCTTGCAGTCACATAAATGTCTGAGCATGCTGTCACACTTTTTGACCATGTGAGTTGGTGTAATTGGTGTTTGTGTGTGTATACGTGTTAGTGTGTGCGCGTTCACATGTGTTTTGGCTTGCCAGAAGTTTTCTCTACAAATTAACATAAGAACTATAGTTTACCATTGTTCTTATATTTATTCTACTTTTACAAGTAGTAAAGAGTAGGGCTGTCAAACGATTAATCGCATCCAAAATAAAAGTTTGTGTTTACATAATATATGTGGGTGCACTGTGTATAATTATTTTATATATATATATAAATATATATATATATATATATATATATATATAAATTAGGGCTGTCAAAACGATTAATCGCGATTAATCGCATCCAAAATAAAAGTTTGTGTTTACATAATATATGTGGGTGCACTGTGTATAATTATTATATATATACATATATATATATATATATATATATATATATAAATTAGGGCTGTCAAAACGATTAATCGCGATTAATCGCATCCAAAATAAAAGTTTGTGTTTACATAATATATGTGGGGGCACTGTGTATAATTATTTTAGATATATAAATAAACACACATGCTTGTATATATTCAAGAAATATTTTCATGTGTATTCTGTATATGGATTTATATATATTTTATATTATATATAAATATAAATATTTTATATATAAATAATATTTTTTTTTCTTAAATATACATGCATGTGTGTTTTTATAGATATACAAAATAATTATACACAGTGCCCCCACATATATTATGTAAACACAAACTTTTATTTTGGATGCGATTAATCGTTTTCACAGCCCTAATATAAATACACACACATGCTTGTATATATTTAAGAAATATTTTTCATGTATATAGATTTATATATAATTTATATATTATATATAAATATAAATATTTTATATATAAATAATATTTTTTTCTTAAATATATGTGTGTGTATTTATATATATACACACATTACAAAATAATTATACACAGTGCACCCACATATATTATGTAACACAAACTTTTATTTTGAATGCGATTAATCGTTTGACAGCCCTAAAGAGTACTAGTCAGAACAAGCTGGTTAGGGTGGTCTGTTTAAGACTCATTTTAAACCAGATAAGACCAACAAAAAAACATTTTAGACTGGTTTGGGAATTCAAAAAAAATGTATTTAAAGGAAAATAGTTTATTTGTCTATTTGCATTAACCACCACAGTCAATAAGCAAATTAAATATATAAATACTGTATGGTTTGTCATTTAAAAAGGTATCTTTTTTGATAAAAGATATGGTAAAAACAGTACTATTATGACAAACAAAAAAAAAAACTGTTTCTATTTAAATATATTTAAAAAACGTAATTTATTCCTGTGATCAAAGCTGAATTTTCAGCATCATTACTCCAGTCTTCAGTGTCACATGATCCTTCAGAAATCATTCTAATATGATGATTTGTTGCTCAAGAAACATTTCTGATTTTTATCAATGTAAAAAACAGTTGTGGTGCTACATATTTTGTCAAGCTGGTCTAAAACCTCTCTAAAACCAGGCGATGAGTGTCGCAAAAGCCACATAAATGTGCATTGTATTGCGTATTGTAAGGTTTAAGGTTCACTAGATGTGCATCAGAAAGAACAGGGACACTCAGTTATCCACATGGGCATGCAAAGTCACAGAAAACTGAGTGTTACAGAGAGAGAATGTGTCTTGAGGCGAGTATCTGTGTTTGGGAAGCTGTGATTCGCGTATTACAGAACACAAGTTGTGTTCACAGCGCAGAGAGAGAACAGCCGTATTCCCACTGAGACTGATTAACCCAGGCCTGTCAGTGTGTGAGGGGGAGATGACGGGGGTCTCGCCGGGCCGTATTTCTCCTGAACGAGGTGAAGGGCCACCGGCGATCAGCGCACCAGCTTCACCAGCCACAGGAAGCCCACAGCTTGGCACGCTAGATGCCACTCTGAACAACATTTAATGCCGCTTCTCTTACAGATCTAGTTGTACACACAGGCTGTTTCACACTGTAAAAATGAATGTGACTGAATATGTTAAATCTAATCAATAAAATTGAGGCAACAGATTACAATCAATATTATTAGTTAAATTTAACAAACTAACTAAACAAATGAATTACTTAAAATTTAACCATTTGAAATGAGTGAAATTTACACATTTTTTAAAACAAAAAATATCAGAAAAACAGAAAACTAACATCAAAGATGAATTAAGAACTCTTTTTTTTATTGCCAACACTGAAGACACCTGATGATAACGCGCAGAATCGCTGAAGGAGAAAAACGTATTTTAAGTCACATTATGGAGATCAGTGTGTGTTTTAGTTGGGCCAATTCTTAATTCTTGAGATCTTAATTCATCTTTGACGTCAATCTGTTTTTCCGATTTGTTTTTGTTTCTACTAGGGCTGTCAAAACGATTAATCGCATCCAAAATGAAAGTTTGTGTTTACATAATATGTGTGGGGGCACTGTGTATAATTATTTTAGATATATAAATACACACACATGCTTGTATATATTTAAGAAATATTTTCATGTATATTCTGTATATAGATTTATTTATAATTTATATTATACCTGAATATAAATATTTTATATATAAATTTTTTTTTTCTTAAATATACATGCATGTTTGTTTTTATATATATATACAAAATAATTATACACAGTGCACCCACATATATTATGTAAACACAAACTTTTATTTTGGATGCGATTAATCGCGTTTTGACAGCCCTAGTTTCTACTCATTTTAAATGGTTAACATTTAAGTAATTCATGTGGTTAGTTATTACTCAATTCTAATTTGTTCAATTTAATCACTAATATTGATTTTAATCTGCTGCCTCAATTTTATCGATTAGATTTAACATATTCAGTCATATTCACTTTTACAGTGCAGTGCCTCCACCAGCAACACTCAATTTCATCTATTTATAAGTCTACCTATAAATAATTGTCAAAACCATATGTAATAATTATGACCTTTTTCTAATAATCTCATAATGACTTAATATCAATTTCTGAAATTCAAAAATTCTAATTTTTTTCTGAAATTCAAAAATTTTAATTTTTTTCTGAAGGATCATGTGACACTGAAGATTGGAGTAATGATGGTGAAATTTCAGTAGGGATGGGCAAAGATTAATCGTGATTAATCGTTAGCGAAATAAAAGTTTGTGTTTACATAATAAATGTGTATGTAGTGTGTACAATTAATTTTTATATATAAATACACACACATGCATGTATATATTTAAGAAATATTTGCATGTATATATTTTATATATATTTATACATAATTAATATTATATATAAATATAAATATTTGACATATTAATAACACATTTTTCTTAAATATATACATGCATGTGTGGGTATTTATATATACAAATTAACACACTACACACACATATATTATGTAAACACAAACTTTTATTTTGCTAACGATTAATCGCGATTAATCGTTGCCCATCCCTAAATTTCAGCTTTGATCACAGGAATAAATTACATTTTCAAATACAGTATATTCAAATAGAAAACTAGAAAAATACTATTTCACAATATTACTGTATATTTGATTATTAGTGAGAAACTTCTCTCAACAACAGTAAAAAAGAACATTTCTTAACATTCTTAACATGTTGATTTTTGGGGGAAATTGAATTTAAAGGGATAGTTGACTCTAAAAAAAACATAATTTACTTCCTAGTGTTGTTCTAAAGCCGTATATCCTTCTTTCTTTTATGGACCACAAAAGGAGAATTTAAAAAAAGAAGAAATTCCCGCTCCGGCCTGTCCACATAATGGCAATGAATAGCGAAGAACAGCATCAAGCTTTTTAAAAAGACGCAACACTATCACAGAATGATCCCATGCCTTATACCCCAAGTCTTTTGAGGGTATCCATTAGGCTTTGGTGGAAAAAAAGTATTATTAAACGAAAATCTTGATTGGCTATTGGTCTTCTGTGCTCGATTGCCCGTTCGTGAGACTCTATAAGTTCACTTCGTCTTTCCCAGAACAAGCACATAAGAAATCAAGACAAGACGCAACATGAAATACAACCTATCCGTAGTGTTTGTCGTGACAAGAAGTTATTGTGTTCACATCTGTCACCTGTCATCGGTTCCAGTAAAGCGATATTCAACTCAGTGGAGAAAGTACTCAAATACTTTTTAGGGATTTCATGTTGCGTTTTTTTTAGGGCCGTCAAAACGATTAATCGCAATTAATTGCATCCAAAATAAAAGTTTGTGTTTATATAATATTTGTGGGTTCACTGTGTATAATTATTATATATATATAAATACACACACAAATGCTTGTATATATTTAAGAAATATTTTCATGTATATTCTGTATATAGATTTATATATAATTTATATTATATATAAATATAAATATTTTGTATATAAATAATATGTTTTTCTTAAATATACATGCATGGGTGTTTTTTTATATATATACAAAATAATTATACACAGTGCACCCACATATATTATATAAACACAAACTTTTATTTTGGATGCGATTAATCGTTTTGACAGCCCTAGTTTTTTTTAAATCTTGATTTCTCACAACAATACCAAGGTGGGTAAATGATGATTACATTTTCATTTTAGGAAGAACTATCCCTTTAAATAGGCATATGGTACTGCTTTAATGCACAAATGCCATTCAGCAAGGTAACAGGCCTGATACTCGCAGGGACAGAGTGACCTTCACGGAAACCCAAGCCCTTCCAAGGTCCGACCGCCATACAGAGTAAAAAAGCTTTCGACCCTAAAATAGCCCTGTGTGTCAGCAGAACCGAAGCATCCTCGCTGGATGCCCGCCACTCTGATCCACTCCAGCAGCGACAGGACTTGCAAAAAAAAAACCATCAAATACGACGTAAAGCAGTTACAGAATACCCTGAGAGCTGTTGTGAAGACACCGCCGGTTTAAGAGAGATGAAAAGAAGAAACCCTGTGGTGTCTTTAAGCCTAAAACCCACATACAGAGACATATGGAGTCCCTGAAGTAAAACTCAAACGGGAAAAGGGCCCAGTTTAGGAGGGAGAGACTTTTACAGCGACTCACACCAATGGATCTTCATTAGAAATGATCCTGTCCATCAGTGGCATTTAAAATCAACTCACCGGACCAGCCCAGGCCAAATCCCACCCCCATTTACCTTAATTATTTATATGTTTATATGGCTGATTTTGGGCTTTTCGACGCTCCCCAGCGTGTGCTTGCGAGAGGGGCGTATTTGTCTCTGCGCTCGCTGTGGTTCTAAACGTGGTCTGCAATGTGTCAAAATTGTGTGCATGGTCTCCGGGGAGGTGTCCTCAGCATTTACTGCAACCAAAGATGTGTCTGAGCATTTATATGTGCATTCAATCTGCTTTTGCAGGTGTCACACCATGCACGCTACACGCACCTGCATATGGTTCTTCTCACGAAAGTCAAAGTCGTCCATGTTTTGTATCAAACCAGATGAGTATGGAACAGCTACAGACTTTGTTGTGCATGCATATGCAAATGGAGATCCTCCAGAGGCTGCAAATGACATCAAATGACATGAAATGAGCTTCTCAACTCAAAAATGTTTATTTCAAACCCACAATTTAACATTCCCATTGAAGCACTGACACACTACTGATAGAATGAACTCCTGCAACACTTACTCAATGCCAATGGAGAAGTAAATCACGATGAAAGTCATTTTATGGATTTGGAAGGCCCGGTCGTGTTTTTTCAAGGAGAGATGCTGCCCTCTACTGCTCGGGATCTGTCATGTGTTTTTGTCCATGCTCTCACATTAGTCTGTCTGGGAAATAAAGAGCAGAAAACAACAGCACTCAAGCATTTGAATGATGGAAAAACAGGAACAAGTAAAAGAAAAGTGTCTAATAATTAAATCACTCATATAATAAATATCACTAATGTTCATTGGCCAGTCTTAGCTTTTATTATTTATTTATTGGAACAGAAATTATTTCCCCACAGTGATATTTGCCTCCCCCTAGTGGTGAGATATTGAAAGTGATGATGAGCAAGGAATATTTTACAGAATATTTCATTCTGAAATAAACTTCAGGTAAACTCAAGCTCACTAGCTTGTTTAATTAGTTCCACTATTAAAGTCCAAGAAAGGATATGTTTGCATCACAAATATACTTTGAAATTTGTAATTTCTAACCTGCACAGTGTTTCCACAACATTTGCAATTATGCACTGTGTAACAAGTAACAATTAAATAATATCAAATACTGAAATAATATTTTCAAAATTGTGTATTATTTGGACAATTAGAGCTTGATTAGAAATGAAAAGTTTAAAAGTAAAATTGTTAGCTGTTGTTTCTGGTAAACAAACGATAATCCTATTCAGCCAAGTGTTTTGTTTTTTATAACTTAAAAAAACAAACTGCATTAAAGTCTTAGTTCACCCCCAAAATTGTCAATATTTACTCACCCTCATGTCGTTCGACTTTCGTTCTTCTTCGAATCATAAATAAAGATATTTCAATGAAATCCGAGAGCGTGTGCCTCCATTGCCAGCTATGACGCTTTGAAACCTCAAAAAGTTTATAAAGAGATTGTAAAACCAATCCATAGGAATTGAGCGGTTCAGTCCACATTTTCTGAAGATACTCGATCAGTTTATTTAAAAAACAGACTAAATTTAGGCTTTTAATCACATAAACATTGATCATCGAACATAAACAAAAACGCTGGAAATAGGCCTTAAGACGCGCGGCCCCTTGGAGAAGCTTAAAGGAGAAGTTCACTTAAAAAAAAAAAAAAAAAAAAAAAAAAAACTTCTGCCGATAATTTACTCACCCCCATGTCATCCAAGATGTCCATGTCTTTCTTTCTTCAGTCGAAAAGAAATTAAAATGTTTGATGAAAACATTACAGGATTTTTCTCGATATAATGGACTTTAGCATAACCAAACAGTGTAAACTGCAAACTATTCAAAGGGCTTAAAACGATTCCAGACGATGAATAAGGGTCTTATCAAGCGAAACGATTGCTCGTTTAAAAAAATAAATAACAAAGTTTAAGTTTTATAAGCTCAAATGCTTATCTTGCTCTGTTCTGTGATGCTCGTTCGTGACTCTCCTGTTCGGACTAGTTCTTCAAAATGAACAAATCTTTTCCCGAGTCAATTCGTTCATTTCGTTCGCTGACTGAACCAAATGGCACGAAAAAAAAGATTTGTTCATTTTGATAAACAAGTTCGAACAGGAGAGTCACGAAAGCGCATGTTTTAAATGTTTTAATGTTTTAAATGTTGAATGTTTTTATTGTTTCATTGTTTAATTTGTATAATCTTTACTCTTAATCTGGTGTTGTGCCACACACCTAATTTAAAAATTAAGCAGGAAACAGAAATCTGATCGGTTATGTCCTGATTGGCTATCAGATTGGCTATCCAGTATGCGGCAGTCCTGTGGGTGAAAATGCCTTGTTGATGCTAGAGGTCAGAGGAGAATGGTCCGACTGATTCAAGCTGATAGAAGAGCAACTTTGACTGAAATAACCACTCGTTACAACCGAGGTATGCAGCAAAGCATTTGTGAAGCCACAACACACACAACCTTGAGGCAGATGGGCTACGACAGCAGAAGACCCCACCGGGTACCACTCATCTCCACTACAAATAGGAAAAAGAGGCTACAATTTGCAAGAGCTCACCAAAATTGGACAGTTGAAGACTGGAAAAATGTTACCTGGTCTGATGAGTCTCGATTTCTGTTGGTAGAGTCAGAATTTGGCGTAAACAGAATGAGAACATGGCTCCATCATGCCTTGTTACCACTGTGCAGGCTGGTGGTGGTGGTGTAATGGGGGGATGTATTCTTGACACACTTTAGCCCCTTTAGTGCCAATTGGGCATTGTTTAAATGCCACGGCCAACCTGAGCATTGTTTCTGACTATGTCCATCTCTTCATGGCCATCATGTATACATCCTCTGATGGCTACATCCAGCAGGATAATGCACCATGTCACAAAGCTCGAATCATTTAAAAATTGGTTTCTTGAACATGACAATGAGTTCACTGTACTAAAATGGCCCCCACAGTCACCATATCTCAACACAATATAGCATCTTTGGGATTTGGTGGAACAGGAGCTTCGTACCCTAAATGTGCATCCCATTGGATGTGCATTTGGGGCAACATTTCTAAAGAATGCTTTCAGCACCTTGTGGAATCGATGGCATATAGAATTAAGGCAGTTCTGGTGTTCCTTAATAATGCTTTAGGTGATGATTAACATGTTAGATAGTTTCTACAGTTCCAATACCTTCACATAACAAAAAGAAAAAACAAAAAGTTACGATTTGTTTGATAATTTGCACTGTGCATGGTATTACAGACAGAGTGTGCAGGGTGAATATTGACAGCCAGTCAATGTTCAATAATCTGCTTTCCAGAGAGCCGGTGGGTTGTATCGGATCCCTGACTGTTGCCACTGTTAATGGGCACAATGAGAAAGTAATACCCCATGAGAGCCAAATGTCAGAGCTGCTTAGAGAAAGATGAGACAACAAATCAAAACTAAAAGGAGTAGAATGATGATTCTACTGGTCTTAACTGGGCTTTAACTCCCATCCAAAAGAGCACATGTGCAATGGATAGTCAAAGATCTAGACAGTTACACATGTGCTCCCACAGGCTTTGCATATAGGTGCACTCCGTGCGCTGTATTAGCTCTATTGACTTCTCTAATGGGAGCCAAAGGTCCCGTCCCACAGGAGTCTCCCACTAATGGCAAAGTATTGAGTGTTGTGGAAGAGGAAGCTTCTACTTCATAAGACAGGAGTAGAGCTAAAGCGCTTGAGCTCTGTGACAGGATTTAAGCCTAAAGAAGGATTAGACCAGCAGTTTATGACAAACAAGAAAGATCTTTAATGAGGAGATCAAGTCACCTCACAGGGGCTTATGATTCTCCACATCAGCTCTCTTAGGGTTTATCAGGTCAGTCAACTTCTGCAGCAAAAAAGTCGATCGTGATGACTAAAACACTATTAACTTATTATATATTATTATATAAAATACTTGCCTGGTCTGATGAGTCTCGATTTCTGTTGAGACATGAGTCCGAATTTGGCGTAAACAGAATGAGAACATGGATCCATCATGCCTTGTTACCACTGTGCAGGCTGGTGGTGGTGGTGTAATGGTGTGGGGGATGTTTTCTTGGCATACTTTTGGCCCCTTTTTGCGAATTGGCCATCTTTTAAATGCCACGGCCTACCTGAGCATTGTTTCTGACCTTGTCCATCCCTTTATGGCCACCATGTCCCCATCCTCTGATGGCTACTTCCACCATGTCACAAAGCTTGAATCATTTCAAATTGGTTTCTTGTACATGACAATGAGTTCACTGAACTAAAATGGCCCCCACAATCACCAGATCTCAACCCAATAGAGCTTTGGGATGTGGAACGGGAGCTTCGTGCCCTGGATGTGCATCCCACAAATCTCCATCAACTGAAAGATGCTATCCTATTACTGTAATATGGGCAAACATTTCTAAAGAATGCTTATAAGCTATGCACTAAGCAATAAGTGAAGCCATTTTATTATATTAGCTGTATAACACTCTACATAAACGATTGTGTTCGTAGTTTACCCTTCCTCATCCCTTTCCCTCTTTTTATCTTTATTTTGGCTCTGATGGATGCTCAGTGCTCAGGTCACCGATTCAGACAACAGGTGGACGATGACGATAACACAGTCTTTCTATGAGGCAGTGCACAAAAGAAATGAGAGATGAGAACAACTGGGCAGAGAAGAGTAAAATACAGAGCAAAAGAAAGCGAGTCGGTGGGTCAGTCCGTCTCCAGCGTGTGTGTATCGCTGCGGTGCAGGACGCCGAGATGATTCAGGCAGTCAGTGGAGCCACGGTGAGCAGATAAGAGCAGGCCATTGTGTGTGTGAGGCAGGGGGACTACACACAGACCATGCCAAGACACGCTTCAGCGAGAACACCGCTCGTATGAGGGGGGCGAGACACTGGGATAACATGGAAGATTAGGCATGCTCTTTGTTTTGGTTCACTGAACGTTCGGGTTGCCAGTTTACAACTCAACTGTGGCTGGAGATGTTGGGAAAAGTCATAAATTGTACAGAACTGAATTATTTTTGGTCTTGCTCTGTGGGTGTTTTAAAACATGACTGTTGGTTTACACATGAATATTTTTTTGTCAAAAACCATGTCAAATGGATAGATAGATAGATAGATAGATAGATAGATAGATAGATAGATAGATAGATAGATAGATAGATAGATAGATAGACAGACAGACAGACAGACAGACAGACAGACAGACAGACAGACAGACAGACAGACAGACAGACAGACAGACAGACAGGTAGGTAGGTACATGTAGGTAGGTAGGTAGGTAGGTAGGTAGGTAGGTAGGTAGGTAGGTAGGTTGGTTGGTTGGTTGGTTGGTTGGTTGCTAGCACTGGAGCGGCTGGCGCTTTTGCATAGTTTTTTATTTTTTACAAATAAATAGTATACCTATGAACTTTTATGTTTATAATAATTTCAAACTTAGCAAACTGGCAGGTTCAGAAGTAATGGAAATATGTATCTTGAACTCTTTAATGGAAACTACTGTAAGTGGTTTGGAAAATGGATGGATTGATGATTCAGCTGCGGCGCCATCTTCAGGTCAGACGTGGTAATTTATTCAGCGCGCAACTCTCACAATGCATTATGGGTATTCTGGTTATTGCAGTGTATTGTGGACTTGAATGAGTGCACTTCACTATGGTTTCAGACACCACTACAAATGGTTGTTCCCTCAAATATTTTAAGGGGGCGAATTGGCCCAGTAGGAGCGGATAGAAGTTGCTAATGCACAAGTAAGCTAACATGATCACCACCCATTCAACAGCACATAAATTGAACACACGAAGAGGTACAGGACTGTGAAACTTTGGGGGTGTTGATGGACTCGATCTTCTATGCTTGGATCACCAATCCAGTAGACTTTGACAAAAGTTTTTGTTCAAAATCATTAATTTTTTTCATTAAACTTACTGAGTTAAGTAACGTCTTTATGTTGTTTGATATATTGACAGTTTAACACATCAAAATATTCTGGGGAGCATGAAAACTTTGTGAATATGATCATTTTTTTTGTAATCTCTTGCAGGGAAAGGGTTAAGTGTGACTAAAATGTTCTTACCAAACAGGAGGCATATGTTATGATCCCCAACTCGGGCCAACTTAAAAAAATAACAGAATTTAAAAAAAGGTGACTTTAGGAAGGATTTTGGGAACTTTGAAAAGGTGAAAGAAGGTTAATTGAGTTACAAATCTCTTCTTGTTCTCACCTGGCCTTTATGGAGGACAGACTCAAGGTGAGCTTGGGTTCTTCTTGTGTGCTCAGCGCTTTGAGTGACTTTGTTTTGGTCAGTTTTTTTCCATTTTTTCCCCTGAGCTGGCAGGATTCTGACGAAGACCCCCCATTCGGCACGCCATCCGTTTAAAGGGTGTTTACTCGCCACCATATGGTCGACGCAGCAACTTGCCCCACTCCTTAACATCAACAGTCAGTGATTAGCATGTTTGGGCTACCTGAAGAGAAGTGAGAGGAGAAGGACAGTGTGTGGGTGTGTGTGTGGGGTAATATTAATCATACTGTGCATCTGTGCGACCAGCGGAGGCATGGCAGGGTGCCATCCTGCTGCCCTCGTTTTCTGCTCGGGCGGCTGCGTAATGACTCGCCCTTTACCTCCACACCCTGTGCAATGATCACAGATAATCGCAGGCCATCAGATGTGACCGAAAAAAGGCTGAAAATCCCAAAATAAGGACAACAAAGGCCAGAAAAATAAGGTGCGGGCAGGCTGTTGCTTCACTGTTATGTTTCTTCTGAAGGATAATTTGTCCTCTAGAGTTAAAGGCCACCACTGATACACAGTAAAGCTGAATGTGATAAAGAACTTTGTTTCGTCTGTTTGTTGAAGTGACTCACAGGGCCCCCTACAGTCAGCCTGCAGCATTACACACTAGTCAGTTTGCTCACTGGTCAGATTTGCTGCATCTATGGCAACATGTGTTGTAATAAGAGCACTCTGTCTGGTAAACACACGACTGAAGGTTACGAGACAATGGATAAGCACTGCTTCACGTCCTTTGACACTGAAATGCATACTGTGTTACCACGAAAAATATTAAATGAAGATGTGAGTTAATGTTTGTGAGAGGTGACAGTAATGATGTATTGTGTTCACTGTTACAAGCAATCAGAAGTCAATTACCATGGCAAACAAGAGGCATTATTATTTGAATCATTCAAAAAACATTAAACACAACAATAACCAGAGGAAAATTGCCTTGCTCGGATGTAACTCTTTCAGAAAAATAAAAATAGTGTGGGGTTTACCTGAAACGCACGCACACACACCCACGCACCCACCAGTATTTCTTCATTAAGATGCTTGAAAAATAAAAAAGACTTAAAACAAGACAATACACCGCTAATTACTTGCTCAGGCTACATCATAATTATTGCTGATTGTTGGACTTACAATTATTGGACAGCTTCAGCATGGCAATCAAATACACGTGCCTTCTATCTCTCACTCTCTTTCTCATTTTACGTCTTTGTGTAAAATGTATTTGTGCATCAAGAATGATAAAGAAGTAGTACAGATGTTGATAATAAAGTTTAAGATTTTAAAGATGCATTAAACTGGTGAAAAGTGACAGTAAAGACATTTATAATGTTAGAAAAGAGTTTTAAAATTACAATACACCTATGAACTTCCTATTCATCAAAGAACCCCAAAATGGTTTCTACAAAAATTGTTAGCAGAATAATTGTTTTCAACTGATAATAAGAAATGTTTCTAAGCAGCGAATCAGCATATTAGAGTGATTTCTGAAGGATCTTGTGACACTGAAGACTTTTGACACTGACATTTTGGAAAAGTGTGTTGAAAAGTGTGTTGTAGGTCCATGATCATCTCTTGGACAATAAATTGTACTAACAACTTTAATTTGGCTTTCGTCCCCACCATATCACAGAGACCGCTCTTATTAAAATCCCCAACGACCTGTTTCTGGCAAGAATCATCCTTCTTGATTTCCGATACCATACTCATTGACAGGTTAGCCTCCGTTAAATTTACTGGAACCTCCAACCCGATCTCACGGGAATTCGTACGAATTTTACGAGGTGGCTAATTCGTAACAATTCGTACGACCTCACTCGTACGAATTAGAACGATTTTTGTGAAATCGTACATATTTTACGAATTGGCCAATTCATATGAATTCGTACGATTGACCTACCCCTAACCCCGCCCCTAAACATAACCATCACATGGGTTTAGGCAATTCGTACGAATTCGTACGAGTGAGGTCGTATGAATTACGAATTAGCCACTTTTGAATCACTCGTACGAATTCATACGAATTAGTCGTGAGATAGTGTAGGAACCTCCTGTCTTGGTTTAGATCATATCTCTTGTCGCACTTCGAATGTTTTCGATAAAGTCACCACTGGTGTTACTCAGGTTTCTGTGTTGGGCCCTATTCTATTCATTATTAACTTACATCCTCTTGGTTATATTTTTAGGAAATATCAGCCCAGTCTCATCCCAAGGCGTCATATAGGTGACGCTTTTGAAATTGCGTCTACATCCGACACACATGGCACCCTTTAGTGTCAATATGAGATGCATATATATATTTATGGACCAGATGGCGCCTCCTAGTGGTCTAACCCTAACCCTACCCCAGACCTAAACTTATAACCGAAGTGTGTTATATTGACGCGAAAGTTTGCCATGTGCATTGGATGTAGACGCAATTTCAAAAGCGTCACCTATATGACACCCTGAGAATGCGTTGGAAATATTGTATCGTTTTAATTATTATTATCTGTCGTCCAAGCCCTCGGGTTCCTTTCCTCCACTTTCTCGGTTTAGCTAAAAATAAAGATGGGCTTTCAGCTAATTTTCTAAAACTTAATAGCTGTAAAGCTGAAGTCCTATAGGCACAACATCTATTCTGACAAAATCTGATTGCTTTTCTGTGGCTATTGATAATTCTACAAATTTTCCTTCCCCGCAGGTTAAGAGTCTTTCGGTCATCCTCGATAGCACTCTATCCTTCAAGGCTCATGCTTATAACAGCAACCTTAATCTACATAATATTAATAATCTCCCTGTTTTGCGAGCGAATGCAAGTGCTGTGTTCAACTTGAAGTGCCGCTAGACGAGGCCCTCTGCTCTAACCAATCTCTCAGTAATTGGTTGGAAGATGAACACACCTAAAATTTCTTTTTTTACCCAAGAACGTTTTTTGGGGGGAACGCAAAAGTTGCGAATGAATGCAAAGTGTCTCGGGGAACACAAAAGTTTCTAAATAAACTTTTTTTCCTCCCTCCCATCTCATATTTTCACACCACCATGTCCCTTTAGGGGCTCCATAGTCTCTGGTGGCACAAATTGGTAGTGCATTTTTTCTAAAAAGGGTAGTATGCCATTTCAAACATGTTATTATACATTATTATAGGTTTCCCGAACTTACAGATTGACAGTAATTAACAGTAGCTCTAAACTGTACTAGTTATGCAAGGCCTGGACCAAGTGTTTTAGTTCATCATTAGATCATCATCATTAAAATGCTGCCTGTCTTTTTTCGTCTCCCAACATGATTTGCTTTAATTTGTCCTCTCCCTCATGCTTAGCAATAAAAAGCCTCCAGTGTTTCCCTAAGGATTTGGGCCTCTTAATAAGATACAGCCAAGGCCACTGTTTCTCTGATGGTGTCATCTCCATAATTAGGTTTCTCATTATTTGTACGGGAAAATAACTGAATCTACAGTCGCTATTGGATCAAAGGCACCATCCAAACGTCAAGATCACATTTCGGATACTGCAATGTGCTGGAGAGGAGTGTGTTCAATCAGTCCGCATTGTTTGATTGTTGCTTTATGATTTTACAAAGAGATCCAGATCCTTTATTCAGGACTGCAGTGAAAGCTTGTTGATTTCAAATAACATGCTGGTGTGTGATGCTTGTTCTGACTGTTGTGTCTTGATTTCTAGAGTGAAGTTGTCAAAGGCCATAGTATTTTTTGGTTGTCTGTTAACAATGTTGAATGTGTGTTAAACTGGTTGTGATTTTCAACTTCAAGCAATGCATTCAGTGGTATCTGCTGTGAATATTCTCAAATTGAGGTTTCATTGTGAGATTTTTCAGCCAATTTAGGTAAGAAATAGCACATTGAATTAAAAGAATGGACGTTTTTTTTCTCAAACACCCCCAAACATGTAATTTTTCAGCATTTCCATGGTGATGTGCAAGAGGGCATTGGTGAATAAGTGGCCGTTAAGTCAATTATCTCTACGTGACCTTGCAGACGTGTGCACTTATGTACAAAGCGCACACAAAGCTTATGGACTCAAACAACAACAACAAAAGTAAGATATAGTAGACGAACCTTTGAAGATAAACCTTTGTTGATAATTAAATTAGATAATTGTTAAAAACTTTCATATTTTCTCACATTTTGTTATACTTTTTCACATTAATCTACACTCCATGCACCATAATGACAAAGCAATTATTTTTTTTATTTTTGCGATAACTTTGCAAATGTATTAAAACTAAAAAAACTGAAATAATTACATTGCATAAGTTTTCATGCCCTTTCTGGGACACTTAAAATTTAACTCAAGGGCATTTCAATTTCGAGTGTAGTTAACCTGTGGCAAATTCAATTGAATGTGTCTGATTGGGAAAGGCACACACCTTTTAATAAAAAGTCTAGGAGCTGAAAATACACATCGGAGCAAAAACCAAGCCATGAGGTCAAAGGAACTGTTTGTAGATCTCAGTGACAGGATTGTAGCAAGACACAGATCTGAGGGAAGACAAAAAACAAACAAAAGACCCTGCTGTATTGAAGGTTCACAGACGCATAGCCTCCATAATCCATAATGGAAGAAGTTTGGAACAACCTAAACCAGATTTCATAAAGCCAAACTGAGCAATCGATGGAGAAGGGCATTGGTGACCAAGATAATGATGGTCACTCTGCTTGAGCTCCATCATCATATGGACATGAGGACAAACATTACTGAGGCAGTCCACCAATCTTTATGGCAGAGTGGACAGTCTCAAGCCTCTACTCAATGAAGACATGAAAACCCAATTGGAATTATTGCAAAAAGCACCTAAAGGACTGTGATAAACACTTTTCTTTGGTCTGATGAACCTCAGATCCAAGCATCATGTGGAGGAAACCAGGCTCTGCTCATCACCTGCACAATACCATCCCAACAGTAAAGTGTGGTGGAGCAGCATCATGATGTGGGGGTGTTTTGAAGCAAGAGGGCCTGGGGGACTCCTCAGGGTAGAAGGAAAGCTCAACGCAGCAAACTAGTGAGGTAGACTTAATGAAAACCTAGTCCAGAGCGTTCAGAACCTCAGACTGGGCAGAAGATTCACATTCCAACGGGACAATGACTCTACACACACATCTAAGACAATGCAAAAGAGGCTTATGAACAACTCATTTGGTGGCCCAGCCAGAGCTTGGCCATGAACCCAATCGGACATCTCTGGAGAAACCTAAAAATGTCTGTCCACCGACGGGCCCTGACAGAGCTTGAGAGGATCTGAGGAGAAGAATGGCGGAAAATCACTAAGTCACATCATACCCAAAAAGACGTGAGGCTGTGAAAGTTCTTTAACTACTGAATTAAGGGGTTGAATACTTATGCAATGTACTTTCAGTTTTTACTTTTTAATAAATTTGCAAAGCTGTCACAGCTCTGTTTTTTTTGATTTGTCATTATGGTGTATGGAGTGTAGATTGCTGTGAAACAAAAATTATTTAAAGGAGCCGTATGTAAGATTGTGGCCAAAACTGGTACTGCAATCACTTTCAAATTACTGTAGAGTGGTGTATCCCCTACCCCTCAACCCTGACTCGAGGTTGCCAGGTAAGCTGCAGGATCCAACATTTTTTTTTATCCGACACGTTTGTATCTTGCGCAGTCTCATCCCAAGACGTCATATAACTGACGTTTTGGGACGTCTTTTGGCCATACGTCAATATTAGCCTTTTTAGGGCCCCCTTAAACGTCGGTAGATGAGGTTATGGGATCCTAACTCTACCACAGACCTAAACCTACCCCTAAACCTATAACCCGTCACCTAACTGACGTTAAAGGTAAAGCGTCAGTTGTATGACGGCCCGGGATCGCCATCTACCGACGTTTAAGGGGATATTGACGTATGGTCAAAAGACGTCCCAAGACGTCAGTTATATGACTTTTTGGGATGAGACTGTGTTATTGTATCTGAGCAGAGCTGGCAACCCGGATGCTGCAACACTACTTACTCTGTGATTGGTAGATCGGTGGAGGGTGAAGCATCAGACCAAAACACAACATGACAACATAAACATCAGTTGAGGGCTTCAACTTCACTTTTTAAATGACAATATCCTGGCTGGACTGTTGTCAGTGATATAAGTATTTGTAATTAACATGATTTCTTAATGTCTACTGACATATACGGGCAGATACATTGGGCAAGACATATACATTTCTTACATACAGCTCCTTTAAAGTAGGCGATAAGGTAAAGCAACATCACAAAATGTAAAAAAATAAGGGCTTTCGCAAGCCACTATGATACCTCAAATCCATCAACTGTTAGTAGGGATACTTTCTCCAGGGTGCAGCAATATTAATTTAATATCACAGTTGCTATTTCCAAAACCACTTTACATGCTAACCATGAGAATCTCTACCTCTGCTTTAAAAAGATCAAACAGCACCCAGCTGCTGAAGACGGGACAGCTCGTGACAGAAGCAATATTTTGCTCTCATTTATAAAGCATTTTTAAGAGCTACATCAAGAGATGATTCAGTCAGACAGAAGGACAGATAGATGGACAGATGGATCTAACCAAATGCATTTACACTTGGGGTGTAACTATACCCTCATGTCACGATTCAATACACACCGCAATATTGAACTCACGAGACAATATTATTGAGATACTCCAAGACATATGGTAAAAGGTTAATACTGCTGATTAAAATGCTAAATTTTACATTGTAGATTTAAATGAATAGGCTTGGACTTGGTGTTTATAACCCAAGGACAATGGTGACACCAGAATAACAATATTCATGATTCTGAAGCTGACATTACTGAGTTATTGTAAATGAAGATGCTTACACGCTTTCACTGACTAGATATATTTAAAATAATGTCAGCCACTTTTTACTGTAACATCAGACATTTGGCATTATCAGGACCCACAAATATCCCCCTATTGCATTATATACATTATAATCAACATTATATATACTGACACTAAAACTTAAACACTAAAACACAATAATTTTTATTTTGGGGGGACTATCCATGATACAT
Source organism: Cyprinella venusta (assembly GCA_038021265.1). Taxonomy (NCBI): domain Eukaryota; kingdom Metazoa; phylum Chordata; class Actinopteri; order Cypriniformes; family Leuciscidae; genus Cyprinella; species Cyprinella venusta. Next base: position 3,944,495 of record CM075868.1, read on the forward strand.
TGTTGCATTTTTGTATTGTGATATATTGTGGCACAATATATTGTTACACCCCTAATTTACACACTTTTATCTTTTCCTCATGTATAAATACACAAAAACAGGGCTTGAAAATGTCAAATAAAGAAATTAATTAAATCTGAATAAAACTTAGACAACAAGTCAGCGAAACATTTAACTTTCATACATTGTAAAAAATATTTTCAAGATTTGTAATCACAACATATTTTCTTTTGTCAAATCAACTTAAATAATTTATTTAGTTGAGATAACTTATTATTTTGAGTTTCTGATGATTAAATCAATCTCCTTCATTGTATTAACTCACTTTTTCCAGTTCAATCAACTTAACATTTTAAGACAACCAGGTTACTTACTTTTTTAAGTTAAACCAACAATTTTTTTTTTTACAGTGCCAACCTCAGTTTCTTTTACAAGAAAACAGGAAATATGCCAGAACAGGACTTCAGATTTACACTAAATGAAATGAGTGACTAATCTGAAATAAAACTAAATATTTCCCATAATTATATTAATTTGATCCTTTTTCAGCAACTTGGGCAACAGGGTTATGCATGGCACAGTTGACCCAAGATTTATGTACAAACTAAAAAAAATGTTTTATTCCCATAATACAGCAGAAAAGACTCCAAAAGATGCTACTTCTTGGGTGTCACTTTAGTTTGTATCACCATCACGTCTGGATTTGACTATACAGTAGCCTACATATACTTCATTCCTCAAGGGAAAGCGTTTTTTTAAACGAATTAATGCAATGTTTTTAACACATTATGTTAGGAAATGTCACCAAACTGTAACCTATTCATGGAAAGTGCTTTAAGTATAATATTAGTGTTTCCTCTAGGACTCAAACACAAGACCTTGTGTCACACTCTAGCAAGAAAAACCTTTAAAAAATTTAATAAATGACTTTGGATCAGATGCATGCGTGTTCTTCGGTTGATTTTCCACTAAACCACAATCAGCAGATGGCAGTGTAACACTGACACACAAACATATACCAAACCTCTCTCTTTCCGTCTGTCTCTTTCCCCCTTTCTGTTTGCTTAGGGAGGTGGGACACTAGAGATTCATTAAATGTAACTACTACCAGGGCTTAGTGCACAGGGCTCAAATGAAGTGGCACTAATATGAGGATTACATCAACAAATCCACCTTAGCTTCTCTCCCATCTCCACACAGCCGAACATGTGGACACACTCTTCACTCGCTCTCATCACCTTCACTGTTTTCTTTCTGTGCGTCTTTTCACATCAAGTCACGGTCTTTACATTGAAAAGGACGGAGATGAACATGCACGACGTGCTTCCATTAAACTCAAAGAAATCTATTAAATGTCTGGAGGGTTCTTGAGAAAGTGATGAATCTTTTGTGTATCAAAAAAACCCTTGTAAAGTATTAAAACTTCATCAATGCATTGGTGGTGAAGTTTTGGAGTTTTATATGTTAGACATGCTTCTGAAACAAACAGCGATTTGTGTGTTAACTCTTTAAGGCCAACGGTGTTGTTGCAATTTTTTTGTATTATGATCAATAAAGCTATTCTGAAAAATTGAGATGTTTTCACATTCAAAATGAATCACCTTGGTTTATTTTCTTCGCCTCAAAAACACAAAAGGATTTTGAAAGGGACTTAACTAGCAAGCTGAAAAACAAGCGATTTCTTGCACAAGTTCAAAATGAACAACATTCCCATTATTTAAAGCTTACATTTTGAGTTTATTTGCAGGGTGCAAAACAAAAACACTTATCTTCTGTGGGTTTTTGGAAAGTTAGGGGTCACGGTTTGTCTTGTCCGAGCTGACGACGGGCATTGTGAATTATTCTTATTATTATTGAAGTGGTTTATTATTATTTCAAAGCGCCCATGACCAAAGATGGCATCATGCAGGTTGTGTACATGCAGCTGCTGAGCAAACGCCATTGAGATGAATGTGAATGCTTGCTCTCTCCAAGTATGATAGACCTGCTAGTGTCTATTGATTGGCGCTATCAAAGGGAATTCCAACAAATATAGGCATTTAAATTATTGATAGATGTGAAACACATTCCCCGGAGGCATGTTAACTTTTCTCAGTATCCAATTAATCTTTTAGCTGAGTTCAGCTTGAATCGTTTCGCCCAATCCAGATAACAAGATGTTAAGGGGAGAAGAACAACAGAGAGAGAGAGAGAGAGATAACATCGCAACACATCACAAACCTGCGCCAGGGCCGGAATTGAACGTCAGATATGTAATACTCAGCCTCTATTGTTTATTCATACGTTCAGACAAAATAACACAGTGTCAAATGTTAGCACTTTTCCCCCATTACGAAGAGCAGACATCTAACGCATCCATGAGCTTGAGCTTTCGGGATCGAGGTGTCTGACAATTGCAGTTTGACAGCCGTATTCGTCTGACACTTTTCATTAATTAACGGCCACACATTTTGTGCTATTCGCTCAGCCAATGACAAACACCTTAATGCGGCAGGGAACACAGATCTCAGTTCCGTCCGAGAATATTTTTAGGAAATGAGGACTAATGTCTCAATCAGAGCGTAGGGTCATTGTCCTGTCAGAGCTTAAAGCAGCACTTGGCAACTTAATAAATCCATTTAGAAATCATTTGGATGTTTAAATAACCAGTTCTGGAGAGAATGGTGACTTTACCTGGGCCCCTCAGCGTTCCCAGGCGGAAAACCAGCCTTGCAAAATAGGGACTACCGTCCAGGTAAATTTGGAAATAAGAAGTGTCGTGAGAAGCGAGAACAAGCGAGAAAGAGCGAGAAACACGAACTGCTTTACGGCAATTCGAAACACACATGTCCCCCTCAAAATTTGAATAATTTCCGAAGGATCATGTGACAGTGAAGACTGGAGTAATGATGCTGAAAATTCAGATTTGATCATCGTTATAAATTACATTTTAACATAGATTCAAATGGGAAACAATTATTTTAAATTGTAGTAACACTTCTTCACAATATCACTCTTTTTACAGTATGTTTGCTTAAATAGATGAAGCCTTGATGAGCATTAGAGACTTCCTTCAACAACATTGAATAGTAGCGTGCATATCCATTCATATTATTGACACTAAACACATTTAATTAATTATTTAATTATTTAAAAATAGTTCGTTCTTAAGGAATAAGGTATGTAATGTACAGTCAAAGCAGAAAAGGCTTCAGATAATGGCGCTACTTGTGTCGAGGGGTCAGTTTCCAATGGGTTCAACATGACAGCTAATTATTATGACGATCTGCATTTCATTCAGACATCTACTGTAGGGAGAGGCTAACATGTCATCTAGATGGCATATTCCAGACCTTTAAAGTCTTTACTTTCCTTGACGGCCTCTCTGTAATCTCATCAAACTGGACAAATTTGACCAAAATGGTGAAAAGAAATAATATGTTTTATAGCTTTCAGTGATCTTCGAATAAAAGGTGTATTAAAGGGTCATTCGGTAACTCTAGCCACCTATTTGCTGATTTTCGACACAAGACACCTTTCAAATTATTATCAATGTCGAAATACAAATGACATTCTGCACATATGTTAAAATATAAATAATAATCGGACTAGTATTTTCGCTCATTCAACATGTTTTACGTTTACAGGTAAAAACACCTGAAGAATAAAACAACACCGGCTTGAAATTTCTTTGGCTCGAGGCTGATAAATTTGACGGCCTTTTCGGATACTATGGGGTTTCATGTGGAACGTGGGAGGTTAATAAGCAAATAAATTTAAGTTCATCATGCAAATTTGGCCATTATGACCGCAGCACATTCTTCAAACAGACACCTCCCTCGGAGAGAGAGAGACGCAGACCGATAGTGACAAATGAGCCGCAGGCTTTCATACGAGACGATAGCATCATCCTATCCGATAGCATCAGCAGAGCTGTATAGCACCTAGAGAAAGCTCTCCGTTTGCATTCCCGAGGGCTAACGGGCCGTGATAACCAGCCCAAACCCTAACCTCTTAGCATTTACAACACAAATGAGAGAGAATGCGCAGGTTGGTGTTTTTCAGAATAACAGAGGTGACCTTTTAGGCGAGGACAGAGGATGGGTGTGTAAAAGTCTGCTGGAGTTTGGAGTCTGATGTTTGCCTCAAAATCTGTGACTTCTGAAGTAATTACTTTGCAATTCTCCCCGGTTCTGGCGGTCCACCTCGTCCCAGCACACACTGTTCCAAAAACAAGTGAGATTGTTATAGGGGTCATATAATGGTACATGCACTTTTACAAGTTGTTTGTACTGAAATGTGTGTTGGCAGGGCCTGTACATAACCATCGTATAATGATAAAAATCCATCCAGAGTTTTTTTTTTTAATCTCCTTATACAGTATGTTTTCTACGAAGTCGTACTGCGTTCACTTGAAGAAAAAAAAAATCTACTCGGTTTTTTGTTTTTTTAAAGTTAATTATCTCAGAATTACGAGATAATTTTTCATTGAAAAAAAAGTTTTTGCTCTGTTTTTCTGAATTAACGAGTTAATTTTTCATGAGAAAAAAAATTTGCTTTGTTTTTCTGAATTAATGAGTTCAATTTTTCATGAGAAAAAAAGTTTTTGCTCTGTTTTTTTGAATTAATGAGTTAATTTTTCATGAGAAAAAAAAATTTTGCTCTGTTTTTCTGAATTAATGAGTTAATTTTTCATAAGAAAAAAGTTTTTGCTCGGTTTTTCTGAATTAACGAGTTAATTTTTCATGAGAAAAAAAATTTGCTTCGTTTTTCTGAATTAATAAGTTCAACTTTTCATGAAAAAAAAAGTTTTGCTCTGTTTTTTTGAATTAATGAGTTAATTTTTCATGGGAAAAATTTTTTTTGCTCTGTTTTTCTGAATTAATGAGTTAATTTTTCATAAGAAAAAGGTTTTTGCTCTGTTTTTCTGAATTAACGAGTTAATTTTTCATGCAACGAGTTCATTTTTTGCAACAAAAAAAATATTTTCAAAATTTGTTACCACAACACATTTTCTTTTGTCAAATCAACTTAAATAATTTATTTAGTTGAGATAACTTATTATTTTGAGTTTCTGATGATTAAATTATTCTCCTTCAATGCATGAACTCACTTTTTCCAGTTCAATCAACTTAAAAATTTAAGGCAACCAGGTTACTTACTTTTTTAAGTTAAACCAACAATATTTTTTTTACAGCGCATGTATTCGTTTTGTCAGCCATCTTGAATGGGTTTCTTCACAGAAGTTGTGCAATTCATTCTGGGATTACTTTTTCCGTAAAAGAATGTGTAATTCTGTCTTGAATTATGTAGGAACAGAACCATATCGTCACAGCCAACTCTCAAAGGTCTTTACCTCTATTCAAAAGCTTGACCGTTCTGACCTTTCAATGTGAAAAACAAAACTCAGCGACAGCAGCAGAAGTCATTCTTCTCCAGGTTGTGGTCCCTGCTATCTTTGCCACACTGTTCTTATTCTAGCAGGTCACTCATAATCTCTTTTTTTTTCGTGCACGAGGTGTCTTTTGAGAGACTGCCAAATGTTACAATATAAAAAAGCGCCACTATTTGGTGGGAGATTAAATGTGTTGAATGAAATGAGCCCAAACAAAAAGCAAATCGAGAATTGCATATTTCAAAGTGATTATCACCTGTGTTCAGCTGCGAAAGGGTAATTGCAATCGTGATTGCACCCCACCGCCGTGTCCTCTTTTCCGTTAACCTCTGACCCCCGCGATATTTCCCCAATGGAGCCCTCCCAGTCCCTTCAAAAGATAATGTATTCGGATTTCCGACAAGGTGATAACAAAATTACCTGACACTTTCAGATTTATTGCTGTATTTTCTTATTATTGGCAAAGGAATATAGGCAAATTCTGCTCCATAAATCATTTCGAGAGAGAAACACTCGGCCTGCTGTGTCTTTTTTTTTCTCTTCCACGGCTGTTCTTTTCTCGATTTGGGAAATAAATTGCAGCCTCATTTCAGTCGGATGGAAATGAAGAGCTGGCGGCTCGCGTCCCCCTACGAGCGCACGTCGATGGAGAAATTTTCCCAAGCGCAGCTGCAGCGTTTTAGGCTCAATACTGATTAACGCTCATTGGCTCTGACGGCTGCTGTTTGGACTCCTGGAGTTTGTAATATTTGTTCTTTCTTGTGAGGACGCACTTCACTGGTTCCCTGCTTTGCTCTGTTTTCTCAGATAGACACGATCCTCTCCCTCCACAGACTCCTTCGGTAACCGCTATTTCATCTCATGCGGACTCCGCGGCACGCCGGGGTTCGGGCAAAGTGGAGCGGTGCTCGCCAAGGAAGGCTTTTTTTATGTGAAATTGAACAAGAGCATCTTCAGAGGTTAAACTGACTGCATGTTATATTCAGCTCTTATGTAAAAATGCATAAATGGATGTTGACTGCGAGTTGCGGTGACCTTTTACAGACTACCTTGGAGAGGACATGCCTGTAAATATTTATGGCTTGTTGATAACGGGAAGGTCGTGACATGGAGCTGTGCCTCATCTTGTAGACAAATATGTACTCCCCCCCACATCCCCCACCCCACCCCACCCCGGAGTCCTAGAGCAGGAATTATATAAGACTGCATCCAGGTTTAGCTGCAAATGGGGTGAAGACTTTGTGCATGCCGAAACGGAGCTCAGAGTGCCTCTTTCCTCTATTAGAGAATGGACTAGAGTCTGCACTAACCTCATGAAAAAAAACAAACTCTGATGCTATGATGCACAGTGATGTATCAGATTGAGCTCTGATATACATTTACATTTGCCGCTAAAACGTTTGGCCACTTAATCCACACTTAAAATGCTGGAATAGCACTAGAAAAGAATAAGAGTGATCAGCAAACAAATGATGCTTTCCCGAAAACTAACTCTGAGTCACTTTTAAGTCATTTTCCATCAGGTTCTCTCTAGCAGTGAACCACAGGTGTAGAGAATCACATTAACTCTTTAGGACTCTTTCAATCAGATTGTCTCACCAATTCCAATTGGCTGGAAACAAAAAATACCAAATAAACACAAGCAATTGGTTTGTCGCCCAAAAGTACGATGTAAAAAATGGTTCCATGATATAAAAATAATTAAAATAATTTATGATTTGAAGTTATATTCTCCAGAATTTGCACTTGCAGTCACATGATTGTGTTGACGCGCGGAATGCAGATGGAGGGCAAGGAGTGAAGAGCGCAATGGACGAGATGGAGGAAAATCCGTGCTGTACTACTTTAGACGCTATTACAAGAGAAATATATAAACAGAAAATCAAAACATATGTTGGACGTGATCCTTATTTTCAACTGAATTGAGAGATTTACCTGCCATCTGTAGATATCAGCAACTAACTCGTCTTACAGACATACTTTGACTTTACAAAGTTTGGAAACTGGTACGTTACACAAACAGCCACATAAGTGTATTTAAACACCTGAATAATGTAATTATAAGTCACATAAACAATGTATTAACTCACATTTGACGATGTGATCACTGCACACACACACAGGCATTTTCCCATTCAGCTCCTCCCGACCGCAGACGTAGGTTTGCAAGGCATTTTTCCCGGTGTTTTTCTGTCCATTTCTTGTATTTTCCCCCTTATGAACAACAACTTTTGTCACACGATAAAATCTCCTCGTGGTTTGATCGATTTGAGCAACCATAAACGACGTAAAACATGGGCATTTTGAGGGTGTTATAGTGCTTCCTAAATATAGAAATCACTTCCTGCCCTCCATCTGCGTTTCACGCCATGGCAACGCAGTGCAGGCGTGACGTCACGTGAAAACAAGCTATACTGGGAAGATGAAATTAATGCACCGATTCCATGGAAAGAATATTTTAGATCAATTTAGAACACCACAGTATATTCATATTTAAGAATATTTCAGCTGAAATTTTTTTACAAGATAATTGCAACTAAAAAAATGTTATATTTATACCACATTGAAAATAATCCACATTGCAGATTTTGTGAGGAAGAAGACGAAGACCTAGTATTTATTTTACTTTTGTCCATTTGTGTGTCCAACTGGTGTCCAAGTTTGGTTAAAGACGGCTAGAACTTACCATAACACCACAAACTATTGTACTTGGTCATTTTGCAGGTAGTTTTCCATGTTTTCACTGTTATACGCTAGTTGAGACATCTTCCGAGTAATGCATCTCCTGATCAAAACACAGGCGAAGAAGAAGCAGAAACAAGCCATATCATATGTAAGCATTTACATATGAAGAGTTCAGATGTAAAAGCCTCTGTGCCATTTGAATTTTTCTTCTAAAACGATCATTTTTATTAAGCTTATATATTCAAGTTCAGTAATTTCACTTGAATGACAATTAATTGCAATTTAAGTGAAATTACTGAACTTAAATATACAAGCTTGCTAAAAATGATCAATCTAGAAGAAAATTTCAAATGGCACTTGGAGGCTTTTGCATCTGAACTCTTTAAATGTAAAATCGTGATGAATTGCATATGATATTCATACAACAACATATTTCGGGGCCATAAAACTTGAAATGAGACTGAAACAGTCGCTGGCAACCTTTTTCAAAAATAAAAATATTGGCGGGGAAAAGAGTTAAGAGAATTATTAACAAGCTATTTAAACAAATAATCCAAAAATGTAATTATTAGATTATTATTATTATTATTATTATTATTGTGTGTTGTATTTAGCATATACTTAGAATGATAGTCTGGAAATAAGGACCTTTTTATTCCAAATCTAAACCACCACACAACACCAAGCATAAAACAAATCTGTATGTGGGGGAAGTGATACTGGAACTGTGTGAAAAACACTTTTTTAACACTCAAAACTTCCCTAATAGCCTTGTATATGAAAACAGCATATCCCAAAATACATATAAACACTATTCTGTGATGATTTGGAGTATAAACATAAATGTGTGTAGTCTAAATGCGAGTAGTGTGTGTTCACACTGAAAATTCTAGGTTAAGACTGTAACATGTTTATTTCCACGTCTCGAGAGTCAGTGTTAGGTCACCAGAGCTATGAAAGAGCAAACAATGAGCAATAAAATGCTCCTGCTGCAGTGTATCTGTGTGCGCGCTCCTATATATTTATCCCTGGAGTAAAGCAAAATCAGGGTTTAGATCACTTACTACACAACAAGCAAAATGTGTCATCGCCTGCCCGGATACTAACATAAGATAATTAGCATGAGCAATATCATACTGACAATAAAGCACAATAAAGCTGCAAACAGACATCGCCACCGCTGCCTCTCCGGCTCTCATCTGCATATTCTAATCTCTGGGTATTTTCATTCAAGTACGCTACCACCTTATTGGCACCTAATGTGTTTTTAACACACAAAGTAATGATGCCGCCTGCTCTGCAATCTGTTTCCACGAGTGACTGGCCAAGACACAGTATCTGTAAGCGCCTGTTCTTGTCCCTGCGCTATTTAATGGAGACAGATGCATTTTTATTGCAGCTTTTGCAGCTTGGCTTTCCTGGGACGCGTCAACTGGGCTGAGCAAAAGGGAAGGGGGAAAACGAAGAAAAAAAAGATGATTCTCTCCTTGAAGCGAGGAGGAGGAAAGGGGGAATTTGCTAATTGGATTAGGTCCTCCCTGACTCAGTGTAGTAAATAATAATCTGCTGTCTGGTACAAACCAATGCCCTTGAGCTGCATAAACACACACACAGCCTCAATGAGTGGAAAAACGAATTACTGTTCAGTGTTCGTGATGCGGTGTGACCAGAAACAAGCCCAATGTGTGTTCTCCACGCAAACGTAAACGGCACGCACACGTTGTTATATTTCCTCAAAAGAATGGTGCGTTTAGTGCAACCCTAGCTGGTGCTTGCATTTCAGTTAGAGTTGTCACACTGTTTCTTTTATCCATTCAGTAAGTCTTGATCTCCATTCTTAATTCGTTTTTACTCAGAATAGTAAAGAAAATCTGATGAGAAGCTGAAGTGCAGAGTGAAGTCATCAAAATCATGTATAGACCATTTTGCAAGATGTAAACAAAACTGGTCCATAGGCACTTCCTGTTTCAGTTTTTTAACACTACATAAAAGCTGGGATAAAATACAAAATTACAAAATAAAACGGAATCAAAAAGTTAAACAAACATCTTTAAGATTTTTTCTTTGCATGTGAAATAAAGAAAACAGTTACAAACTGAAACAGGAAGTGTTTCTGGACCAGCTTGTTTACATCTTGCAAAATGGTCTATATAGGCTTTATGCACAACTTACTTCCGCATTCTCTGTAAAGCGGGTCTCATCGCTTCCGGTCCAGATCTTTTGTATGTGCTTCATGAATTTTTTTTTGCGGTTTTAATCAAGATAACTTAAAATGAGCGATCAAAGATTAGCATAACCAATATCCCTCACATGTGCAAATTTATATTTAAAAGTTTTATATTTTTTATTCTTCACAGTAACGTTTAGATATTTAAATGGAATAAAACGCCAATAACAAAGTGAAATAGGTAGATAAGCTGATTACCTTACAAATCTATAGATATCGTAGTCAGTTCTTACGGCCGTTAACACTTTCTCTGACAAGCGGATGCGATGAGACCCGTTTTCCGGTTTGGTCACGTGACGCTCGACATAAAGCCTATTGGCAAAAGTAAGAGACTGTAAGTTTTGAATGCTTGTACAGTATCTTCTAAATGTGAATTATGTTATTGTTTTCGAGCACACTTGCGTATCGATAAGAGTAAGGCAAACATAATCACACTAAAGGCCAAAAAATGTCCATTTTGATTTCATGGGGACTTTTACGGTCGCAAAGTAAATTCAAATTGAGTACTTAGTGACAATGTTTTTCTACTCGTGTTTCTCATTTAATGTGAATCTATGGATGTTTTGTCCATCCCAGTCTCATCCCAAGACGTCATATTACTGACGTTTTGGGATGTCTTTTGACCATACGTCAATATCCGCCTTTTTAGGGCCCCCTTAAACGTCGGTAGATGAGGTTATGGGATCCTAACTCTACCCCAGACCTAAACCTAACCCTAAACCCAACTCGTCACCTAACTGACCAACACTATCTCACGCCCAATTCGTACGAATACGACGAATGATTAAAAAGTGGCTAATTCGTAACAATTCGTACGACCTCACTCGTACGAATTTGTACGATTTGTCTAAACCCACGTGATGGTTAGGTTTAGGGGTAGGTCAGTCGTACGAAATCATACGAATTGGCCGATTCGTAAAATATGTACGATTTAGCAAAATCGTACTAATTCGTACGAGTGAGGTCGTGTGAATTGTTACGAATTAGCCACTTTTTAATCATTCGTCGAATTCGTACGACTTGGTCGTGAGATCGGGTTGAACTGATGTTAAAGGTAAAGCGTCAGTTGTATGACGGCCCGGGATCGCCATCTACCGGCGTTTAAGGGGGCCCTAAAAAGTCGTATATTGACGAATGGTCAAAAGACGTCCCAAGACGTCAGTTGTATGACTTCTTGGGATGAGACTGTGTTATTTTGTGACAATAGCAATAACACCTTTATTTGTTTGCATGATTTAAGGAATCACTTGCTTAAGCTGAGGGATGAATTACAAGTTGAAGTTTAAAACTCTTGGTTAGGGGTTTGTTTAGATCCCTAAGTATGAGCAAGAATTGTTAATTATCAATTTAAATTCTCCATAACCTTTTAAACACTAATGGACAGAGCATTTTCAGTGAGGCAAATAGCCTGATGATGTTCCACATGACATCGTGGCTTATTTCCAAAAGACTCGGTTACCTTTCCACGCACTCACCCGAAACCAGTGATCCCTGAACATTTCAAGTCAGGCGTATTGTGTCGAGATTAATTGCTGTGGGTATTAAAACATAATATCAGCTTTAAAACACCGTGTCCTCTGAGAGAAGGTCACTCCGTTTTTTTCTCCTCAAAGTAAGTTTAGAAAAGGCAAGGGAGTAATTTGGCTCTATCACTGATGTCTCTGTCAGTCTCTCTCCATTAAGTCATGATAATGTGACTCGTAAAGGTTCCCAGTGCAGAGAAAGATCCTCTTTTCAGAGTGTCCTGCATATTTGACACGCCAAGACAACTGTGAGGTTTTTCTTTCTCGCCGGGACCCTGGGAATATTCTTTAAAAGCAAGACTTTCCCTCTGACTGTCATGTTGATACATGATTCTCACAGCGAAAGTATGTTCACATTCATTTTCAAAATGCAGCTTTTGATTTAATGCAGCCTGTGGTTTAGTTCACAATTATTAAGATTGCCATATGGACCTCTCCAAACTTGTTTTTGCCAATTAAGCTTTTACACTGTCTTATCCAGACATGATGGGACACGTTTCAGGCGGAAAGCAAATTGTGGTTATGTGCGTGTTGTTCTAGACCAATGACATTTAACTATGGGCGGGGCTTCTGTCATCACATCAACTAACAAGGAGCATTTTGACAACAATTATTATCATGAATACTGTTGATTTATTGTTTACACACAGTGTTGTTGTTTACACACTACCGTTTAAAAGTTTAGGGTCAGTAAAATTTATTTTTTAAATCTCAAGTCAAGTCAAAACTACAGTAATAACAGTAATATTGTGAAATATTATCACATTTTTAAAATAAATGTTTTCTAAATGAGTTCATTGTGATGCAAATCTGAATTTTCTGCATTCTTACTCCAGTCTTCTCTTCAGTGTCACATGATCCTTCAGAAATCATTCTAATATGATGATTTTTGCACAAGAAACATCTCTTATCAATGTTAAAAACAGTTGTGCGGATGAATATTCATCAGTCTTAGATGAATAGAGATTTCAAAATAACAGCATTTATTTGATCATGTCATTTATTTGACATCTCTACATGTATTTATTGTCACTTTTGATCAATTCAGTGCATTCTTGCTGAATGCTGAACAGCCCATTCTCATCCCAAGGCGTCATCTAACTGATTTTATAACTGCTTTTGACCATATGTAAGCATCTGATGCTTTAGGGTACCCTTTAGCGTCAGTTAGATGATGCTATCCAAGTGGTCTAACCCTAACCCTACCCAGGCATAAACCTACCCGCGTCATCTAACTGACGTTAAAGGGTGCCTAAAGCGAAGGATGTTGACGCATGGTCAAAAGCGTCACTTAGATGACGTCTTGGGATAAGAATGTGTTGGAATAAAAGCATATATTTTTGTATTTTGTAAAAGCATGTGTTTTTAAAAACTTTGCATTAAAAACAAAACAAAACGGAAGTTTCCATCAGTGGTGGGGAAAGAGTTAATATCGAATAATGTTATTGACCTGACTGCACTACTCTAGTATGAGAAATGAACTAAGCTGGATGATGACATATTTTTTTTGCATAACTGCTTTATAGATGAAATGAACTAATTTAATAATTGATGATCTTTACAACGGAACTGAATCAACACTGAACTGACTTCAGTGGATCAACAGCCCAAATGCATTATTTTCCTGTTATCACCGTAAAGCTGCTTTGAAACAATCTTTATTGAATAAAGCACTATATAAATAAAGGTGACTTGACTTGTTTACAAGCGGTGCATAATAAAAATGATCTGTGAGATTTACGTTGATTTTCCTTGATTAGCTAGGAAACACAAAGGAAGATATTTTGAAGAATGTCAGTAACCAAACAGTTAACTGTACCCATTGATTTCCATAATAGGGGGAAAAAAATACTATGGAAGTTAGTGGGTCAAGTTAACTTTTTGGTTACTGTTATACTTCAAAATCTCTTCCTTTGTGTTCAGCAGACTATTCATACAGGTTTGAAACAACTTTGGGGGTACTATATGACAGAATTTTTCATTTTGAAGTGAACTATCCCTTTAAGGGTGGGGAAAAAAACACATTAAGGCTAACTGTGCAAAACAGTGGAACGGCTATCATTTGTTATCCATTTTATACACTTAGAGCTTTCCAGATCTATTATTGCATGATTTTGAAGAGTGTGGACACAATACACCTTCAATGTATTTGTAAAGCCTGCACCGTTGATAATACACAGCATACGCATTATTATTTCAGCAAAAAATACATGTTTCTAGCTCTGATTTATTTCACTGGCCAAATTATAAAAAATACAATTTTTAAAAGATCCATAAAGCACTTTTCTTCTTATCGGATTATCAAGATGAGCATTTTTGAATCATATAGGCTACTTGCCAGTTACAATCTCAGTTTGAGGTCATGACCTCGTCTCCTGGGCAACAAGCACCAAGCAGAGCAGAATAACCATGAGGATCCACAAGGACTGGAAGCTGAAATTTGAAGAAATCCCCCCCACTAGCAACATCTTCTGTCAAGCACCGACCCTTTCACAGACTCCCATGGAAGTTCACACAAATGATTTCTCTTTGCATTCCCTAACCTTTATATGAAATGCCTTACAGAATCAAAAGTACAGAAGTGATGTTCCAGAGGGGAGATTAGTTTTTGGTGACCCTTTAAAGGAGAACTCTGGCACAAAATGAACCTTTAGTCTAATAAAACATCGGTACCTTGTCAATTGTTCCCTGAGATTTGTTTCCATGATAATCGAATATAAAGAGTTTTATCTCTAAAAACTGTTTAGCGTATAATGCTAGTAATGGGGGCATATAATAAGTAAAAATATGTCGCTAGTTTATACCACTAACAAGGCTCAAAATAGCTCACACTAACATAATATGGGTCCATCCATGCAAAAGGAAGCATTGAGAACTTTGTAAGTGTGTTCGGGGATCGACTTATCGAGACTGTTTTCTAAGATGGCTTCTGTATGTATACACGAAGTTAACTGTCTTTGTAAAGTATCTTCTTATTAAACAGTCTTTACACTTACAGTTCTCAATGCTTCGTTTTGCATGTATGGACCCTCGTTATGTTGCTGTGTTAGTGTGGGGCTATTTTGAGCCTTGTTAGTGGTATAAACTAGCGATTTATTTTTACTTGTTATATGCCCCCATCACTAGCATTATACGCTAAACAGTTTTTAGAGATAAAAATCTTCACATTAGATTATCATGAAAACAAATCTCAGATGTTTTATTAGACCAAAGGTTCATTTTGCGGCGGAGTTCTTCTTTGAATATGAAGTAAGAATAAAACTTAGTAAAATTCATTTATCTTACACAATTACTTCAAATTGGCAAACTTGAACTACGGGTTTTTTATTTTATTATGCAAAATAATGGGTTACACTTTACTTTAAGGTGTTCTTGTTTAATTATGCATTTATATTATGAATATTAATAATAACTACATTTACTTATAGGGTTAGAATTAGGATTAGCATGGTTTATGGTTAGTTGCATGCAATTATGCATAACTTATTGTTATAATACATAACAAGGACAAAGTAAAATAGCGAGTTACCAAAAAATGCATAGAAAAACAAAAAGGTTCAAAAGCATACATTGACTACAATTTCACTGACAGTTGACTTCTAGTTTTTGGATCATACAAATATTGTCAGCACAATTGACATATTTTTAAGAATATTTGACTAAAGTGTGAAGATTTCTCAAATTTTTATTGCTATTTTCTTGCTCAAGATTTAAAGGGATACTCCGCTTTTTTTGGAAATAGGCTCATTTTATCTCTCCCCCAGAGTTAAACAGTTGAGTTTTACCATTTTCGAATCCATTCAGTCTATTTTTTGATATTTAGAAGAATATCAGTAACCAGACAGTTTGTGGTCTCATTAACTTCAATATATTTTTTTCCTACTATGGAAGTCAATGAGACCAGAAACTGTCTGGTTACTGATATTCTTCTAAATATCAGAAAATCGGCTGAATACATTCGAAAACGGTAAAACTCAACTGTTTAACTCTGGGAGAGTGGTAAAATGAGCCTATTTCCAAAAAAAAAAAAAAAAGTATCCCTCATTACATTTGGTCTAATAAAACATCTGAGATTTGTTTTCATGATAATCTAATGTGAAGAGCATCATTACAATTCTGCATAGTCGTTTCTTAAATGAACAGGGCACTGGACGGGTGCAGTATCTCCAACATTTCCCAACATGCAGTATTCAAACACTAGTCAATGACCTTGGGAACAATGCATGAAGATCTCCATAGTCATGTTTAAATATGACATCCCAAACAGAATATGACTACAAAAGTAAAGACTTTCTTCTCACAACAGAGGATAAAAGGCATCGCATTAAGAGCTAAAGCAGAGTAGAATTTGATTTGTTTCAGTCAAATGCAACTTCCAGCAAAAGATCTCAAAGCAGATGCATTACAGTGGATTGTCCGGATATTTAACACATCAGAAATGGAATAACAGTCTCTTGTCAGTGATGCAGTTATAATACAAATACTTAAAGAAATGGAGACCATGTCTCTCCGAGACAAGAAAAAGCAGGAATGAAGAGAGCGTGGATGGGGAGACATAATCAGTCACTCTCTCTGTCTTGCCGCCTAGTTTTCCTGTAAGACTTCATTAGTAATCTGCGAAAGTATTGATACCTGCTGCTACATTCAATTACAGTAACTCGGAACCTTTTTTATTTGAGCCCGGTATGATTTCACTTTCAATTTGTGACAGTCTCCCATGGCCTTCTGGCTTTTTCTGTGCAAGCCGCTGCTTGATATGAAAGTTCCCTTTTCCCATTTTCTTTTAGAAATTAGACTGGTCAAGTTTGCTTTATAATGAATTCATTTTCTGTGCAATTGGAGCCCAACAGCGTTGTGCGCTTTAGCCAGTGTTTTGCTTACAAATCATTTTAAGTGGCTGCTCTGGTGATATTTTGATTGCTTAGTTTTATTATTAGCGCTCAAAATTTATTAAAGGAGTAGTTCTGTCATAAAGGGAAAATTTTATCATTATTTACTGGAGAGTTTGATGCCACGTTTGTTCTCATTTAATAAATACATTTTAGGATTTAAAACAAATTACAATGGAATTATGATGACAGTTCACACATGGCAGTTTAACTTAATTTAATGTCAAGTTGTCATGACAAAGACATTTTAAACAATGTCATATTTGCATTCAGAATTGTGCTGACAGTCATTATTTAGTAAAAAACACTTAATGACAGTTGTCATAAATGTGCATAAACCCTATATTCATAGCATATGGCATGTCATGGTTATGAAGGTGTCATGCCAGTCTTAAGCACAACCCTAGTAAAGTGTTACCAAAAGGATCTTTTTCAGTATTAATAAAAAAAAGGGATATAGTACTTAACATCTATTCCATATATGACAATATTTGGTTGCAAATTGGAAACAAATGGGAGACGTTTTCATTTCATCTGTTGGAAACATTTGGTAAATTCTTCTTGAAAGCAATTTTTTGAGATATCAAACTCAAATTAGGTTTTAATTTTCTCACTGCTTTTGAGTAAAACATGTTTTTGTGAACATACTGTATATTTCATATATGATTGAAAACGTTATTTTTTATGAATTTTTCATAACAATAAATGTAAAATTGTATACATTTTTTCAAGATCACTTCAACAATAATCTGCCAAGTGTCTTCTTTAAAAAGGCCAAACTCAAGTCTGTGCTCCAAATCATTCAAGATTTACGACCGTTTAAATTGGAAATTTCATTTTTAGGTGCTGCATAAATATAATATAATATAAAATCCCCCCAAAATACAAAATATAATCAAACTATAATCATTTCAGTGCCACCATACCTGGAAAATAACCGTCAGACTTCCATCTCTAATAATATTTGACCATGCATTATTCTATTTGTCTTTCTCTCCATTATCTGGATGTTTGTTGTGACAGAATATGAGTCATGTTTGACTTAATTTGTTTCTCCTTCTGTCTCTTTATATTTGTTTAACTCTCTGTCTGCGGTGTCTTTAGGCATTACTTCAGTCCATCTGACATCAGTGCGAGTCTCTGAATCTACAAGTGTGCGGTTGTTTACTTGGTATGATAACGGCTATCTCTTCCTCCCTTCTTTCCCCATCTTCATCTCTCTCTCTCCATCTCTCCATTTCAATGATGGAATTTTCATGGCACCGTTATCATCCTTAACATGGTTATCTGCAATCAACTCAGGGAGTAATGAAATCAGTTTTGTAAAATTGGTAACTAGTGTGTGGCTGGGGATCTCATTTGGAGCTCTTGCCGTATTGCCTGTCCCTGAAAGGACCACATGTAGAGAAATGAGTACGTCTCCTTATGACTTTAGATTGAATTAGGTTGATTTTAATGGAGACATTATGTAGGGACATGACATGATGTATTAGTTGTCTCGGAGAGCATTCTTATGACACATTCAAGCCTGTTCGGCCTTACTCTTTGGGTCTGCGCTTCTACTTACTGTAGGCTTGATGTACTTCCACATCCACTTTCTGTTGGAGACGAGCATTTTCTACAATCCTGAAAAAAAGGCCAAATTATTCTTCAAACATAAAGATCTCCCAATATCTGCATTAGCATGGTATTCATATTCTCAATATACACAATTCACAATGATTTTGATGAAGATATGAAATTAATCAACATTGTGAACACTGCAATGATTTGTTAACCAATTATGTTTCATTAGACTGATTTCCTCATTAAAAGTATTAAGACATTTTTATTTGTGCTACTGATATAACCTTAAGTAGAAAAAGCGTTGATAGATTTCATTTTTTTAAATGAATCAGTGCACACTGTTTATTTAATTTAATCAATTCAAAAATGGTTTTCAATAAATTTGTTTGCATCATTATTTAAAATGCTTTGGCAAAAATGTATTGTTAGATGTGTAAATTTGGAATGATCATATGTAACTGGATTGTTTCTGATTTTTCTTATTCAAATTTTAAATACATGAAAAATATCAACAGTGTGTTTGTGTGTGTGTGTACCTATTTGAAGGAGTAGTTCACTTTTAAATAAACTTTTTGCTGATAATTTATTCACCCCCATGTCATCCAAGATGTCCACGTCTTTCTTTCTTCAGTCGAAAAGAAATTAAGGTTTTTGATGAAAACATTCCAGGATTTTCTCCATATAATGGACTTCATTGGGAACCAAATGGTTCAAGGTCCAAATGAGAGTTTCAGTGCAAACTGTTCAAAGGGCTTTAAATGACACCAGACGATGAATAAGGGTCTTATCTAGGACCCTTCGTGTCATGACTCGAAAAAAGATTTGTTCATTTTGATGAACGAGTTTGAACAGGAGAGTCACGAACGCTCATCACAGAACAGAGCAAGGCGAGCATTTGTGCTCATAAAACTTACATTTTTTAATTTATTTTTTAAATGACTGATCATTTCGCTAGATAAGACCCTTATTCATCGTCTGGTGTTGTTTAAAGCCCTTTGAAGCTGCACTGAAACTCTCATTTGGACCTTGAACCGTTTGGTTCCCATTGAAGTCCATTATATGGAGAAAAATCCTGGAATGTTTTCATCAAAAACCTTAATTTCTTTTCAACTGAAGAAAGAAAGACATGGACATCTTGGAAGACATGGGGGTGAGTAAATTATCTGTAGAAGTTTTTCTTTCAACCACAGTAATTTTTAACTACTCCTTTAACTATATTTTGGGGACAAATTTGTTCCCAGAAGAGACCAAAATCTCCAAAACCACCCTTTAGGGACGCCCTCAGTTGTAAATCTGGTATACAAAATAAGTTTTTAAAGGGATACTCCACTTTTTTTGCAAATAAGCTTTACAACTCCCCCAGAGTTAAACAGTTGGGTTTTACCGTTTTCGAATCCATTCTGCCGATTTTCTGATATTTTGAAGAATGTCAGTAACCAGACAGTTTCTGGTCTCATTGACTTCCATAGTAGGAAAAAAATATATACTATGGAAGTCAATGAGAGCAGAAACTGTCTGGTTACTGATATTCTTCTAAATATCAGAAAATCGTCCGAATGGATTCGAAAAACGTAACACTCAACTGTTTAACTCTGGGGGAGTTGTAAAATGAGCCTATTTCAAAAAAAGTGGAGTATCCCTTTAAAGGTTTTATCAAATATGCCCAGTGTCTTGGATATATAAAAGTAATAGAAAATGCAAGCAACCAAACTGTTTAACGTACATACAGTATACAACTATATAATTAAATAGGCATAACAAATCTACCATAAAAAATATTTATATGTGTAATATTAGTTATTCAATAGACACAATAAACATAAGATATGGAATAAACTAAAGAGTTTACAGATTTTTGGGTGAACTGTTCCTTTAAGAGGAGTCTAGGAGACTGGTTCCTCACTGAAGCACAATAGTTCGGGATGAGTTACAGTATAGAGACATCTAAGAACAAAGCATTTGACATAAATTCAACTGTGACCCAAAGCCCTAAAGCAGAAAATAAAGATGTTTTGAAGTTTCCCAATTCCTTACAGCATGACGCTGCGGTGCGTCGCCACACAGCAAGACCACCACACTGAAAAGCTCTCACTTGCCATGTAGCGTAGCAATGCTTTTCTTGCACGTTCAGTCATTCAAAAAACACTCCTCCTGAAAGATGTTGAGGAGTAGCTATGGTAACAGGAGAACAGAATATGTAAAAGAAGGGATTTGAGAAGGTAAAGGGATGCATTCATTACGTAGGAGGCGAGTTAGCCGGCATCACACCTGATGGATAACTCTTTTGCATAAATTTGCAGTTGTAGCTGGAGGTGGTGTGACACATATATAGTACGTCAGCGCTGGGGGTGTGCGTGTGTTTGGTGGATGGAGATTGAGCTAGAGTGTATGTTCTGAAGAGGTTAATTAACTGTGCTTCTGGTGGAGTAAGTTAATTACACGTCTTGCACATGCTAACATTGCACCCAGTCGGAAATGTAGTGATGGTTTCTGTCTAATGGCTGGCTGTTGCATGTATACTATCCGGAGCTGTTTTTCCCCATCAGCCTTTAATGAAGGACCCCGCTGCACTTTCTGACATGTTTTAGGGAAAAGGAACAGCCTACATGACTCGAAGAGAATAATGAGTTCAACGGATCACTCTCTGAGGCTCATTAACATATTCAATCTCCTCAATCAATGTCCAGTGTTTTGAGGTGTCTAGTCCCGCAGAATGAAGTGTCGCATAATCCTTCACTTTTCTGCCATTTGGATTTGAAAAACAATTTTTATGAAGTGTTTTTCGAAAGCTTTGTGGCAGAAATCATCGATTCGGGTTTAAATCTGAACAGCCGAAGCGAGTCGCACCTTTTCCAGATCATCATCCACCCGCCCTCATGTTGCTCATACATATTCCTACATTATTGATGAAATTTCAATGTGGTGCATACAGATACAATTATGTTTCAGTGCTCAAAAAGTTGTTTTTAAGCAGGGCTCACTTTAAAGCTGTGCATTCAATGATTTTTGAAGCAAAAAGTGCATTAAATCTTAAAGCTATTGATGTTTCAATAAATGTACTATAGCATTTATTTCAATTAATTATTGAGAGGGAGAGAGAAAGAGTCGTACCTGTGTCTGTTCAGATTCTCCCTCTCTCTATTATCAATGAAGCTGTGAGTTTAATTACCGGAGCGGGACCTTTACCTTGCTGCCCTATCAGAAAATGACTTTGCAGGCGGTGTTTGTACATGAAGGTACATCACAAGACTGATTTTAGACTGAGGGAGCATAACATTTTAATGATCTACAACAAAATAGAGAGAGCTTTGGTGATAACTAAGCAAATATTCAATTACTACTATACTAATTTCTTGCTAAAAATGAAATCAAGGGGAAGATTAATACAGTCTCATCCCAAGAAGTCATATAACTGACGTCTTGGGACGTCTTTTGACCATACGTCAATATCTGACTTTTTAGGGCCCCCTTAAACGTCGGTAGATGGCGATCCCGGGCCGTCATACAACTGACGCTTTACTTTTAACGTCAGTTAGGTGACGGGTTAGGTTTAGGTCTGGGGTAGAGTTAGGATCCCATAACCTCATCTACCGACGTTTAAGGGGGCCCTAAAAAGGCCAATATTGATGGTCAAAAGATGTCCCAAAACGTCAGTTATATGACGTCTTGGGATGAGACTGCGCTGGGAAGATTTACTACACTCTTCTATAGAAGAAAAGGTTCTATATAGAACCTTAAAAGGTTCTATCAGCGCTACGTATTTGGAACCTCTAAAAGGTTCAATACACTCTTAAAAAAAGGGTTCCTCTGGGTTCTATATGGAACCCTGGGGTTCCGTTCTTGGCCAATAGAACCTTTTACCCAAAAAAATGGAGTTCCATATACTGTATGAAGAGGGGGATGGAACCATTTCTGGTTCTAAATAGAACCATTTCTTCTAAGAGTCTAACAGCTTGCTCCAGCGCAAACCCTCTTTTGCCGTTACAAAACTACAGTCAGGATTTACTAAAGACACGTTGTGAAAAACTAGCACTGAAAAGGTGTGGACAGTGTTATTTTTGCGTCTGACTTTATTGCACATGCATTTGCCGGAGTTTCCTTTTCAGACGCATAATTAATGGGAGGAGAGTATTTAAATTGATCACGCAAGGTTATTTACTAAGGTTTGCGCTCGTCAATTTACTGGTTTTGTGCCATTATTTACCACTACAAAAAGGGGTCATGAACTTGGCTTCTTAATTGTTTTATAGTCAACTTATGACGTTCGCTTGGTTTTTACATTAAAAAACATCTAAATGAAAAAGTAATAGGCTATTTTCAACCCTAGTTTCGAGCCTAGCTCAAAAACGCTCGGTTTTTATGGGCGTCTCCAACCCGATCTCACGCCTAATTCATACGAATTCGAAAAAAAATGATTAAAAAGTGGCTAATTCGTAAAATTCATAATGTTTTGCTAAATCGTACATATTTTACAAATTGGTCAATTCGTATGAATTCGTTCGAATGACCTTCCTCTTACCCCGCACCTAAACCTAACCATCACGTGGGTTTAGACAAATCGTACAGATTGGTACGAGTGAGGTCGTACGAATTAGACAATTTTTAATCATTCGTCGAATTCGTACGAATTGGGCGTGGGATAGTGCTGGAAAAATAGGCATGAAGCTTACACATTTACCCAAATTATGATATGCATGTTTAACCGAAGCTAATTTTGGTGGGTTTGTCCTCTCTCCAAAGTCACTTCTATTTCTTTTACGGCCCTGACGAGAACATCGATCTTTTAAAGGGATGTGACATGACGCACTTATTGGTTTGTTTCCGTTTCGCCCCAAAAAAAAAACAACCTGATCTCACGACCAAGTCGTACGAATTTGGCGAATGATTAAAAAGGGGCTAATTCGTACGAATTCATACGACCTCACTCGTACAAATTAGTACGATTTTGCTAAATTGTACATATTTTACGAATTGGCCAATTCGTATGAATTCGTACGAATGACCTACCCCTTACCCCGCCCCTAAACCTACCCATGACGTGGGTTTAGACAAATCGTACGAATTCGTACGTGTGAGGTTGTACGAATTAGACACTTTTTAATCATTCGTCGAATTCGTATGAATTGGTCGTGAGATAGGGTAGAAACAAACCTATGAATATTGAAGCTACTTCAGACCAACCCCTTTTAGATTTGCGTTGGACGCAAGAGTCATTTATCCCACCGGTAATATAGCAACAGCGCCCTAGACCCGCCTACAAAGTTACTTGCGCTTTGCGCTTGATACTTACGTTTCAGATCGTTAAAATAGGGCCCGTAGTGTTCTATCTCTGGAAAACTCGCAGTATCTCCCCGTGGCGGGGGTCTGGGATCTGTCTCTTAATGGCTAGGTCTGGACTGAACGCTGTTATTAGTTCAGTCACTGAACAGGGCTCTCAGGTGGGCTGGGTACAGCGTTCAGCATGTCTGGACCTGCAGACAGATGGGCGCTACACATAAGAATATGCCTCTTGATGGAGAACTTAACTTAATGAAATTCAGTACACACCACTTTAATGGCCTGCTGCTATCATAAAGATGGAGCGTGGAACAGATTTGAAGGCAGATTTGGGATGAAGTAATAATTCTGTGGGCGATTCAATCTAATTTAATTTAAAGTCACGAGAAGATTGTTCAGTAGGCCTGGATAATGTGCAATTATTCACACAAAAGTGTGAAATAGATCATAAACCTTGAGTTTGTATGATTGTTTTTTAAATGTGTTAAGCATTGTTTATCTGCAGTACTTTATATTCATATTTATTTTAGGACTAAAAATGTGTAAATGTGGCATTTGTGGGTTTATGCGTGCAAACAAAAACAGTCCATTTGGCTTAGAAGAATGATTCACGTATTAGGCATGCTGCATTTAAACACAGTTAAAATGTCAGGTCCGTTGTCTAAATCAGCTAGTTTTTGGTCAAGTCAAAATTATCAATAAATATGACTGAAAGAGCCTTAGGTTGTACCATCTGAAGTATTTTAAAGGGTCAGATCAGCTAGAAAAAAAGAGACTTATTTTCGATGGACCACTTTAGACATTGTACTAGCCAGGCCTATGACTTTGCACACTCCCAGAAAAAAAGGTACAAAAGCTGTCACTGGGGCTGTACCTTTTCAAAAGGTACAATTTTGTCCATTTCAGGTGCTAATATGTACATTTTAGGTGCTAATAAGTACATTTTAGGTGTTAATATGTCCATTTTAGGTGGTAATATGTACATTTTAGGTACTAATATGTACATTTTAGGTGCTAATATGTACATTTTAGGTGCTAATATGTCCATTTCATGAGCTAATATTTCCATTTCAGGAGGTAATTTGTACATTTTAGGTGGTAATTTGTACATTTTATGTACATTTCAGGAGCTAATATGTCCATTTTAGGTACTAATATGTACATTTTAGGTGTTAACATGTACATTTCAAGTGCTAATATGTACATTTTAGGTTGTAATATGTACATTTTAGGTGGTAATATATACATTTTTGGTACTAATATGTACATTTTAGGTGCTAATATGTCCATTTCATGGGCTAATATTTCCATTTCAGGAGGTAATTTGCGCATTTAAGGTGTTAACATGTACATTTCAGGAGCTAATATGTCCATTTTAGGTATTAATATGTACATTTTAGGTGTTAACATGTACATTTCAGGTGCTAATATGTACATTTTAGGTAGTAATATGTACTACTAAGGTACCAATATGCAGCCTTTGGGTGCAGAAGTGTACCTTTTGAAAAGGTACAGCCCCAGTGACAGCTTATACCTTTTTTTTCTGAGTGTGGTAACACCTTACGTGAAGACTTATAATCATGACGTGACATATGTTATGAATATGAAGTTTTATGCATGTTTGTGACAACTGTCATTAAGTGTCATTAGCTCAGTTTTGACATTTTTAATGCATATATGACATAATGACAGTTGTCATGAAACCTTTCTACATATTCTAGACGTCATGTCATGGTTATGAAGGTGTAATATCAGTCTTATGCACGCCCCTTCAAGTAAAGTGTTTCCAAACATTGCTAGAGAAAGTTAGACAAAGCTCATGTGACAATTATCCCCATCCTCCTCTAATATGGAAAATGTAACACGTACAATAAACCGGCTCTCCTCATTTCCATTACAACAGTATTACTGGCCTTTACTCAGGGTTTGCTGTATCATTAACATTTTAGCATTTGTCTGTTGGTTTTAAATAAAATACAATTACATATGAACGTACAAGAAAAATATGGCAGAAGAAAAGGGCAGAGCTTGTCAAGGCTGCCAGACACACAGTGAAGAGCTAAAAAAAAAAAATTAAAATAAATAAATAAATAAGAATTCAGCTGCCGTTTTAACTTGGCAAACAGTTCTCTACGCTTACACCACAATTTAATCAGTCTCTCCGAGAGTCTCTCGACCTTTATTGGAAATTAATGTTGAAGCTATCTGCATCTCGCAATTATTTTCTGTCTGTGTTCAGTTGGTTAACCTTTCAGATTCGCCTTAAAGTCCAAATTATTGCAGGTGAAAAACTACTCTTTCTCAGTGACGAACGACCAGAAGTCGTTCTGTAAATCCTTTACTTGGCCTGCTTTATACTTGTAATCATTTTTAATATCAGAAAGAGGGAGAGCCGTCCAGATTGGCAATATGGCAAATTTATTCATCCGAATGCTATCAAAACAAAGCTGGTCAGCCGCCTAAGCGTCTCCGAGGATACGCGCCGGCCAAGAACCGTCGACCGCCACCAAATGCTCAACAGATGGTAAAGAGTATAAATACATCTGGAAGCATATGACTGTGTAAGGAAATATTAGGGTGGAAATGGAAGCCGAACGGCAAAAGAAGAATATTAAAAAAAAAAAAAAAAAAAGGAATCGGGGAACAATCAGGAAGGAAGGTCACCCTGAGTTCTACAGGGGAGAAAAGTTTCATGCCGGGAAAGATAATGGAAGACTGCTGGGCTAATTTTAGAGTAATTTATGGTTTGACCTTTGGGCAAGAGAAATCTAGCATTATAAAACGGAACAACACACTTATCTGGTCCACGGTAAATGAGTTTGAAATCATTGAACATGAATATTGCATATTTTTTTTAATTTTATTTCTTGCACTTTATTATGCATTCCCAAATAAGACAAATGGATATTTCTTAAATTTCCGATTCCTAGCCTTAAGGTGCTGATGAAACCAAAAGAGACTTTAATAGAAAAAAAGGCTGCTGTAGTTCATTGCCACACCTGAATAAAAGAGCTTACTAAGCTTGCTTTAAACATCACATTTAGTTGTCAGTAACATGTCAAGATAGGGCGATTTGATATTTAGAAAATAACACACTACGCAATTAATCATTTCAAGGTACATTCAAATGCTGGAAGCATAAACCAACATGAATTCCATGCTGGTACAGGCTGGTTTATGCTGGTTCAGCTGATGGACTAGCAATCAAGCATGCTCTAAAGAAAAACCGATCTGGTGTAGCACTTCCATCAATCCCGTGCTACTCCCATACATACCTTACGCTGGTAAAAAGCTGGGATTTCCAGCAGGGGGACCTTTGTGCAAACAAACGACCTTTGTGCTTTTGC
The DNA here is from genome assembly GCA_038021265.1 of Cyprinella venusta. Classification (NCBI taxonomy): domain Eukaryota; kingdom Metazoa; phylum Chordata; class Actinopteri; order Cypriniformes; family Leuciscidae; genus Cyprinella; species Cyprinella venusta. The sequence goes on from CM075868.1 coordinate 3,971,383, forward strand.
AAATGTGCTGTCAACACAGACCCAGCAGCTAACAGATACCACAGAATGATTAAAAAGCCGTTGACATAGTTCGAAACGCAATAGGATAAAACAGAATGCAGGGGTCTCCAATTTTTTTTTCTCAAAGGCAAACTGCTTATAAGTTTACATGGTGCCTTAAAGCAATAGTTCACTTTACTTTCATTTACCTCAAGGGCATCCAAGATTTAGGTGTCTTTGTTTCCGCAGTAGTTTCAATGTTGATATTTTTAGGTCAAACTGTTCTTGTCTGTCAGTCATATAATGGAGGTCTATGGTCACCACCTCAAAGAGCATGCACAGAGAAGTCCAAATTAAACATGATTTAAAGAATTGTACACATCGATGGCCTAAGACACGAAACGATCGGTTTGTGTGAGAAAACGAACAGTATGAATATCGTTTTTACCTCTTGTAATCACAGTCTCTTCCAAGTGATCTGAGGGCACGGGCGCTTTGTGGCTGTGATTACAAGAGGTAAAAACGATATAAATACTGTTCGTTTCCTCACACAAACCGCTCATTTTGTGTGAGCTTACATTAATGAGTCATTAAATCATGTTTAATTTGGACTTCACTGTGCATGGTCTTTGATGTGGTGACCATAGACCTTCATTATATGACTGACAGACAACGGTTTGACCTAAAAATATCAAAATTGAAACTACTGCGGAAACAAAGACACCTACATCTTGGATGCCCTTGAGGTAAGCTAAAACATACCAAAAATTAATTTCCTATTTTTCACGCGACACGCAAGCGTGTTGGAAGCGTTTCCATGCAAAACAAACAAAAAAAAAAAAAAACGATGTTTAACGTTATGTGTCAAAAATTTCCATTATTTTTGCCTATGTATATTTTCATGTCATTTTTTTAAACAATCGAGTCCTGGCATCCACTACAGAGGTCATAGCATAACATAGGAATAAAATATCTTATTTTTTTCATTTGTTTCTAATGCTCTTACTAATGTAAAAAAAATCCCTTATTTTGGCGATGGATTCCGGGAAATCTCCCTTATTTTCAATGTTCAATGTTGACAGCTATGCTCATGGCTAAAGGCGCTTAAAAGACCAACGACAGAGAAACTGACAAAAAAATCAACCTTTTCTGCACAAGATTAATTAATTTGTCATATGTATTTAATTCACTACTTTTTTTGTTCGATTTACAACCATACATTTTTACCCTACTGGATATATGGATTGTAAATCCCATCTGCTGCTTGTTCTTGTTTCATGTTTTGATCAATTTTCTGGAAGCCAATGTTTACAAAAGCAATAAAGTGTCATCCTTGTGTTGGCAGATATATTCTGTAAACAGAACATTGTTTAACAGCTGTTACTATGCAGGAGGTTGCGAGATTGGACAGGCGTGTGCTTTGTGATCACATAATGAAAGGTATTGATTGTTGCGTGATTAGACGTGCACTCTCGAAACAAATGAAGACGCAAATATTTCTGTTGTAAAACAGAAGTATGCGTTGAAGCAGACATATGTAATAATGTATAGTTTGTCGATATTAAATGAGGACGTGATATATTGTGGCGTTAATGCACAGACGCACATTAACAGTTTTTTTCTTTTTTTTTAAACCGCCAGACTCAATTTTTCTCCATGATGGAAAGTATTGTACGGGTAATTTGAACTGCACAGGGAACTGATGAACACCTTAACCCAGCGAACCTTATTGAGTCTCAACATTGTGCCGTTATTAAAGTCAATTCTGTCTCGCCAACACATCTGTCGATTCCTCATCGGGAAGTGAGATTTTCCGGGTTTGTCGTCCTCACACTAATTGATGGACTCATCGATCTTGGCGGTTTTGCAACCGAGATTCAGTCAAACAGCATTTGTCCAAGTACTCAAGAATTAGTCCGGTTTGTTCAGACTTAGCAGTTTCCCCTCAACAATCTCCCTCTCTTCCTAAAGCGCACATATGCTGATTGAGGCCCGAACCACGAAAGGAAACCGAAAGAACCGTCCGAAAGGATCGGTTCTGTCAGCAGAAGCAGTAACAGCTGATGTGATGCGGCATTACTGTCCCTGTAGCGCTCTGACCAGCTCTTCTTATCACTTGTGGCTTTATCTCTATGCGCCAGGCCTTCCTCTTTGCACCGGCTCCATCGTTTTGCCCTGCTGGCCAGAAATTTAAGGCGACCACTGTGCTTTTTTTGACCTCTGAGCTTTCCATGTGGCCATGACTGTCAAAGAAAAATCTGAAAATGAAGGAGGCTTTCGACTCAGAGAATGTAATACACTGAGTGATGGGGCAATTACGTACAGTAGATGGCTAGAAAACAGGACAAAACATGCTGTAAAAGCCTTGATGTTTTACCTGTGCTGGGGAGAGACTAATGTAAAGTGCATTTTTTGTATTGTGACAGTAGATCAGCTGTTTTCTAGCAGCGAGACACTTTTTTTTTTCTAAAAAAACATGACAAAAAGTCATGTTTGGTTTGGCTTGCATGAATCAGGTTGTGCTATATTGTAATAGTTTTTTATAGGCACAATATGCATGCAACAGAGCTCACTATAATCACAATTTAGCATGGCCTTAAAGGAGTAGTTCACTTAAAAAACAAAACAAAAAAAAAACTTTTGCTGATAATTTACTCACCAACATTTCATCCAAGATGTTCATGCCATTCTTTCTTCAGTCGAAAAGAAATTAAGGTTTTTGATGAAAACTTTCCAGGATTTTCTCCATATAATTGATTTCAATGGGGTCCAAACGGTTCAAGGTCCAAATGAGAGTTTCAGTGCAAACTGGAAACTGTTCAAAGGGCTTTAAATGACACCAGACGATGAATAAGGGTCTTATCTAGTGAAACGATTGGTCATTTAAAAAAATAAATAAAAAAGATTAGGTTTCATAAGCACAAATGCTCGCCTTGCTCTGTTCTGTGATGAGCGTTCATGACTCTCCTGTTCGAACTAGTTCATCAAAACGAACGAATCTTTTCTCGAGTCATTTAAGGCCCTTATTCATCATCTGGAATCGTTTAAAGCCCTTTGAACAGTTTGCAGTTTTGGAACCGTTTGGTTCCCATTGAAGTCCATTATATGGAGAGAAATCCAAGAATGTTTTCATCAAAAACCTAAATTTCTTGTCGACTGAAGAAAGAAAGACATGGACATCTTGGATGACATGGGGGTGAGTAAATTATCAGCAAAAGTTTTTTTAAAAGTGATCTACTCCTTTAAAATTATTGCTTTTATGTAAAGGATACTACACAATTAAAGTGTTATTTTATTAAAATGTATTTTCAACCTTATATTATAGGTGATAGTCCATACATATAAACTATAAAGGTTAATTAACAGTTGGTCTCTTTGGGAGATGTGCAGTGAGGTGAAGGCGGGATCGAGGAGAACAACAGCAAAATGTATTGTCCAATCAGCATTCAGGAATTAACTATGGTTTATAATGTGGAACATGGCATTCAGTGGACAATACAGAGCGCAGGACATGAATGCCAGAGAGGAGACAATAGCTTGAAGCTAAGAAATATTCATCTGATACACAAGCATTATCCCTATGGTTTGTTCTCTCTCTCTCTGAACAACCAGCATTAGCATTGTGGGTCAAATTCAGCAAGCAGCGTAATGGACAGCACTATAAAATGTAATATATAAATAAATAACAATATCATGCATTATATTATGCCCTTGTTCTGTCTTTTTTCCTGGAAGCCTTTTAGATAACACATGCAGCAAAAGCCTCTATTCAAAACATCATCTTTATTCTTCTTCTCTGAATGAATAGACTCTCATTTTCTACATTATGATGTTTGTAAAATCTCACTTTTGTTATAGTTCAGCCTTCACCTAGCTGCTCCCTGGTTGGTTATTGTAGGTGATCCAGACGAACTTGCAATGAAACTGTAAACAGTGAAGCAACATTCAGTCTGAAGCTCATAAAATGGGTCAACAAAAAATGAATATTGTTTTTATTTAGTTCAGGATGAGGTATGCCATTGCAAATCATTTCTTACAGTTTTAACTCTAATAAATATGTAATTACGCAGGGGATATACAGACGAAAAGTCACTTGAGATGAGGTAGCACCTACTTCACGCTATGATTGGCTCATTATACCCCGTCAATGCAATCAGTCTATTAGTCAAATTGAATGATGCAAACAAATGGAAATTAATTACAGTAAACATTTTAGTCACTCAGATTTATTCACAGATCATACACTCTCAGAAAAAAAGGTACAAAAGCTGTCACTGGGGCTGTACCTTTTAAAAAGGTACACTTTTGTACCCAGAGGCTGCATGTTGGTACATATTAGCACCTAAAATGTACATATTACCACCTAAAATGGACATATTAACACCTAAAATGTACATATTAGCACCTGAAATGTTCATATTAGCACCTAAAATGTACATATTAGCACCTAAAATGTACATAACACCTAAAATGTACATATTAGCACCTGAAATGTACATATTAGCACATAAAATATACATATTGGCACAGGAAATGTACATAGTACCACCTAAAATGTACATGTTGGCACCTAAAATGTACATATTAGCACCTAAAATGTACATATTAGCACCTGAAATGTACATTTTAGAACCTAAAATGTACATTTTAACACCTAAAATGTACATATTTGCACCTAAAATGTAAATTTTAGCACCTAAAATGTACATATTACCACCTAAAATGTACATATTAGCACCTGAAATGTACATATTGGCACCTAAAATGTACATATTAGCACCTGAAATGTACATATTGGCACCTAAAATGTACATATTAGCACCTAAAATGTAAATATTAGCACCTAAAATGTACATATTGGCACCTAAAATGCACATATTACCACCTAAAATGTACATATTAGCACCTGAAATGTACATATTGGCACCTAAAATGTACATATTAGCACCTAAAATGTACATATTAGCACCTGAAATGTACATATTGGCACCTAAAATGTACATTTTGGCACCTAAAATGTACATATTGGCACCTGAAATGTACATATTGTCACCTAAAATGTGCATGTTGGCACCTAAAATGTACATATTAGCACCTGAAATGTACATATTGGCACCTAAAATGTACATATTAGCACCTAAAATGTACATATTAGCACCTGAAATGTACATATTAGTACCTAAAATGTACATATTAACACCTAAAATGTACATATTAGCACCTGAAATGTACATATTAGCACCTAAAATTGACAAAAGTTTACCTTTTGAAAAGGTACAGCCCCAGTGACAGCTTTTCTACCTTTATTTCTTAGAGTGTATCGGCGCCTATAAAACCGAAAGTGTTCGGCTCAGCTGCTGCAACCATCATGACCATGTTATGGAGGATTTGTTGACTTCTTGACTTGTCTATAAAGTCAAAAAGAAAGAGACTTGACCAGAAAGAGGATGAGGTTAACAATAGCGGATAGTAGAAAATAAAACGTATTATAAACGAATATGAACGAATCAGTTGATTAACATTCGTCACCACTTACTGGAATTATTTCAACTGTACTTTTATAATCCCAGAAAGGAGACATTGTTCCCTAGAAGTAAATGTTTTTGTTGCTGTTGCATACAATACAATTTTAATAAAAAGTACATTAGAAAAGAGTCTGTCTGTTAATATGCCTGATGCATGCTAATATGGGGATCGACTGTAACGTTTCTACAGATTTGCGGATGAAGGCACTCCTGCTACCAACTGAGTTTGTGTGCACAGAGTTGGGTGCTTTTTGCACTGCGACCGGCTAAAGTCTCTAAGCGTTCAAATCAAAGGCTCATCACTTGTTAAAGAGATCAAGCAATGTTTGTCCATTAAAGTTTAATGCACACTTAAGTGCAGGAAATGAAGAGCCCCTCCTTTTTTTTCATCAGAAGATTTGTTTAATCTGGCGTTCGTCTAATAAAATCTCTTTGATCCCTCTTTCTCCTCTAATCAGGACGTGCTCCCTCTCGCTCGATGTATGAAGTCGGACCGACCCTTTCCCCTCCTGGTTCTCAGTGTCTGAATTGATTTCTGTTGGCATTACGATACTGAAACCAAGTGTCTTGCATACACTAATTGGCCCAGGTGGAATAATACGGCATCCGATTTCCATGCCGGTTTTCGTGTGGCTGCAACTTGGTTTCGAGTTTTACACTTTAATTTTTCGTATTTTCCCCTCCACGTCTCTGTTTTTCTACATTCAGCTCTGCCGTCATTCACCTTCAAGGCTGTTGGATTCCTCAGATTCTATTGAATGACTTGAATAATTGTATGGTTGAGAAGCTGGAGATGGCACAATGACGCTGAGGTTGAGAGGTTAAGCGTCTTACGTGTGTGTGGGAAGATCAGCCTTTTGGTGTCTTTCAGCACACACATTGGTGCATTGAAACTATTAATGGCTTTACAATCACGACCAATGAAAAGAAGTAATGCAATATGGAAGAAAAGAAAGAAAAGTTTCAGTTTTATCAAGTATGGGTGATCAAGAAAAACACCAATAGTAAGAATGTTTCTCGTTTTAATAAAAAGGAGAAGCTGGGGCTTGTTATCATGAGTTTTAGTCAAAACTGAAATATACACAAGTGCTTGCACCAACACTCTTAAAGAAAAGGTTCTAGAACTTTAAAAGGTTCTAAAGCGCTACGTATTTGGAACCCCTAAAATGCAATGCATGAATAATCACAAAATTCAAGAAATGGGGGATAAAAAATGTAATTAATCAATATTACACAAAGAGTGACATTTCAGTTTTTATCCTCCAAAAATCTGCATGATTAAAATGTGATATTAAGTTACTACATCAGTTTAATAAACAATAATTTAATTACAACGACAAAATGTTGCAGAATAATGTCATATATGAATGAATAACATTCATATAACATTCTTTCTTGTCATTATTGAACCTTTTTTACCATAAAATGTCCTTTGGAGTTGAGTAAAGAAGCCTATATAGAACCCTTTTTTCTAAGAGTTTGAAATCTTGATTTAAGAGAATGTTTTTTTGATTAAATCATCATCAGTAGTTTTGCATTACAAGTGTACACAATAAACCACATTGACATAATTCCAGACAAATGAAAACTAATGGAGGAGGAAGCCTTTTATAACTGAAAAAGGTTTAACTATGTTCTTAGATCGGGGCAAGTTGTCACACATTTTACATTTATACATCATGATATTTGTTGGCCAAAAAATGGTGCCTCCCTTTAAAGGGATACTCCATTTTTTTAGGAAATAAGCTCATTTTACCACTCCCCCAGAGTTAAACAGTTGGGTTTTACCGTTTCCGAATGTATTCAGCCGATTTTCTGATATTTAGAAGAATACGTTTCTTGTCTCATTGACTTCCATAGTATATTTTTTTTCCTACATGGAAGTCAATGAGACCAGAAACTGTCTGGTTACTGATATTCTTCTAAATATCCGAAAATCGGCTGAATGGATTAGAAAACGGTAAAACTCTACTGTTTAACTCTGAGGGAGTGGTAAAATGATCCTATTTCCAAAAAAAGTGGAGTATCCCTTTAACATTTTTTGCTGTTTCATGTTCTTCTGAATTTTAGCAAAGTACTGTTTAATGGAAAGTTCCATTGCGACAACATGAGATAAACATGGCAACAATAGATCAACATCTGCATCTCTAAACATAAATCAACTTAAAAAAAATAAAAGCTAGCCCTGGTCTCCTCTATACTTTATTTTTCTCCCAATAATTTCCACCTTTATTTTCACTTTTTCTTCGTTCTTGTACCGCAGCTGTAAACAACTGAACTGATGTTCAAAACTGAATGAATTAAGTTGTTGTTGTTGTTGTTTTGGTTCATTAGTGATGGAAGTGATTATGATACAAGCTGAGATGAGCGGAGAATACAGGGGAGCAGGAAGAAATCATTTAATTAACAGCGATAATAATGATCATTATCATTTTAATGATATTCATGCAAGCAAGTGTCTCATTTCACAAAATACATTGGCCTAAATTACTGGAAATGACATACAAAGCATGTTTACGTTATCTAAAGATACTTAGAAATTCAAGCGCAGTTGCAAATGCATTGTTGGAAGCTTTTTGTTACTGAAGGCATTTAATCATAGAACAGCAACTAATAATCATTTATTTGAAATACTGCTGTTATCTTTTTAACATTGATTAGGATTATTGTGGTTTTGTAAATGTGGTATAAGAGACCTTAAAGGATTAGTTCACTTAAAAAAAAAAAAAAAAACTTTTGTTGATAATTTACTCACCCCCCTGTCATCCAAGATGTATGGAAGCTTGTTTCCGCCATAGAATGAAAAATATAAAAGGTACTTGCGACGTTTTATCTCACAATTCAGACTTTTTTTCTCACAATTGCGAGTTTATATCTCGCAATTCTGACATTATTTCTCAGAATTGCGAGATGGAAAGTCAGAATTGCGAGATATAAAGTCAGAATTGCGTGATATAGTCGCAATTGTGAGATATAAAGTCAAAATTGCAAGATATAAAGTCAGAATTGCTTGATTTAAAGTCGCAATTGCGAGATATAAAGACAGAATTGCGTTATATAAAGTCACAATTGCGATATATAGTCAGAATTGCGAGATATAAAGTCATAATTGTGAGTTATAAAGTCAGAATTGCGTGATATATAGTCAGAATTGCGAGATATAAAGTCGCAATTGTGAGATATAAAGTCAAAATTGCAAGATATAAAGTCAGAATTGCTTGATTTAAAGTCGCAATTGCGAGATATAAAGACAGAATTGCGTTATATAAAGTCGCAATTGCGATATATAAAGTCAGAATTGCGTGATATAAAGTCAGAATTGTGAGTTATAAAGTCAGAATTGCATGATATAAAGTCAGAATTGCGTGATGTAAAGTCAGAATTGCGAGTTATGAAGTCAGAATTGTGAGATTTAAACTATTCCGAGGGGGGAAAAAGTCTTTTTTCCCCCTTAGAATTGGCCTAATAAGTTGCAATTTCGAGTTTATATCTCACAATTCTGAGAAAAGATGTCAGAATTTCGACATATAAACTCGCAATTATGTGATATAAAGTCAGAATTGCGAGATGTAAACTCACAATTGTGAGAAAAAAAGTCAGGATTGTGAGATAAAAAGTCGCACTACTGTCTTTTTTTTCTCAGAATTGTGACAATATCACCCAATTCTGACTTTATATCTCGCAATTCTTACTTTATATCACGCCATTCTGAGAAATAAAGTCAGAATTGCGAGATATAAACTCGCAATTGTGAGAAAAAAAGTCAGAATTGTGAGATAAAAAGTCACAATTATTTATTTTTTTTTTTTTTATTCAGTGGCGGAAACAAGCTTCCATAAAGATGTCCATGTCTTTCTTTCTTCAGTCAAAAATAAATTAAGGTTTTTGATGAAAACATTCCAGCATTTTTCTCCATATAATGGACTTCAATGGGCACCAAATGCTCTGTTCTGTGATGTTTGTTCTGTGAAAAATGAACGAATCTTTTTTCCGAGTCATTTGGTTCAATCGAAATGACTCGAAAAAAGATTTGTTCATTTTGATGAACAAGTTTGAACAGGAGAGTCACAAACACGCATCATAGAACAGAGCAAGGTGAGCATTTGTGCTTATAAAACTTAAACTTTTTATTTATTTTTGAAATGGCCAATTGTTTCGCAAGATAAGACCCTTATTCATCATCTGGTGTCGTTTAAAGCCCTTTGAAGCTGCACTGAAACTCTCATTTGGATCATGAACCGTTTGGTACCCAATGAAGTCCATTATATGGAGAAAAATCCTGGAATGTTTTCATCAAAAACCCAACACAGTGTCATCAACATTTTTTTTTCAGGTTCCTTTCATGACAACTCACTGAATTGGCTTATGTTGTTAAATTGGATAGCTCGTTTGAAGACAAAACTTCATGGTTTGATACGAGTATCGAAAACTACCTTGAGAAATATTCACTGGAGCTTAACAAAACCCTCAGTCTCTCACACAGCATGTCATAAACTATAAAATGCCATTATCTTAATACTCAACATGGAATTTTAGACTATCTATAATCTACAGGCAATATGAGATTTATTATTCTGTGTAAAACTCTCCCCTGGCCGGTCCTTCCTCAGACACATTAAATGTCTTTTAATCAGACTGTAATTAAGTGATATGCATTAATAAAGCGCTTTGTAAAAGCATCCACCCAGAGATCTGGTAGGATGTGGTGAGCAAGCACAAACCTTATCTAAAATATCAAAGATAACGCTTCGAAACGAACGGATGCAACCTTTCCTGCATAGTAATGTCTCTCGAGACTAGATCAAGACTAATGAACATATACAGCATATTCCATACTGAACGTGTACCATCAACCATTGTGTGACACTGCGACTCAGGGGGCAAAACTCAAGTTTTCCCTTTCTACGTTCCAAGACATTATATGGCACCCGAAACATCAATATTAGCTTTAATTATTCTCTTATAAAATTAATTAATGAGCATATTAGAGGATTTCCCAGAGGCGCTGATTAAGGAACGTTTGAGTGGATAGGAAAAGCCTTTGTTCCACTTTCTCTAGAGATCCCTTAACAAGTCCTCAGAATCGTTGTATCTCTGCATACACTATAAGAAGATATTCCTCAGAAGATGTGAGGGGTGCTCGCCTGTGCAAAGCTCACCACACAACAGATTCAAGATGTTGATGTTAGGGTTCTGTACATTCAGAAAAACATGAATAGCGAATTCTACCAAATAACAGAACAAATAATCATGAGATTGAAAATGTGGAGTGGGGTTTTCAGCTTTACGTTAGATGATCACGTTGCAGGCTCCTTTTATTGTATGCATCTCATTAATGTGAAGTGGCCTACATTCAGCATTTTTTTTTTTAAATGTCTATGTTAACATTTTAAATGTTGAGATGATAACATGTGTCTTAAGCAGGTTGCACATATTGGTTTGTGAACGAATCATTTGCCGTATATTTCTAACACCTGTAGGGTCTCTTGACCACACAATTAGGTTGGCTAGATTCTAGGCTATATGGCTAATCTGATTAACTTCTAACCCCTAAGGTTTTATTGTATAAAGCACCTGACAGGACCCAAGGTCCTCTGACATGGGGTTATTTTATTATTGTATAATGTTAGTATGTTTTTAGATCAAATATAGTCATAATTTAGAAATAAAATGCATTCTTCCTAGCCTGATTTTAGCATTTGATTTGAACGCTCTGTTTGAAGGGGCGTGTCTGCTGTGGGATTCAATGTAACCGCCCACTGCTGTGATTGGCTGACATTCTTGCATATGAAATAGCTACATTTTAGCTACATGTGAAACTCTCTCGAATACTTTTACTACAGCTATTATACGTTTTTACTATCGAGATTAAGTTTTTTAAGTATTTAGATCTGTTCCCATCACATAAAATGTTGCTGTGATGAGCATTGAGCAAGCAGAGGACAGTCTGTCGGACGCAAGGATGAAGATCTTGTCATTGCAACGCAGTTTCTGCACTCTCTCTAATGCTTTCACCAATGCAAACATGATGATGTACATACACTCTAAAAAATGCTGGGTTGTTTTAACCCAACTTTTCGGTCAAATATGGACAAACCCAGCCATTGGGTTAAATTTTTTAATTACATTTTTAACCCAATGTTTGGGTTAGTCCATATTTGACCCAAAGTTGGGTTAAAACAACCCAGCATTTTTTGAGTGTACAGCAAGAGCTTCGTTGTGCAGTGTAACGTGCGTCATTAATTTTAAACCGAGTTGTCCAGATAAACTCGCGCTGTGTGGAAAGATTGTTCTTTGATCGCTTTCTGTATAATTTGTTCAGAATTTAAATAAGATTGTTTTCATCCTACTAAAAGAAAGGATGTGAAGTTGATTTTATAGTCACTGGCTTGACTTACTAATGCATAAACAGTATTGAACGATTTAGAGAGAAAGATTAACTTACCTGTCTGAACTTGAACAATTAGGTTACACATCAGAAATTGTTTTTTGGTAGCTCGATCGATTTATTTTCAGACGTTCATCGAGTTGAGGAAACAGTCGTCGGTGAAATGTTTGGACCATTCAAAACTTTGGGAAGTTGTGTCGGCGCATTTCCAGACAAAATAAGATTATCCTAAGTTTCTTCAGGCTCGGATGAAGAAACTAAAAAATACTTTCGTGTTCAATTTGTACATCCGAACACTGATCAAATGCCATGCTTAACTCATTTGCAAAACATGATATCTCTTGAGAAAAATTCTAAACTCAAAGCTATTTCTCTCACGCATTCATATTTCCTAGCTCATTTTCTCATAGGCGAGCCAAATGGGAGGTAACCTTTCCGCGTTATGACGTAATAATGAGGAGAGTGCATCTTTCAGCACGAGGTTTACACCGATTGAAAATTCTAGACACGAGGGGAACAAATACAGGCTAGGGGAACTAATATTAATGTTAAAAAATCTCAGAAAGTGAAAATTTCATCTCAGGGGACCTTTAAGGTTTCCTCTATGGTTAAGAGTGATACATTAGCTTTATTTTACCGACTGTAAGGTTATAATAATATAATAAAAACCTTTTAGGAATAATACAAGATTTTCTTTTCAAAAAGTAAGCATGAAAAAACAAGGGCTTTGGATTTAGTTTGAACACACTTTTGGTTTAAGCTCCACCTCCCGAGCCCATTTTATCCCGAAATGAATAAGGAAACAGATCATTTGGTCAATGAAAATTATACATATACAGATAATTGCTTCACTGCACACCTCTAGTTGCTATGCAATTACAAAGGCACAAATCAAAAGTTTCTATTATGTTCTAATAAGATATGGTTCTTGGGCCTTCATTGTTTCCTATGCAATTATTTTCAGCTATTTTATGGTTCACCAAGCTGCTAAGAATAACAGTAATGGTACACCTCTTCTTAACAAGTCACATAATTGAGCCATCATTCTTAGATCTCTGGAGCACAAGCGGCGTGGGACGAGTTGCACTCTTGAGTTTAATACTCAGAGTTCGGGATTTGTTCAAATCACTAAGCATATGTATGAGCAACAGCCATAGTGATGCTTCCCTTAGCATAGCAAACACCACTGATAATTATCCGCACACATCCGGCTCTAAAAAATGAAACTAATCTTTATTTTCCAGCCCGTGCCCAAGTTACAAATGCGTTCACATTGGTGAGTGAGATTGTGTGTGGTTTTGGTTGCGTGCGTACCTTCCGTCCTGATGGGTGAAACTGTTAGTGTTGCTTTGAGAAGATAATCTTGCTTTATTAAAGTGAAGTGATGCATGTAATGAAATATAGGCTAGTGTTGACAAAATGCAGAGGTTTTGGGAGATTATGAAATTTCTCCTTGATTGCAGACTGCTCGCTGTCGTGTTGACTGCATGTGGTTTGGATGGGGGCTAATTATGCCTCAAACACCCAAAGTCAGAATGCAAAGCTGAAGGGAGAGTTACTAAAGAGTAAACATACTAAACTGTTTTAATTCAGTAGTCTATATTACATAAGAAATGTCTCAAAAATGTCTCATTTAGAATCATAAAGATCAAAGCACATATGTTTTATAGCATTTATCATGCTAAAATAGATATAAGACATCAAATTCACCTTATTTTTTTTTAAAAGTCTCCCTGTGGTGAAAATCAAGGTTTTAATATGTCTACGAGGGGTTTTTAATGTGCTTTAAGACAAACCATGTGCAAATTGATGTCAACACTATTGCTGAGTATTTTCTCCTCAAGGGGGTCATCGGATGCAAAATTCACTTGGTGTTTGGATATAAATGTGTTTTTGCAGTGTATGGACAAAAACACAATACAATGAAAAAAATCCATTTACAACTTTTTTTTAAATCCTCAATAAGCTTAAACACTCTCAATAATCAGGCTTTAATCAAATTTTCTGAGCAATATGATGTCATATTGCTCATGCTCCGCCCATGACCACTCCATATAAAAAAAAGGCAAAATAAGGTCCCAAGGCAGCACTTTATGTTTCTTGTGCCAAGACCATAGAGAGGGGTGGTGGGGTGAGTAGTTGCTCATTATCATTTAAAGAGACATACTCCGAAATTGGACCCTGTGAACAGAGCTGTTTTTGAGAATGGATGTTGTTTTACACAACCATTGTGGAATTTTAACCAAAGAATGTTACAACCCATACATGAAGACCCTAAAGAATATGGTTGGGTATCGAGAATCGAGTATCGATTGGAACCGGGACTAACTTTTCATTTTTCCCGGAATCGTTCAAAAGTTAAAATTTCGATTCCTACAGTAGTTTCGATATTCACAGTCCGCCAAGCGGAAGAAGGAACCGCTGAACAACACCAACAAAGAAGCGTCTATCGGAAGTGTTGGCATAACCACGCGAGTCGAACATGAGTAGCTTACGTCGGCGGTCCAAAATGTGGCTTCACTTTTCTAAAAATAACGAAATCTCGGCAAAATGCAACATTTGTGACAAAAGGAGTATTTGTGGCAGAAAGGATTATTTCCTTCAGAAAGACCGTTGGTTAGCAAGGTTAGCTAAACTTTTTTGACCCTGCCTCTTAAAAGAATCGGAATCGAGAATCGTTGGGAACCGGAATCGAAACAAGGAATCGGAATCGGAATCAGAATCGTTCAAATTCAGACGATACCCAACCCTACTAAAGAATCATACCAACTTGTGGAAAATGGGCATCCGATGACCCCTTTAAAAAAACTGTAGTGAAACAAAGGCATTCTCAAAATCGCGGTTTGAGATCGCTGGTGATCACAAACTACCTTGTAACCAATCAAAGGTGTGGTTCCCGAAAGCATCGTTAGCCAACTATGGTCGCAAGTTCCAACGTTATCAGCATAGTTCAAATAGTCGGTGTTTAAACATCGGTAGATGGCGGTCCCGGGCCGTCATACCACTGACGCTTTACCTTTAACGTCAGTTAGGTGACGGGTTAGGTTTAGGGGTAGGTTTAGGTCTGGGGTAGAGTTAGGATCCCATAACCTCATCTACCGACGTTTAAGGGGGCCCTAAAAAGGCGAATATTGACGTATGGTCAAAAGACGTCCCAAAACGTCAGTTATATGACGTCTTGGGATGAGACGGCGCTGTTGCGACAATGGGAAGTCTCACATGTTTACGAAAAAAAGCTTACTTCCACATTGCAAAATAAGATGGATATCAGAAAATAACTGAATGGCTATATACTGTGCATGTTACTAGTAATGCTCACGTGGATGACAAAAGTTTGAATCTAAATTGCAACCTAGTCTCTTTTCAGGGATCAACAAAGGATGTCTTACTGCCCTCCTGTCAATGCAAGCGAGCTCTGTTTACTCTATAGGACCTATTGTTGAGCTCCTTGTATAATCCTGAGAGTTGTGTCAAAAAAAGCCAACATTTGCTTAACTAGGGGTGGCAATGAACAGCTGAACCTCAACAGATTGCGCTTCACAAATGACTTCCTTTAGAAACGTTTTACCCTCTCTGAAAATCATGCTCGCAGTTTTGTGAAATAAAATGAAAGGGGTTGTAAACAAAAACTAGTTTATTCAGTCCAGATGTACCCCTGAGAAACAGGCCGAACCGCTCGTGCATTGCAGGATGTTACGTTGTTGCCTTGGTGACAAACCTCAACCTCTTCCTTACAGCGATGCAACTGAGCTGATCCAAGAGCACAGGCCTCCATATTATTGTTTGGCACGATTTAATATACAATTTGAGATCCCGAGCAAGCGTGGGCGTGATAAAGGTTAATTCAAACACACGAGCTCATGTAATAATGTACAAGCAAACACAAAACCTTCGCCGCACACACAAGCTCAAGCGCCTACAGACGCATGTTAAAGGCTAGACTATAATCTGTGATTACCAGAACTTTTGAGAAGTGCAAAGCAGGAAAATCTGATGAGTTGCAGCAGATTTTCCAAATCCCTCAGGTGCTGCCTCTCACTTATCTCCCCTGTGCAAGCCATTCAGCTGCCAAGAGCAGGTGGCACACTTTTGGGAGAAAATTGACTGTTTTAAAGATGTAGAACTCCTGGCGCCCTGAGGACAAGGGATTTGGGATGTGTGAGAGTGTGTGTGAATTCATGTGTGCATGTTTTAGTGCACACACACACACACATGTGGATGTGTGTGTCAGCACAAGGTCTGTGATGATTATCTCTCACATTCTCCTGCCCAGCGGGAGTCTCTCCTAACGCCCTCTTTCTAAAGATAGTCTCAAATGAGAAGCCCTCCCCATCTCCCCGTCCAGATTCAATTTGGAGTCGGCCAGTTCTGCCAGGTTAAAGCGAGATCTGAGACTGATGCGAGCGGACTGGGAAAAAAAAGGGGGGTGAGCCAGAGAGACCACCACCGGCAAGAAAGATCAATTAAATAGCAAATGAAAATGATCGCGGCCGCGTCCTCTCGTCTTTCTAGCCCGCAGATTTAATTTGGCGGTGCTGAGGATTAAAAGGAAAAGCTAGTCCCTCTTCCTTCGCAACAAGTGCATGGGCATAGGGTTGCATCATGGGATACGGCTCAGAGCAGCTGCTCTACGGCACATATGGGCCGGCTGATTTATGCTAATAAAACCTGAGCGGCACGACGTCTTTTTCCCTACCTCTCCGTCACTCCCCGTCCGGTCTTTCCGCTCGTATCCTAATGGAAAGCCCCCCCGATGCAGGTTGTGTGAAAAAAAGGGCTCTCTCTTCGCGCAAGATAAATGAATTTAGCGCCAAAGCTAATTTGTCTAGGGCTCATCGTGCTGTCAGCTCTGTTTGTTCGTAAACGACTGTCTTAATCAAACACTGATCCTCAATTCCTCCAGGAGATTAACTAACGAACGCCGGGCCGCTCTCTAAACATCTACCATGCTTCACTTTTAGCTATGCCCTGGGAATAAGAACTCTTACTTTCTCTAATCAGCACACGAGGACATTAAATGTTCGCAAGCTGTTTACTGGTAATGCACTCGTACCTTCAATAATATTACCGCATAATGTTGCTAAAAACTTTTACAGTCTGCCGTGCTGGAGATTACGAATCCCAAAAGCACCACTGCTGTAATTCTCCGTACTTCCAGCTCTCTTGTAAATTAATAGAGTAGACCATAGAGAATACAAACACTCACAAATCACAAATAACTGTATTCATATACAGTAGAGTCAACGTGAACTTTAAATTGACACGACTTACTTTCTAATTACACATTCCTGGACATGTTTGTTCCATTAATTTGTGTTAAAAAGTAATAATATTAATAAAGAAGTTTTGTCATCCAAATAACTTGTTTTACTATACCTTTTCAGCTCCTCCTGTCCAACCATCTGGCTCCATTACGAAATGAATAAAGTTCAAGACTTCTCTCACAGTGAATATTCAGCTTCAGTAAAGAAGTAAATGGGTTGAAGACGTCATGTTGACATTTAAAAGGGCTCTTTTAGGGTTGAGCAATGGGATCCAGCCTTTTGACAATCTAGGATGAATATTTCGATTTACTCCGATCATTTCACAGACTTTGAGCTGTTTGCAATGAACAAATCAAACGTAATTGAAATAGGTCAACACAACAAATGTTTCAAGTTGTTTCCCCCAAATTCAACTTCAAATTCAACCCCCTGAACAGAATCCCACACAACAGCTCACATCTACAAAACAGGTGTTGTCTCAAGCACACCTGATGCAACTCATCAAGGGCTTCATTAGTTGCATCAGGTGTGCTTGAGCTCGAACACATGAAATATCTGAACCGACTAGGTTTGGATCAGTCTGGAAGAAGAAGAATGAAGCATGTGCTGAAAAAAACACTCTGCCTACAAATTGCTTGGCTGAGTTTAGAATTGCTTCACTATAAAGATTTTGAACTGGAGTTTTGGGTTTGGAGGTTTGATGGACGAATGGATGGATGGATGAATTTTTGTTTTGTCAGGGGTTTGAATTGATTAATGGATATGAATCAAACTGAACCAATTACCATTAGTCTTAGCACTCTAACGCTCAAAACTTAGCATTAAAGGTACAGTATGCAGGATTTTTGCAGTAAAATATCCAAAACCACTATGACAATCTTATATATTTTCTAGTTGATTACTTACAATATCCCAAATGTTTTCAACTATTTGTAAATCATGGAAAATTGCGATTTTTAACCAAGGAAATGGAGTGTGTGAGCAGGGACGAGGAGTCGCCAGTTAATGACGTCATATCCGCGTCACCCCCGGTTTCCGTCAGGTTTGACCTCGTACGGTAAAGTAACCATGGCGACAGACGTTGACAACTGGGTTATGCCCGTTATGCCTAGAAGGACGCTCACGCAGTTGTTGATTTGTTCAAACACAATGGACCATGGCAAGCAGACTTTGAGACAAAAAGAGGACTAAAACGAAGATCAACATCTTTCGAGATGCCGAGAGCACGTCCGCGAGTGTTACAGGTTACTTTATTAAACAGGTGAGCAAACTATAATCAATGTTATTTAGTTCAACGTGATGAAAAGTTATGATCTGTATGTTATAGTCTCATACAGCCAACAAACAACCAAATTGCGCCCTGATTCACACCACAGTCATGTTAAAAACATCAATGTATTCACTCATCCATAAAAGATCCATCAGCTTGACGTCAAGATCCATAATTCCGCTTAATGCAGAATATACGTCATCAATATACGCCTTTGTTATTGTAAGAGGTTAGCGACCTCTGGTGGTGAAAAAATCTTCCATATGAGCCTTTTTGCAGAAACTTTTCAGTAATGCTCTAGGTTGACCGGGAAGGAAGTTTTGTGGTCTAAACGTAGGAATATGTTGACATAAACTCAAAAGAGTTCATTTTAAAAGAGTTTCCCAGGATATGTCTCAAAGTCCTGCTTAAAATTTAAATGTATACAGTAATCCTTTGGCACAGACGAGTTGATCTAACTTCTGAAGCCATAGGAAGCTTTCTGAGGTAAAGGTGGCAAAGCTCACATTCAGATATGCCCTCTTTGTATTTGATCTGTGTGTGTGTGTATGTTGATACGAGTGTGTAGTATGTGTGTTTGTGTGCCGTGGCAGCACCATCAGCTCTTACCATACCCAGTCATGGCGGGTCAGATCTCATCCTTCCTGACAGCGTGATATTTATGCAGTGATGACATCTTATCAAAGGTGAGCCAGAGCTGCTGAGTTCAGGTTTACACAGACGGGTCACTCTCTGTGTTCTGCTTCTGTCTGCTTAGCACTTTTCCTCCAGGCTGATGGACACCAGTGCTTCAACCCCAAGGCCTGTGGATCAGCATATTTTACCCCTTAAAGAGTTTTCGGACTCCTGCATTTTTGGTCATTAGTCTGAAGATTACAAAATCAACTCTCATTCCAAACCACATAACTTAATTGCAGGGGCTTCAAAATGCAATAACCAGGTGGTCAAGGTTTGTCTGGTTAGCTTTAGAACAGCCTGTTCTCACGCAAATGCATCTTTATAACACGCATCGTATATTGTCGTGTAATTTATACATGAAAATGAGTTTTTACGTGCATATAAGACGCAGTTTTTCGCGTGCATTTAATACGCAGTTCACACACCACTAATTCTACCCAAACGTATAATACCTACTAGGGCTGGGTAATAAATATCGATTTCTCGATATTAATCGATTCTCATTTTTACGAACCGATATCGATTCTTAAATCGCAAGAATCGATTAGTCATCCTGTTTCATTTGAATGAATGGAACGTATCGCGGCTGCGCGCATCCAGAAAAATCGCAATAATCTCCGTGGAGAGACGTCAGTTAAACAGCTTGTAATCAATGTCGTGTATCGTCATATTTACCACAGAAAACCCACATCAACTCGTTAGTCAGCTAAAAAAAATAACTCTAGAGAGGTGCATTTTGCTAAATATATACACCATATTACATATGCATTATAATCTTAATGTTCTTCAATATTTAATGCATATTTGAATAAATCTGGCTTCTGTTTATGACAGCCACCATTTAAATGTCTATATTTCATATAATCTTCTTATTATAAAAATAAATAAAAGTGCAATTTAAGTATTTTTATAGCTACAAAACAGTTAATTATTACTTTCATATTAGGCTAATGAAGCCTAGTGGGCTACAAGTAGACTCCCATAGTTTACTGCATTAGTTAAGAGATTTGATTTCCTTGAGAAAAACTACCATTTATTGTAACTGATATCCAAAATAATCGATATTGAATCGAATCGAATCGAATTGTGAAATTTGTCTCAATACCCAACCCTAATACCTACCCTATCTCACAACCAGTTTGTACGAGTGATTAAAAAGTGACTAATTCATACTAATTCATAAGACCTCACTCGTACGAATTTGTACGATTTGTCGAAACCCACGTGATGGTTGGGTTTAGGGGCGGGGTCAGGGGTAGGTCATTCGTACGAATTCATCCGAATTGGCCAATTCGTAAAATTTGTACGATTTAGCAAAAATCTTACTAATTCGTACGAGTGAGGTCGTGTGAATTGTTACGAATTAGCCACCTCGTACAATTCGTTCGAATTCCCGTGAGATCACACGCACCACGCCCCATACCTAAACGTACCCTTACCAACCAATGCGTATCATATGCACGTAAAAACTCACTTTAGCGTATAAATTACTCGACAATACACATGTGTGCTATAGAGACGCATTTAGTGTGATCGGGTTGTTTAGCATGTTAGTCCCAATATAACTACAGCATTCTGGGGCCAAAAACCATCTTTCTCCATTGATGGTCAATCTAAAATGTGTCATGATGTTATTACTGTTTTACCCATTTAGTCCATCAATCTGATTGGTCGAGCGCTGACATAAAGAAGACTGTGTCTCATAATTAAAAAAACAAAACAAGAAAACCATGACCTGGTTAAAGACGTTGGTGACACTTTACTTGAAGGGGTGTGCATAAGACTGACATGATACCTTCATAATCATGACATAACACAATGACAGTTGTCATAAACATGCATAATGTTTCAATGTGTCATGTCATGATTATGAAGGTGTCATGTCAGTCTTATGCACACCCCTTCAAATAAAGTGTTACCGAAACTTTTGTCTTCCAGGCTATTTTCAGCTATTCAGCCTTTTGAGCTTCACAATCTAGTCTCTCTCTCTCTCTCTCTCTCTCTCGCTGCTCAATTGTCTTAGTCCATTTTCAGCATATCAATCATCCTCTGACCATTTAAATCACAACATGTTATCAGCATTTGTCTGATTGGGTCATCAGTGTCCACGGGGACGTTTGAGGATGTGAAAATGACATTTCCTTTTACGGTTCTCAGTCGTCACTAAAGTGTCCTTATAACCCTTTTTGTTGATCAATTTTCTCCAGAGAAACCTGTTTGAAGCCAATTATCTCAAGTCACACAGATGAAAATTGATGGTTTATGACCGGATCTTAAGGCGAGACGGAGGAGCGAACACGTGGCCTGTAATTTTTTTTGAAGTATTGTTGGAGGCATCAGGTGGATCATTTGTCATCTTGATATCCATTAGAGTCACAAGGCATGTACCAGCCAGTAATTCTCAAGGTAATTCAAGCGCAGACTTGTTTGACACTGTTCAACGCGATTTGAAGTTGACAGTTTAGGACGTTTTGTCCAAAGAGTCATTTAGACATTGTT
This sequence comes from Cyprinella venusta, assembly GCA_038021265.1. Lineage (NCBI taxonomy): Eukaryota > Metazoa > Chordata > Actinopteri > Cypriniformes > Leuciscidae > Cyprinella > Cyprinella venusta. The sequence goes on from CM075868.1 coordinate 3,992,986, forward strand.
TACAGGAGTTGGGAGTGGGGGGAAAAGGCTGCACCATAACTTCATTTTGTCATTTTGGAATCAGATAGTTTCAGGGGTCGTAACAAAACTAGAAGTAAATCAGCATTTATCATATCAAAATCTACTGCATAATTTTTTTAACCAGTTTAAAAGCTTAAAAGGCAGCTTGGTGGTCTAAAGTTTGAAGTTTAAGTATCAACAATTGAGACACATTTAAAGGGATAGTTCACAAAATGTTTTAGCTTACCTTAAAGGGATACTCCACTTTTTTTGGAAATAGGCTCATTTTACCCCTCCCCCAGAGTTAAACAGTTGGGTTTTTACCGTTTTTGAATCCATTCAGCCGATTTTCTGATATTTAGAAGAATGTCAGTAACCAGACAGTTTCTGGTCTCAAAAATATACTGAGACCAGAAAGTGTCTCTATACTGATATTTTTCTAAATATAAAAAAAAAAATCGGCTGAATACATTCGAAAACGGTAAAACCCAACTGTTTAATTCTGGGGGAGCGGTAAAATGAGCCTATTTCCAAAAAAAGTGGAGTATCCCTTCAAGGGCATCCAAGATGTAGGTGTCTTTGTTTCCACAGTAGTTTCAATTTTGATATTTTTAGGTCAAACCGTTCTTGTCTGTCAGTCATATAATGTAGGTTTATGGTCACCACCTCAAAGAGCATGCACAGAGAAGTCCAAATTATGATTTAATGACTCATAAATGTAAGTACACATTGATGGCCTAAGACACGAAACGAGCGGTTTGTGTGAGAAATCAATGACCTTAGACTAATGGCAAATGCTTATAGGACTCAACATACTGCTTATATTATGATCAAGTCTACGTATACAACAGGCCATATTCAAGTTAGAAAACAATTATTAATGCATAATTAATGAAATGTTACATACACTATAACTACTCGTGATATTAAAAAAGTACTTTAAAAAGTAGTGCGTCAGTAAGATATAGGCCTTATATGTCGAGATAAAAGTGATATTTTTATGAAGCAAGAATGCTTAATTTGTTAAAAAATTACATTAATGACATTTATAATGCTACAAAAGATTGGTTTTGAATAAATGTTGTTCTTTTGAACTTTATATTTATCAAATAATCCTGAAAAAGATGTAGTATGGTTTTCGCAAAAATATTAAGCAGCACAACTGTTTTCAATATTGATAATAGTAATCAGAAATATTTCTTGAGCAGCAGTTCACATATTTGAATGATTTTTGACCTTTTACATATATATATATATATATATATATATATATATATATATATATATATACATTACAATGTCTGTTTGAAGCACTTTCACGTTCCATTATGAAATGATCTATAATGTATCCATAGTCTCCATTCACACAAGCTGTTCTTGATGGTATATATTGAAAAAGATGTCTGATTCTGGGTGACTACGAAACGTTTAATCACGCTTCTCCCAACGTCCCAATTAATCGCCTGCCGATCTGTCACCATCCATCATAATCATTTTAATAGCGCCTCCTGTTGACCTGATCATCTGGATACCTGCTGCACCCCTTTTGCATTTTTCAGCCCATTAATTTAACAAATTTTAATTGTGTACATTTTTGACAGTTTTAATTTCCCCCATGAAACTCAGCCTCTCTGCGTTAAGGGTGACGTGAGAGCCTTTTCCCCGTGTTTTCCTCTCTTTCTCCCCCTCAAGAGCTGTCATCTGTACATCTGGACTTGATGTAGCAGAGCAGAGTTTAAATAAACAAAGGAATGTTTGCCAAACCCATTACAAGCCATTTTAGAGAAAAATCGTTCATTTTTTTATTTTCACTAACTCCATAACCCATACATCTGGTGCTTTTTATGGTGTCCATTTATAAGCGTGTTTGTGTGCGATGGGGTGGGGAGTCAAATTTTGGGAGGAACCCCCTCGCAGAAACACAGGAAATGAAATATCGATGGTGGCAAAGAAAAGTGACACGTAATTACGGTGGACACATTTGGCTGCCTAGGCAAACAAATTCCCGTTAAATAGGTTTTGAACTGCGGTAGTGAGATTAATCACCTCTCCATGAGCACGGCCATATGTGCAGGATCAATCACGGCCCACATTGGGCAGCTTTGATGCAAATATATGCACTTATTTAGCCTTTGCTTTTATGTTTTCATTCTTTCGGTCAGAGTGGCCGCTTTCCAATCTGCATCTCTGCTGGATCCCATTAACGTTTTGACAAAGGGTGCTGATACGGGGTGCCTTAATAGGCATGGCTTGAACTTTCCAGGCATTTTTGCTGCCTTCTTGTTGAGTTTCTCCACAATCCACTACTTTCCTGATGCCCCAAAAGTGTATTCAAACGGTACTACAACATGCCAAAACATGTATTGTTTAGCCATGAAAACGGCAAAGAAATTAGCCATGAAAACGGCAAAGTCCAGGAGAAAGTCTCTCTGGGCTCCTCAGTCCATAAACTCACATATATAATGTATAGTGTATTTGCTTATTAGATGCATTGGTAATAAAGTGCAACAGCGACTTCCTTTTTTCAGTGGCCTTTGTTTTTTGAGTATTTTACTCCCATCTATTTTATACATTGGGGATTAAAAAAAAAAACCCTTCACTACAGTGTTTGGCCAAGCCTTTAACCAAT